>JAZHEH010002159.1:8010000-8279096 GCA_036589455.1 Ateles fusciceps
TAACCTCGAAAACGCTGGAATTGCAGGCATGAGCCACCACACCTGGCCTATTTTAATTCTTACCTTGTTTAATCTGACTTTGATTTTCACAGCACCATGTGATTGGTCGTATTGCAATTCCATTTTCCCACAAAGGAATCTGATACTCAGAGATGTTAAATCAAGTAGTCGTAGCTAACATTTATAGAAGGCCTGTTGTGTGCTAGGTAGGCGTGGTGTAAGCATTTCCGTGGGTCAGTTTATTTGGTTTGATACCAGTACTTCCAGGTAGGTGACATTATTATCATCAACCCCATTTTACA
Source organism: Ateles fusciceps (assembly GCA_036589455.1). Taxonomy (NCBI): domain Eukaryota; kingdom Metazoa; phylum Chordata; class Mammalia; order Primates; family Atelidae; genus Ateles; species Ateles fusciceps. The sequence goes on from JAZHEH010002159.1 coordinate 8,010,303, forward strand.
GATGAGGAAATGCAGACTCCTAATGGCTGATGTGCAAGTGTGCATTATACACTGGGGCTCTTGTTAAAATGCAGTTTTAGTGGATCTGGGGTGGGCCCTGAGTGTCTCAGTTTCTGAAACGTTCCCAGGTGATGCTGATGCTGCTGGTCCATGGGCCAGATTGGAGTGGGTTGGGATTAACTAAAGTGCCTTGGGTTGGATGTGGCTAAGAGGTGGGGCTGAGATTTGAACTCAAGTATTCAAACCCTGAATCCTTTACTTTTCCCATCCTACGATGCAGCATCTCACTCTGGACATGCCTGTTATGTGTTATAAATGACTGAGAAGATCTCCTGGCTCTTTCGTGGGCAGTGGCTTTAGTACTTTCAGTTCCCTGTTTGCCTTGTCTAGCAAACAATTGTTAAGTCAACCAAACCATCAACCTTACTGTAATGGCTGTAATTTATAGTCAGCTGGTCCCAGGACTGGCTTTCCAGGAGCTTTACATATATATTCTCTACTCTTCTTACCTATGTGAGGTGGGTTCTAGTCTGAGTCCCATTTTGCAGATGAGGAACTTCCAGTGACTTGGCAGGTCCCACCCATCACCTAGTAATAATAACACAGCCAAAGTTAGCCCCCAGGTTCTCCCGGCCCCAAAAAGTCTGATCTGTGGAGTGCCGCACACTTCCTGTTAAACACTGCAGATGACTGCCAGACCATCACTAATTATTATCATTGCCGTCAGCATCCTTTCCTGTCAGTTAATGTCAGCAAGGTAACACTTCATTTTTCACCAGGTGAGCTCATTATTAACAGTGTGCTGGGGTTAATCCTTTTATGGTGGTAAAATACATATAACATAAAACTTGCCAGTTTTAGGTATACAGTTCAGCGGCATTAAGTATACTCGTATTGTTGTGTAAGCATTACCATCATCCATCTAAATGTTTTCACCTTCCCCAGCTGAAACTCTGTCCCTACTAAACAGAAACTCTCCTTATCCCCTCCTTTCAGCCCCTGGAGACCTCCATTCGATTTTCCATTTCTATGAATTCGACTACTCCAGGGACCTCGTATACATGGAATCATACAATATGTGTCCTGTGTCTGGCTGATTTCACTTAGCATAATATCTTCAGGGCTCATCCGTGTTGTAGTGAGGGTAATCCTTTTGAAATGTGAATGAATAATCACTTCCTCCTGTATCTTTCAAAACCCAATTTTCACGTAGCGGGGGAACACCTCTAGAAAGGATCGATAACAATAAAAACTCCAAAATGTTAAGGACCTGAGCCTTGAGTTTCAGGGCTCAAGAATCAAGGCTGAACTGAATAGCGGAGGGCAGGGGCAGAAGATGGTTCTGAATCAGTACGGGACAGGGGAACAGTCAAAACGACAAGCCAAAATGCCAGCTAGGTACCTTTCTCCAAAGTGTGCTTGCTTGCTAGTGTGTCAGCAAAATACTCCAGCCCAGTGGCCGCCCTGCTGGAGAGTCATCCTCTCCATTTATGGCCGATGTCCTTCTGGAGAAACTGTACGGCTTGGGAAGACCCGTGTGCTCCTTCATGTACTTGCTGCTCTTCTTTGCAACCTTCAGCAAAACTTATGCCCTGGAACCTTCGGCTGCTTCACTTTTAGAGCCAGGGGCAGGATTAACATCTTTTAGGGCTCTTTCAGGTCAAAGTAGTTCTGACATGCGATTATTTTTGTTTTATGATGTTTAAAATCAATATTTCTCAAATTTCGGTTTTTCATCTTTTTCAAGGACTTTGCCTTTCTGCAGTATCCTCACTGCTATTTTACTTAATATTTTTGTTGAGTTCAGTTCACTTTTTAAAGTTCTATTTGAAAAAGAAGCCCTAAATTATTACCTTAAATGGAAAACCAGTATCACTTACGATGAATAGAAGATAAGCTTAAAACTAAGTGTAATGGAAACCAAATAGCATTATGAAATTCCAGCTTAATGTTGGTTGCTGCTGCAGGCTGGCCCTGAAGCCTGCTCTCTTTGATAAATACTAAAGAGGTACTGAAGACACGCTACTGCCCAACCGAGACCTTCTCCTTGACTTAATCCAAAGAACTGAAGGAGAATCCAGACAGGAATAAATGTTTTATTTTATGATTCAAAGTTATTTGATTATGATTTGGCATCTAAAATATCTCTATTTCTTTACTGTCAAGAGTCCTTGGCATTGGAATAAACTCTGCTTCTATTATAATGAAGGTAATTAACTCTCTGGATTTAAAGTTGGGAAGCAAATATTTATTGAGCTCCAACTCTGGGCCAATTACTGTTGTAAGCACTTTACATATTTTATGTCATTTAATCTTCACCATGACACAGTAGGGATAGATACCCTTCCTAATGCTATTTTACAGATGAGAAAACCGAAGCTTCAGAGAGGTTTCATAGCCAGTGGCCATTTCCCCCTCTTATCAATAGTTGATATAAGTTCCATATGGCATTAAATCTTAAAGTTGAAGCCCAAGTTTGAATGGCTCAAGGTTTGAGAACTCTCTCTCTCGTGTGTGTGTGTGTGTGTGTGTGTGTGTGTGTGTGTGTGTGTTGATTAATACTGCTTTTCCATCGAAGTGCCAAGAACACAGGCTAATCTAGATTTCTATTAATCTTGTGTCAGCGGCAATGACAGTTTTACTGGGAGAGGCTGATAAACATCAGTCTGTGAGGATGGGAGTGGGCCGTAACATAAACACACTTCTCCAGAACGGCTGCAAAGCAAACGAGGCTGCCCAGGCTTGGAGTGAAAACTCCTGGCGTGAGTGTGTGCCTGTGCAGCGGGTACCTCTCACACCCACGTGTATTTGGAAGCTCATATGGTGCCTCAGGCACTGCCAGGCGGGAAGGGAATGCATTTTCCCGTGTGTAGCCATTCCATGCCTCTTCTGATTGACAGGGCACACTTCATAAAGCTTCCAGCCAACTTCCTGCAAGCAAGTCAGGGGCCTTGATAAGAAAGTGGAATTCAGGGCAATTAAGTGCAATCTGAGCCCGGAGAATGCGTTTTCTGAGGATGGTTGTACACCAGCTGCTTTCAATGACATTCCATTCATTCAGGGACGACTTTTATAAGATAGGCTTCTTTGAGGGGCTGTGACCACAACAGAGCCTCGGTGATATTCAGGCTGGGCTCTCTCAGGGCATGCGAATCACACAGCCCATTTCCAAGTCTCACATGGAAATCAGCTTGGAGAATGATGGCAACCTACAGGGGCAAGGCCATCTCAGACTGGAGTGAAATATCCAGGTGACCCAGGGGCAGGGTGGCACTGTGGTTTGAAGCGTTAGAGGCACAGGTTTATATTGCTGTGTATGAGTTACTCATCTCCTTACATAAGTAATCTCATCTCCTTAAACCTCAATTTCCTCATCTTTTAAATGAGTTTTTCAGAAAAATTTGTGGTAAAATGGAAGTAACATAAAATTGACTGTTTTAACTTTTTTAAGACATGAACTACATTCACATTGCTTTGTAAATCAGGTTTTTGTTAAGATTAGATTAAAGAATTTAAAGTGTTTGGAGCAGCACCCGATAATTGGAAGTTGTTCAAAAAGTGGTAACTAAGTTTACCATTATTATTATTTTGCGTTATATATTAATTTCTTGGGCTTTTCAAAATATGCCTATTCTAGCAACAGGTGTTGCATGGGTATGGGCAGGTGCTAAGTGGTGGGTGATACAAAGATAAGGGAAGGATGTGGAATCTGCCAACTGCCTCAGGAAATTCAGAGTCTGATAGGGAAAGCAAAATATATATATATGTATATAGGTACATATTCATATATACGTAAAAGTGCTGTCATAAATGATAACACATAAAACATTTCAAGAAACCAAAGGAGAAGAGAATGATTCCAAGGAATTTGGAGTACAGTGGAAACAAGGCTTGGTGAAATATTTGCATGAAACTTGAAAGTTATGAAGCACTTTTACATTCACGGTCTCATATATATATATATGTTTTTGACATGGAGTCTTGCTCTGTTGCACATGCTGGAGTGCGGGGGTGCAATCTCGGCTCACTGCAACCTCTGCCTCTCAGGTTCAAGCAATTCTCATGCCTCAGCCTCCCAAGTAGCTGGGACTACAGGCGCGCACCACCATGCACGGCTAATTTTTATATTTTTAGTAGAGACAGGGTTTGTCCGCGTTGGCCAGGCTCATCTCTAGCTCCTGACCTCAAGTGATCTGCCTGGCGAAGGTCAATCTCGATTGATTTCTTTTTCTTATTATTCTCATGATAATCCTGTGAGCTAGAACAGGAAAGGGATCATGGATTCCCATTATGTGGTGGGTAAACTGAAGCTCAAGGTCACTAAGTAACAGACGGATAGGAGCAGAGTTGGTCTGAAATATGATGCCTCAAAACCCAATGCTCTGAGTCAATTAGTCCATTTCATCTTGGGTCACAAGACAGGCAAAATACAATTCTAATCAGGGCGTGAGTGGATAAAGAGGTGGTATTCCCAGTTGTGTAGGTCAGGGGTTTTCCACAGTGTGATATGCATACTACTGCAAATACAATATGCTTGGGTAGACCACAGAGGGACAATTCTTAAATTAATAGTTACACACTTTAATGTTCATCAGAAACATCAAGCCATGATTTTGCAAATGTGATTTCTCAGAGCAAGTCTAAATTAAAGTTTAAATAGAGCGTCCATTTAAAGAGTAATTCTAAGTAAGTTGCAGAGCTTGTAGCCTGAAGACCTGGTAGAACTTGTGATGGATGCCAAGGACTGCAGCTAGGAAACACTGACCCGTTGGGCTGAGTGGTCCTTTAGGAAATTTAGGACTTAAGAGAAAATGGCGATCCAGCCAGCAGACCCACGCAGGTGCTCCTCATCCATTCCGTGTGATGTGAACTGATCCAACACAGACGTAGTCTGGAATGCTAACAAGTCTCCCTGGGTCTTGCTTCTCTTTGTAGATTGCTGACTTTGGGCTTTCCAACCTGTACCAGAAGGATAAGTTCTTGCAAACGTTTTTGTGGGAGTCCACTCTATGCATCTCCTGAGATTGTCAATGGGAGACCTTACCGAGGGCCAGAGGTGAGCAGCTTGCCCGATGTGTATGGGGCTGGGGAGGGGAGGGAGAAGAGGGAGGAAGGGCAAAAACTGGATTTGAGAAATGCTTAGAAAAACAGAGCCTAAAAAAGCAAGCAAGGAAAACTTTTCCTTATATGATTATAAAAGCAATAATACATACTCCTGAGAGGAAATTTGGAAAATCCAGAAAAGCCTAAAGGGGAAAATAAAGGTACCTGCAGTCCCCCCCACAAAAGCTAATCACTTAATACTTTTGTGACTTTTAAACTTTTCCCAATGTAGATCTCTGCATTTCAAAAATAATTGAGACCAATTTTTGCCCTTATTATATATATGTGACATACATATGTATGTCTTGCCTTTTACTATCAATAATATCTTGTGACACTTTCCAAATCCATTATTAAAAACATGATTTTAGTGACATTTTATTGATGAATATACCATACTTTATTTAGTGACATCTAGATGTGAACATTTAGTTTTTTCCCTGTTATATCAAAACAGACAAAAAAATTCCCTCACTTTGGAGTGAATATCTTTTTTGTGTATATTTTTGGCAGCATATACATCTGACTAAGGAAAAACATTTTAACGACCTCTTCTAATTCAGGAGAAATGCATTTCTCCACATGCTTAGAGCTTTCAAGGGCCACTGTAAGACATGGGTATGTGGAAATTTTAGTTTGAAAAAAAAGTGAGTTTTGAGTGATGATTCTTTTTGAAAGATGGCTCTCTTTTCAGAGAGATTCATCCACTCAGTATCCTTTAAATAGCAGCTGCTCAGTGTGTTGAAATGTTTTCTTTCAAATATTTATCTGTTTGGGAGTGTTTGGGGGGCAGGGCTGAAGGGTAAAGAGAAGGATGCCAAGACCATCTATCAACCGCAATGAAGAGAAAGTCTTTCTAAAATAAGAATGTGAGGGAGGAGCGTAGAACTCAATTTACAAGCTTGTAGAAACTCAACACTAAATTTCTCGTGGTTAATGAATATTTTGGTTTTTGATGACCTGTTTTTGAGGTTACAAGCTGGCAGCTTGTGATCTGGTCAACAAACTCCTTCATTTGGCCATCTTAGTTTTTATTTAAAAAATTGAACAAACTTGTAATAATTGGAGATTTCATATAAAAGTTTGGTTTCTGACTCTCTTGAGAAACCAAAGAATCTAGCAGTGCTGGGCCCACATTACTACATGGCAGCAATTAGCGTAGGAGAGGTTGGCTGCCGGGCTGAGTGAATCTGCTGTGCGGTTGGTCTCCATCCCCAACACTCTACGTCATAACCCCAGTCCTTTCTTGCTTTGTTCATATCTGTTGTTTTCTTTGCTCTAACACCATTTCGGTTTGTAATTCCGGATTCATTTGAACAAAGTGCAGGAAGGAATTGATTTCTGGATTAGAAATGAAGAGCCCCACATCCCAGTTTTACCTTCATCACTGGGGCAGGGCCTCTGGAGAGACCATTTAAGTTCTTCCTGCCTCAGTATCCCCATCCCCATCTGTCAAATGGGGATGAAAATAGTCCCGGTTCTGATGCTTCACAAAATTGTAGTGAGGATTAAAAAAGATAATCTATTTAAGAAAGTTCTTTACTAGTTGGGACCACTGGCTTCTTTTCAGAATGGAAAGGTCAGGCTCTGAAGCAGTTCCCAGCTGCGCTGCTGTCAGGTGTCAGGCTGCCGTGGGAACCTGGCTTCCAGGTGCTAAATTCAGTTCCTGGGGGTGTTGCGGGTGACTGCTCACAGGCTGTGATGCTAATGGTTTGGGAGGCATCTTGGGATCTGTTTCCCAGCTCCTGTATGTGCTGTCTCTCTGCTCCAGGTGGACAGCTGGGCCCTGGGCGTGTTGCTTTACACTCTCGTTTATGGAACAATGCCTTTCGATGGTTTCGATCACAAAAACCTCATTCGGCAGATCAGCAGTGGAGAGTACCGGGAGCCCACGCAGCCCTCAGGTGCGTGCCCTGTGGAAGGAGGGTCAGAGGTGGAGGGGAGAGAGATCTGTTTACCCGACTCTCATTTTCTGCTTTTGTTTTAATATGTCTGTCTGGAGTCTCCTGGTTTTTCTCTTCTTCCCAGAAGCAACATCCTTGGCAAAGCTGGCTTGTTAGGCTGCTTTCCCCAAACCTTCCCAAAGGAAATTTTCAGGGCATATGTCCTAGAAGTTCAGTTTGCTTGCTGTGTGAATCTGGGCAAGTCACTTAATCTCTTTGGATTCAGATTCTCCACCATAAATTAAAATTTTGGGAAAGGTATTAGATGGGGTCCTTCCCAGTCCGAGTAGACATAGAAACCACCCACCCGGGAATGTAAGTACTGTGAGAGTGGCCACTGCTCTGTCTCTCACTACAGTGCCACTGGCACGAGGTATGGCTCATGGGCACTGTCTAATTGATTGCTACATAACAACTCTACCCCATCTGACCCCACAAAACAAATTCAGTGGCTTCCACAACCATGAAATAATCTCTGTCACTCCTGGAGGTTGGGAAGGGCTCTTCTGGTCTTCCTTGGGGTTTCTCCTGCAGTTGTAAGCAGATGGCAGCTGGAACCGCTGCTGGGGCTGAACGGTGGACCTTCCTTGGTGCCCTCTGAGGTGCCACCCCACAGTGGCAGCTTGGGACTCTAAGAAGGAGGAACCAGAAGCTGCTGAGCTTCCTTTCTTTTTTTAAAAATTTGTTTTTCTTGAGACAGTGTCTTGCTCTGTTGCCCAGGCTGGAGTGCCAGTGCTATGTCCGTGCTTGTGCCCAGACTGTGTCACATCTGCTGTGTTCTATTGGTCAAGACAACCATGGTCCTGAGCTCCATCTCTTGATGGGGAGCATCATGCCTGTACAGAGAGTGTGTACAGCTGGCCACCGTTGGTCATTTTGTTAGCAAATGAAGTTAACACTGGCACTTCATTTATATACATACTATGTATGTGCATATCTATCTATCTATCTATGCATATCTATATACCTGCACATACACAATCTCTGTACAGGCATGATTCACAATAGTTATGTTCTAAAAAGTTGCTGCAAACATTGAATTTGTGAATACTGAACCATTGCTCCTCGGGGAAATAGAGGGTTAGGTTCCTGAGAGCCTCTGCTCACAATATTTTTGTCAACTGATTGATATATAACCTGGGTTTATGTGTGTCTCTTTTTAAAAACACCTTATTTAATTTACATTATTAATTCATTAATATCAGACTCAATGGCCAACAGCACTGTAACTCATGCCTGAACAAAGCTGATCTAACACACTTATCTTCTCCATAAGGCACATCACAGCCTTCTCGAGCTTAGGAACACTAAACAGTGCTTCAGGACTTTTTTGGGGGGCCATTTAAAATAGCGGAATCACCAATAAAAATTCCAAAAAGTGTGAGAAACACAGCACTAAATAGACTGAGAAAAGGACACTCTGTATAATAGTTTGAGAGCTGAAGAGTTTTTGCTGCTCTGTGCATATGCGAAAATGATTGCAAAAGAGCTGTGAATATTGATTTTGAGGTTACAAATAAATTTTAGTGAGTAGGAAAATTTGCAAATACAGACTCTGTGGATAATGAGGCTAGCCTGTTGTTTGTGTAGATATAGATATAGATATCGATATCGATATAGATATGCATTATCTCTACATATATATAATTTTTTCAATAAGCCAGTCTGTTCTTTTTGGAAAAATTCAGAATGGCCTCTTCTTCTTTGCCTTACCAGCTAATGGATGCTGATGGAGTTCCTGGCACATTGTAGGGGTTTAAGAAATATTTATTGAATGGCTGAGGATGATCATCTTGGTATTTTCAGGGGTATTTCTTGCCCCAGTCCCTATTACTGGGCCTTTGCCAGCTTCTCATTTGCCTACATAAGCAGCTGAGGGGAAGTGGCAGCTTCCCAGAATATAATTCACCCCAACTGGGGGAACACAGTTTGATCCTGAAAGTCAGTTTGTGAGCTGTGAGAGTCAGTTTGTTCCTGTGGTCTTTTAGTATCCCTTTAAGGGATGCCATGTACGTGCCTTTGAGCCACGCTCCATCTTCTGTCTTTGGCATGCTTACCCAGTGACGGCAGGTGCTGTGTGTTTATACAAGCCCACCTTTGGAGGAATAAAGAAAGCCATGGTGATCTACACCTGCTTTTCCTTCTGGCAAAATGATATTCACCAAAGGAATGGTGGGGCACCTCTCAGGGTCAAGTCTGGGTTCTTTCTTGGTTACCTGACCTTCCACATTTTTTAAAGATTCGAGATGATGAAAAGCTTAGCAGCTCTATGACATTTCCTTACTCATAGGAAAACATACCAGGATGTGATGGCACCCTGGCCTGTGGTTCCAAGTCTTGATTACGCTTTTGATGGATGGTCTGAAAGGCTGGGGCTTCCTGCTCCATAGTGTGGCTGGACCAGGCCTCCAAATGGATTTTTCCTAAAGGGAGTGTGTGTCTTTTGCCACTCCTGGAGGGTCCCACTATCACAAAGCCAGAAGCTCCCACATAATGCCTAATTCCTTTCGTCCCTTGTCCCTTAGATGCTCGAGGACTCATTCGGTGGATGCTGATGGTGAACCCTGATCGCCGGGCCACTATTGAGGACATTGCCAACCACTGGTGGGTGAACTGGGGCTATAAGAGCAGCGTGTGTGACTGCGATGCCCTCCATGACTCTGAGTCCCCGCTCCTGGCTCGGATCATCGACTGGCACCACCGTTCCACAGGGCTGCAGGCTGACGCCGATGCCAAAATGAAGGGCCTGGCCAAGCCCACGACCTCTGAGGTCATGCTAGAGCGGCAGCGGTCGCTGAAGAAATCCAAGAAAGAGAATGACTTTGCCCAGTCTGGTCAGGATGCAGTGCCTGAAAGTCCATCCAAGTTGAGTTCCAAGAGGCCCAAGGGGATCCTGAAGAAGCGAAGTAACAGTGAGCATCGCTCTCACAGCACCGGCTTCATCGAAGGCGTGGTTGGTCCTACCTTACCCTCTACTTTCAAGATGGAGCAGGACTTGTGCAGGACTGGTGTGCTCCTCCCAAGCTCACCAGAGGCAGAGGTGCCTGGAAAACTCAGCCCCAAGCAGTCAGCCACGATGCCCAAGAAAGGCATCTTGAAAAAGACCCAGCAGAGAGATCGGGTTACTACTCTTCCCCAGAGCGCAGCGAGTCTTCGGAGCTGTTGGACAGCAATGATGTGATGGGCAGCAGCATCCCTTCCCCCAGCCCCCCGGACCCAGCCAGGGTGACCTCCCATAGTCTCTCCTGCCGGAGGAAGGGCATCTTGAAACACAGCAGCAAGTACTCAGCGGGTGCCATGGACCCTGCCCTGGTCAGCCCTGAAATGCCCACACTGGAATCCCTGTCAGAGCCTGGCGTCCCTGCTGAGGGCCTCTCCCGGAGCTACAGCCGTCCTTCCAGTGTCATCAGCGATGACAGCGTGCTGTCCAGTGACTCTTTCGACTTGTTGGATTTGCAGGAGAATCGCCCTGCCCGCCAGTGCATCCGAAGCTGCGTCTCTGCAGAAAATTTCCTCCAGATCCAGGACTTTGAGGGGCTCCAGAACCGGCCCCGGCCCCAGTACCTGAAGCGGTACCGGAACCGGGGGGCAGACAGCAGCTTCTCCCTCCTCACAGACATGGATGATGTGACTCAGGTCTACAAGCAAGCGCTGGAGATCTGCAGCAAGCTCAACTAGCACTCCAGGGCGCCGGGGACGGGCGGGGGTACGAGGGAGGAAGGGGGAGCAAGACTTGGGCTCATAGGCTGCTTACCTCTTTGCTGGCCATGACAACAGACTGAAAAAGGATTGGCACTGTCTCATTTGGCCAAGTTTGCAGCCTTGAACCAACACCTGAAGGGGAGAAGTGGGCTCTTCTGCCGTTTCTGTCAACTGTCAGTCAGAATTTGGGCCCTATTTGGCATTTGCTTTATGGCACCTCCTAGAGGACCAGCTGTCCAGGGGAGGTGGTGTTGACCGGCTTAGTGGGTGGAGAGGAAGCACATGGGGAGGGAGGATTTCCTTAGAAGTTATCCAAATGCTTCTGGAGGAGGGGCAGGCGACACTTGGGCTGTCTGCTTTGGGTGAGCCCAAAGAACTTGCCCCTTTCTCCTTGCATTAGCAAGCTAGGTCTGACTGCATGGAGCTGGCAAGTAGATTTCAGCAACTTGAGCTTGAGATGATGATCAATTAATAATGGCTGTCAGTTGTGCTGGTGTGAGTGGCCAACACCATGGGGAGGGAGTGCTGTGACTGGCTAGTCATGGCTACCATGGACAAGGGAAGGGAAGCAGCACTAATGCTATGTAGTTGTCATCTTTGATCTGGCTAAACCCTGGGAACTGGGTTTAGGCATTCTGTGGGATCTGTGTTAACTCCTTCATGCCACTGGTGAGGCATTTGTTAATTTGCTACTCAACTTTGATGACAGGGCCTTGGTCAGAGAGAGAATGCTTTGAACTCTGCTAAGGACATAGAGTCAACCCATGGTGATTTAGCTCCTTGCTATTCACCTCCTCTTTTCTGATGTCTGCCTTGCTATATAGCACAACCTCTCAAGGGTGGACAGGGAAAAAGATGGTGTCAGAGGTCAAAACTATTGTAATGATAGGGCACAAGATGGTTTGCAATCTTTGCACGGATGAATGGAAGTTGATGCACACCAAGGGGCACCTTGTCATTTTCTTTCTCAGTATTAACTGGAATGCTGCCTCTTGGGTTTTCACCTGCATGGATGCTTTGATTGGATGTGATACTGTCCATAGTCTCCAGAGGATTACCTGAATCAACCATTGGCTCTGTTCACCAAAGACAAATGGTTTCCCCATCCACTGAGTGTAGCATCTTCAGAGGTAGACGAGTTTGCTTCTAGGGAGTTAACATGTAGGTGGGTTATTGGGATGAGAAAAGGAAAATCAGGTAGAAGGTGTTTTCTCCCCCCCAAATCTAAGTATTCTGTCATGGTTTTAAACTCCTGGGCTTTGGGGGGAAAAGAAAGTTCCAATTATTTAAATGAAAAAGGTATTGAAAGAGTGCAGGGGGTTGGGAGGAAGCATGTAAAGAGGGAACATTTTCTTAGATGTCACCCAGATGGTTCTGGAGGAGGCAGAAAAGACGTGCGGCAGGACTCTTAAAGAGTAAAAAAAAAACTAGATATGTAATTTCTAAACACCCAGATCACAAGTGACAAGATGCTACTCCAACCATGGGACACCTTCAGGATACTAGGTTTGGACTGCCTGGTCTCTTTGGGATGACTTCAGATTCTGCTGGCCAAGACAAATTGAACTCATTTCAAGATGGCCGCCTCTGGTAGCCGTGTAGACAGACAGGAGGACTGGTCTTGGGAACATCTTTGGAAAAACCAACAAACAATCGTTCATAGGGAGATGAGAAAGAATTCACCTTACAGCACTAAGACAGTGCGTTAGAATGGAATTGCCCTTTCCTTAGGGAGACAGTTCATTTTCTCCCCTTGCCACCGGCTCTGGCGTTTTGACTCGTGCATTCCTTCAGGTTGAGCTGAGCAGTGTTATGGGAAGCTGCTCAGTTTCCTTTCATTCAATTCCACCTCCTTCCTGAACTCTAATAGAGGTTAAAGGGGAAAAAAATCTGTAGATAGCAAATTGTGTGTGTTTGTGGGGGTGGGGTGTGGGTGCATGGAGGGCTACCTGCAACTCTGAGCTCCCTAATTCCTGCCTCATTTCATGCAGTCTTTTCTGAACAGCCTATGCTGCTGCCTTGCTGGCCCCTTGCATACGGCAGCTGGCCGTGTCTGTAGCTGTCAGTATGACTTAGATCTAGCACCTACCTACTGGTTGATGTGTTCTTTCCTTTGCCAAGTGATTGAGTCTGTTTAGTATTTTCCGTCATTCTAGTCTTTAAGTAAAAATGACACTATTGAGGAAAGTCAGTCTACTCCTTTCTTCCTCCCCGAAATGCGTGTTCTCTTTGTCAGGAAACTGAGCCAGAGGACTGTGGCAGAGAACGTCCTCACTCAGAGGCAGAGACTCTGAGTTAAGTCACAGGTGGCCTTAGGCGTCTGCATTATTTGGGGGCTCAAGTTTTCCTTGCAGTGAGGGCTTGGAGGGATAAATTAGCTCGTCCCTGAGGCCCTGCTAGCTCTGACACTCTGCAAACATCCTCTGACTCTAGGTGTGATGTTGACTGTCCTGTCAAGGAAAAATTGCAATAGAGGGAGAAGCCATTAAAAGCAGCTCCCTGCTTCATCATTAAGTCCTGTCATCCCTACCAGCCAATCCAAGTCAAAGAAGTTACGCTTTATTCGCTTCTGTGGAATTACAAGCGAGAGACACTTTTATGACCTGGTGGACAAAGCAGGAGATTGGCTGTCAGCTCTCGTGGTCCTTTCCTTGCTTCTGTGGGCCTTGCACCGTCTTAGTTTACACATCTGCCAAAGGGGTAGAATTACTCTTCTTTTTACAGGTAAATTTCAAGGCATGATCAGTTTTCAGGAAGTGCTTCAAGACCCCAGGTGAAATGAAAATGCTAAGTACCCTCTGAATTGCGATCCCTGTTACCAGGTGCTGCTTATTCAGATGATGGGGAGCACTTTTCAGGGTGAAATTCAGGCGAGTTTTGCCCAGGCCTGCTGTCTTGAGTACAAATGTGAATGATCGACTGACTGACTGTTGCCAAACTGGAAATGTTCTGTAGGGATTTACTGGCATGGTATCATTCCTAGAAGAAAAAAAGAGAGAGAGAAACTTGACTGCACATTTAAAAAAATCCTTGTTGTGACTTTTATTTAATTTCTATTTTGTTTTGGTAATAAAAAGTTGACTTTTTTGTTTGAATTTGTCTTTTTATTTATTGGTCTGAAAGGCATTTCAAAGGTATTATAATAATATATTGGTATAATTTAATTGGTGCAACATGGTTTTTGGCTCCCGTCAAAATTGGTTTTTACTCATTTGATTGGTTTGAGCCCAGAACAGCCTACAGGGGAAAAAAAGCTGGATAACCACCCAAAGTGTTTGTATTTTCATTGGAAACTGATTTTTGTTTCATTTTGGTTTTTGTTTCTGTTTTTATTTTTAAATTAAATAAATTGCAATGAACTGAACCGAATGGAGACCTTGCTTCTTTATTTGGTGGTTTTTCTTAGTCAAGTAAGTGATAGAATCAATATAAGTAACAGAGACCTATTCAAGTGAACTTAAGCACAAAAGAGAATTTATTCGACGTTCTCAGAAGAGGAAATGCAGCTTGCAGTGCAGCTGGAATTAAGAACTGGAGCGGTGGATTGAAGACGACAGTGTACCCTCTTTTCTGCTTCTCTTTGCACATCAGCTTTCTTCTCCTTTTATAGCCTGGCCTTCTCCTCCCTGACTGTGGAGCCCACCTTGGCTTACCCCATGGCTTCCAAATTTACATGTTCTCAGTCTTGGTTTCCAAAAGAAACTACTTACCAGGTTCCTTAGTTCTGAACTGGAGACGTCATCAAAGGCTAACAGCCACGCTCTCTCCCCCACATTTCAGTTTCCTGTGCCTGCCCTTTCCCTAGGCACTCCCCCTCTATCCCAAGGGCAGGAAGTTGCTAATCTGATTGGGATTAATCAGAGTCCAACATCAGTGGTCATGATTTCCTAATGGGGAAGGCCACTCACTGCTCTGCCTAGAATGACATAGTATCTTGAGTCCCATTTTGCCACTGTTTCTTGTGCAAATAGACCCTCCAGAAAGCTCTTGGAAGGAGAGGTGCATCATAGAGCAAGATTGAAAAGTTCCTGGATCCCGGCCATAATATCAAATGACATCAAACCCTACTCTAGTATCAAACATTAGAGAGTCATGCTGTGTACAGAATAGTAGTATTATAAGATCCATGCAAGAAAAGTGACTTCCAAAGAAATTACAACTTGCACCCCTTTTCTAGTCTACTGGAAGAACCTCTGATGTTGCATTGTCACGTTTAGCAAATGAAACTATAGAATGCCTAGTTACATTCGAACTTCACATGTACTATTAATAATTTTTTAGTATAAGTGTGTTCCAGGCAATATTTGGGTCATGCTTATACTGAAAAAAATTATTTGTCTGAAATTCAAATTTCACTGGGCATACTCTATATTATCTGGCAACCTAACCTGATAGGGCTTAGTTGTTCAAACTGACCAGGTGTGGGGTATGGTAGGAGGTTGGGGAATGCATGCTTATAATTGTGGCTTGCCAAATTAGAACATGCTGGGGACTCTCAAGTTGGGCTCAGGTGGGGAGGAATTCCAAGTTCAGTCTGGACTTGATGATAATTGCAACTGAGTCAAGTTGCTACACCTTTTTGGAACTCAGCTTTCTCATTTGTCTAACGGGCATATTAATTGCTCTCTTACCCAACTCTGACAGGGCTATGAAGAAGAAGGAAGGAGAGAAATTCTATGAAGTTACCTTGAGTATAAAACTCAATATGAATGAGAAACAATTCTTTGCAGGGCAATATTCACTGACTTAAAAGAGGACATTTAAAGGCCTGTGGACTTTGAATTCTTGCTACAGCCCCTGCCACCACTAGCATGTGGGCAGTCACTTGCAGTTAGAGGAGGTGTCTGTCATTTGTGGAGTACATTTGCTTAAAAGCGTGGCCCTTGGAAAAGACATAATTCTGTATCCAGGTAGAGTAGAAAGAACAGCCTGTGCATGGCCTAGAGGCTGGACCAAATGTGACATAGTAAGGGTAGTGAAAAAATAGGGGTGCCTGGAGTGGCAGCAGTTGACATGTCAACTGTTGTGGGGTTAATGGACAGTGGTCACTTTAAGGAGGAAAGCTGAGGATTAACCTGCAT
Source organism: Ateles fusciceps (assembly GCA_036589455.1). Taxonomy (NCBI): domain Eukaryota; kingdom Metazoa; phylum Chordata; class Mammalia; order Primates; family Atelidae; genus Ateles; species Ateles fusciceps. The sequence continues at coordinate 8,026,132 of JAZHEH010002159.1, forward strand.
TAAGCTTCTACACGATGCCCGCTCCATCTTTATTCGGTAGCAAATGGCAGAAATCTGCTCAGACCATGTTTACTGCTTCATGAAACTGAGAAGCCCAAGTGTGTGTCTCAGGCACAGTTGGATCCAGGAGTTCAAGGGATCTCATTGGCCTCTTTTTCACTCACTCTCCCTGGATGAGGCTTTATTCTTTGGCAGGTGCTCTCTACATGACAGCAACATAGCTCATGGCCAAAGCAGGGTTATGACGTTTTTTTAATGCGTGATCTTAGAGCCAGAGAGGTTCTTAATGTCCTAGCATTTATGTGACAAGGAAGGACTGTGATTGACTTTTTTGGGTCATGTGTCTCCTTTTGGCTTATCACGAAGTCCGGGTGGAGAAGTGCTGTGATTGGCCAGCCTGGATCATGTACCCACCTCGTGGTATATTTGAATGACATGGAATCACACAGAATGTGGGAGGACAGCTCCCCAAAGGAAGGAATGCAGAGCCAATGATATTAGTTACACATTTTGGGTTTCAATTTCCCATCCATATAATAGCATTCAATAATAGCTAATTTTCAGAGTTATCGTGAAGATTAAAAGAAATCAAATACCTAAAATGGTGCCTGGCACATAGTAGATTTTTAATTTATGCAGATAATCTCAGAGAAGACAACAGTAGTAATACTACAGAGAGGAGATACATTTGTTAGGAAGATTTTAGCTGTAAAATCAGCTATAATATTAAAAAATTCAGCTGAAATTGGCTTAAACACTATAAGGGCTTTATAAGTACATATACCTAGAACTCTAGAGTTTGGGTGAGTTTCACAGTTACTTGGGTCTAGTGAAAGAACCTACATATACGATCCCCCCCAAAATTACATATAGTAAGTTCTATGGAGGAAATGGATATGGTGCAGAGATAGAGAAGTAAGAGTGGGAGCTACCTCCTGTAGAAAGAGCATTCAGGGAAGGCATCTCTGAAGAGATGACTTTTGGGCAGAGATCTAAAGATGAAGAACTAGCCATATGAAAAGTGAGCATTCTGGGCAGAGAGAACAGTGTCTGCAAAGGCCCTGGGGTCTTCAAATCGAAGCTTTACAGGATAAATTTCTGGTTCTATTGGCATAGGACAGCCGTGATTCAGGAAGCATGATTTTTGTTAAACATGTGTGGCCATGTTCTAACATGGATTGGGTGTGATCATTTATGACTTTGTGTACAGATGGCTGCTCCCTTCAGCAGGTGGTTCCCAGACGAAGATACATGCCATGATGTGCAGTTTTAAATAAGAATATGTTTCCGCTGCAGAAATTCACTGCCAATTTATTGAAATTTATGGAGAGGATGTTCTTAATCTATAGAATCATGTGGAGTTTGGGGTGTGGAGGTAGAACAGTGTTGCTATATGAAGACCAGAAAGTGCAGACAAAGGGGTTTTCACATCACAAGCCATGTCTCGTCCTGGCACAACTGTCTGATTCCAGTGGGAAGTTGCATGGGAAATTTGCCATCAACTTTGTTGTAAAATCGTGAGTTATTTTCCTCCTGATGAAAACTTTATACTGCCTTTCTCTACCTGGCTGGGAATATCCATTGTATCTTGACCATCTGGTTCCCCATCTACCCCCTGTACTAGTTTTTGTGAATTAGTCTGGACAAGCTGTTATGCTGAAGTAACAAACCCTGAAATGTCAATGGCTCAATATAATAAACAACAATTGCTCACTCCCACTAAGTCCAGTTAGAGCTGGGCTGTTCTCTTCCATGCCACCTCTAAGCAGGTACTCAAACACCTGAGCTGCTCTATCCTGTGGTTCTGACATCTCTGGGTTCTTCATTTCTAGCTGTGCAAATGAAGGAGAGAGCAGAAGTCAGAACCTTTTAAAGATAAGGCCTAGATGTGGTGTGCCTCATTTGTGCCGACTTCCCATTGGACAGAACTCGGCCATCTGATCTCAACCTAATCATAGACAGTCCTCAAGTCTATAGCACTTAAAAAGTGAAAAGTAAAATGGAATCAGATGAACACTTAGCATTGTTTCTGCCACAGCTTATTTTTGCTTCCCAGGGGGGACACTTACCATTAAGAAAAGTAATTATTGTTAGTATTAACCAAGTGCTTCCTGGGCAGCCGTCTGTGTGCCTACCCTTTGCACTTTATTATCTCTTTGAAGTTTCCTCATGTTCCTTTATCTCCATTTTTACAGATGAGGAAACACTTTTGGAAAAGTACAGTAACTTGCCCAAGTCAACCGACTGTTAAATGTGCATCTGGATTCGAATATGGGCCTGGGCGACTAATTTTTAAGCCCAAACTCTTAGTTGCTCTGTTAGGAATCAGGAATGATCCTTCTATAACTCAGTCTCCTTGACAGTAAGCCCCGGTCTGTTGCCATCTCTGTTGATATAAATAGCATTTTCCTGCAGGAGCTGGGCAGATATCAGGAACAAAGACAGTTGTCCAAATCAATGCATTCTCCAAACAAACGTGGAGAAGAGGGCAACTGTCCCCAATACCCCACTGATGTGAAGTTCTAGAAGCTCCAGTCTCAGCAGATGGAATTAATAGAATCATTCATATTTCTCAACTACCCTACAGTGGGATGGGATGCAGGGCTCTCCATCCTGAGCACCTGCAATGGCTCAGAGTTCAGTGAAGGAGACGGCAGGCCTTCAGTGACGGTCCAAAGCTGTGCATACACATATTCCAACAGGGCTCAATATGGTTTCTCCTGTGCTGTGGTGCCTCAGGGGACCCTGCTTCTAGAGAACTGAGAGCTCAAAGCAACCTGGTTGGGGCCATATGGAAAGATAGGATGCCAGGCTGGACTGGGTTGAATGGATCTGCCTGGGGTCAGTCACTGCAACAGCAACTTTGTCACATAAAAATCAGTGGGTCATCATGTCTTCAAAGCCCAGTACAGGGTGATGACACTGGCATGACCTCCAGCGAGACTTCCAGAGAAACACCTCACTGTCAGTGAAATTCCGGGCTGGGGACAGTTCATTTTGGAGACAGCTGGAGAAAGGGACTCCAAAAAATAGCTAGCTTGAGAATGTTCTGCAAGTTGGAAGTTGTGAATCACTGAGGCTGAAAAACATCTGATTCAGCAGTGCCTAGGGTGTTCCAGAAGTTTCAGCTGTCAGGCTTTGGAGTCCAGACAAAGCATGTGTGCAGAGCAGAAAGCCAGATGCAGACCTCTTACCCAGTCCTGCTGGTCATCTCCAAAGGCATGCTTGTGGGTTCAACTGCTAGGAAGTACAGATGGTCCCTGGAAATGGGCTTTGCTTAGACTGGCTTCTCATAAACACATGTAGCTGAACACTATTTTGATGAAGGAGAGAGACATGGATGGCTGGGGAGAAGTTGCATCCCATTTTAGAGAAACAACTTATAATCACATGCTCAGGTCCTTTAGGGATCTAGAATGGTGGGATCACGTTGCCCATGAAGCTATGTTGGAGCTAACAGGAGTGCTCCCTGTTGAGAAGGGGATTTCAAAGTGAGGAAAAGATTGAAAGAGGTAAGTTATATCCTTAAAGTTTGCAGTGCAGCCATGGCATGTCAGTGCTTTAACTAGTTTCATCTGAGCTCTTTCCTATTCTTGCACCAGAAGAGCGAGAAATACATTGATTTTTGTTGTAAGTTACCCAGTCTCAAATATTCAATTATAGCAACCGAAAATGAACTAAGATAGTCAGCTTCCTATTATTGAGTTGTAAGAGTTCTTTATATATACTAGACACAAGGATTTTGTGATATATGTGTTTATAACTGTTTCCACAGTTGTTGAATTTGCCTTTCTGTTTTTGATTAATAGAGTGATTTGAAAAGCAGAGGTTTGGGAATTTGATAGTCTATTTTATAAAATTTTTAATGGTTGAGCTTTCTATATCCTATCTCAGAAATTTTTGCCTATGTTGATGTTGCAAATATTTTCTTTATGTTGTCTTTTAGAAGCTTTATATTTAAGTTGATGCATTTAGGTGTATGATCCATTTTAAAGTAATTTTTGTTTACTATGTGGGGAAAGATTGAGTTTTACTTATTTTTTTCTATATGAGACATTAGTTGCTGGAGTGCTATTTCTTGAAAAGACCATTCTTTCTCTGTTAAATTGACATAGCACCCTTGTAAAAAAAATTAACTATGGATGTGTGGGTCTATTTCTGACCTTGTATTCTTTCCCGTTAATTTATCAGTCATTTTGCCAAAATCACAGTGTCTTGATTATTATAGCTTTTAGTAACTTTTGAAATCATACAACTTTGTTCCTATTTTTAAAATCATTTTGGATATTTTGGGTCTTTTGCATTTTCAAATAAATTTTAGAATCAGTTTGTCCATTTCAACAAAGCAGACTGCTAAGATTTTGATTGCAATTACAATAAATCTATAAATTATCTGGGGGAGAACTGACATGTTAACAATACTAAGTCTCCCAATTCATGGATTGGGTGTATGTATTTATTTAGGCCTTCTTTTATTTCTGTCAGCACTATTTTTTATTTTCAGTATACAGGAATTGCACAGTTTTTGTTAAATTTATTTTTATGTATGTTATACTTTCAATAGTATTATAAATGAAATTCTTTACAAATTTATTTTCTCATTTTTTTGTGGTAGTATATAGAAATATAGGTAAATTTTATGAATTGACTAAATTCACTTAGTAGTCCTACCTAGTAGTTTTTTTTTGAAAGATCCAGTAGGATTTACCATGTGCATGGATTTTCCATTTTAGGCTCTCTGTATATAAAATCTGTTCTACTTCTTCCTTTTTACTTTGTATGTTTGTATTTCTTTTCCTTGCCTCATTACAATACAATAAAACATATCTAGTACTAGGATTTCCAGTATGATGTTGAATAAACATAGACTGAGCAAATATCTTTCCTCACTGTTCTGAACTTAGTGAAAAATATTCAGTCAGTCTTTCATGATTATGTATAATGTTAGTTATAAATGTCTTTTACCATGTTGAGGCAGTTTCTTTTTTTTTTTTTTTTTTTGAGATGGAGTCTGGCTCTGTCACCCAGGCTGGAGTGCATTGGTGAGATCTTGGCTCACTGCAACCTCTGCCTCTTGGGTTCAAGTGATTCTCTTGCTTCAACCTCCCAAGCAGCTGGGATTATAGGCACCCACCAACATGCCTGGCTAACTTTAGTATTTTTAGTAGAGATAGGGTTTCACCATGTTGGCCAGGCTTTTCTCGAACTCCTGACCTTAGGCGATCTGCCCACCTTAGCCTCCCAAAGTACTGGGATTATAGGCATGAGCCACCGTGCTTGGCCAGAAGTTTCTTTACATTTCTAGTTTGCTGAGAAATTTCTTTAAAGTTATAAATGGATAAAGAAATTTGTTAAATACTTTTCTTAAATTTGTTAATTAGGTTTTTCTTCTTTGTTAAATGGTGATCTTATTGAATGAGTTTTGAATATTAAACCAACCTTGCCTTCTTGGGATAATTTTCACCTCATGTTGTATTGTTCTTTTAGTATATTGTCAAACTCATTTTGCTAATATTTTGTATAATATTTTCTTTTCATGCAAGACATTGGTTTATAGTTTTTCTCTCTCTCTTTAATGTCTTTGTCTGGTTTTGTCATCAGAGCAATGGTGACCTAAAACTCTGTTAGAAAATCTTGACTTCCTTTCTATTGTCTGAAAGTGTTTGTGTAAAATTGGCATTATTATTTCTTCATTAAATATTTGATTCACTATATCATTGAAGCTATTTGGATCTGGAATTTGTGGAAAGGTTTAATGTCATTATTTTTGATCATTTCTTCTTTTCAAATATAAGCATTGCAAGCTGTATGTTTTTGCCTAATAATTGCTGAAACATCCCACAAATATTGACATGCTGTGTATTTTCATTTTCATTTGGTTCAAAGTATTTTCTGATTTTTTTGTTGATTTCTCCTTTTCTCTATGGGTTATTTAAAATTGTGTGGTCTAATTTTATTTTATTTTATTTTTTACTGATTTATAAGTTAATTGTACGGTAGTCAGAAAATATATTTTGTTTAATTTCAATCATTTTAACTTTATGGAAATGAGTTTTATGCTCACTATCTAGTTTAACTTAGTGAATCTTCCATGTGTAGATGGAAACATGTATATTCAGATGTTGCATTGATTGTTCTGTTAAATGTCAATTAAGAAGTCTAACAGTGTTGCTCATCTTCTATATCCTTATTGAATTTTCATCTGTCTCTTCTATCAATTGTAAAGAAAAAAAGTGTTGAAACATGTATCTGTTATTGTGGAATTATCTATTTTTCCTTTTGTTATGCCAGTTTCTTCTTCATGTATTTTGAAACTCAGTTATTAGGTGCAAACATTTATAATAGTCACTTTTTTTTTGATAAATCGAGTGCTTTAACATTATAAACTGTCCTCCTTTCTCTTAGTAATACTACTTTTAATAAAGTTTGATAATCATATGGCCATTCTAGCACATGCATGATTCATGTTTGCATAGTTATAGCCTTTCTACTCTTTTAACTGTACCTAATCTGTATTTCTTTATTTAAAGTGTGCTTCCAATAGGTGGACATAGTTGGCAATCAAAACCTCTGCCTTAATTGTCATGTTAAAATCATTTACACTTAATATGATTATTGATATTACCAAATTTAAATTTGTTATCTGGATATTTATTTTCTGTTTGTCCCATTTGTTTTTCTGCTCTTTAACCCCATTTTTCTCTGTCTTCTTTTAGATTGAGTATTTTCCAGTATTTTACTTTATTTCTACTATATTGGATATTAACTATTCCTCATTGCTTTATTTATTTATTTTTAAATTGGTGGCTTTAGGATTTACAAACCCATTTTTAACTAATCACAGTCTACCTTCAAATAATATTGTGCCACTTCATGTATAATGTAAAAGTATCCTAACAGGATATTTTCTCCTACTGTTGTTTATGCAATTGTTTTCCTACATTTTATTTTTATTACTGTTTTCGTTTTAAATTATTTACTTTAAAATTATTATTTAAGTAAATAAATAAATAGAATTATCTTTAAAAATCTAAATCAAAAATAGATTTCACGTATTAGTCTGTTCTCACACTGCTAATAAAGATATACGTGAGACTTGGTAATTTATAAAGAAAAAGAGATTTAATGGACTCACAGTTCCACATGGAGGAACTTGGGCAGCCTCACAATCATGGAGGAAGGTAAAGGAGAGGCAAAGTCAAGTCTTACATGGTGGCAGACAACGAGGGTGTACAGGGGGAACTGCCCTTTATAAAACCACCAGATCTTGTGAAAACTCACTCACTATCATGAGAACAACATGGCGGTAACTGCCCCATGATCAATTACCTTCCACTGGATCCCTCCCACAACATGTGGGGGATTATGGGAACTACAATTCAAGATGAGATTTGGATGAGGACACAGCCAATTCATATGATTTCATATTTATTCATAATCTTATGTTTGTTGTGTTTTCCCTCCTTTGTGTTCCAAGTTTCCCTTTGGTATCATTCTTCTTTTTCATGAAGAACTTCCATGAACGTTTCTTCTTACGAGATCAGTTAGTGACAACTTCTCTGAGCTTTTGTTTGTCTGAAAAAAAACTCTTTATTTCAACCTAATTTTGAAAGTTTTTTTCTGGTTATCAAAATTTACATGACATTTTACCTCTTTATCCCTTAAAGATATCAGTCCCCTGTTTCCTAGTTTGCATAGTTTCTGATGAAACATACGAGATAATTTTTCTTTTTGTTTTTTGTGTTTATCATGTCTGTTTTTCTGTGCAGCTTTGCATATTTTCTATTTACTAGTTATTTCTTTAGCAATTGATTGTGATTTCTCTTGGCGTGGTTTTCTTTGTGTTTATCTTTCCTTGAGTTCATTGACCTTCTTGCATCTGTAAGTTGATAGTTGTCATCAAAAATTTAGATTTTAAATTACCATTATAAATTCAATATTTTTTCTGTTTATCTTTCTCCTTCTGGAACTCCAGTAATATATATGTTATATATATGTTATACCATTTGATATTGTCCTACAGCTCAGCGAGGCTCTGTTTATATTTTTCAGTCATTTTCTTTTTCTCTGTGGTTTCTCTTGAATTTTTTTCATTCCTAAAAGTTCCATTTGGCGTGTGTGTGTATATAGTGTGTGTCACACACACACCCACACTATGTTCACCATAGATAGATCTCTCTATATATGCACATACTACATATATATAGTATATGTATATATTCTTTTATATACATATATATATATTATACTCATATTTTTCTTTAAAAACTTGAGCTTGCCTGCCTGAAAGATTTTAAAGTCCTTGGTTGATAATTCATTCATCTTTAAAATTTCTAGATATTTTTGTTGATTGATTTTCCTTATATGAATCATATTCTCTTGTCATAATTACTAATTTTTTTAATTGGAAGTTGGGCATTGTGCATTTTATATTGGTTATTGGTGGATTTTGTTATATCTCTTTAAAGAATGTTATTATGCTTTGTATTGGTGCGTTGAGTGACTTGCAATTCAGCTTGATTCTTTTGAGGCTCAATTTTTATATTTTTAAATGGTGAATTTAATCCCTTTACTCAAGGACTTATTTAGCCCCATTACTAAGGCATAAGCCTTCTGCAGCATTACTAAATTTCCTGTGCATTTAGCAACGTCTCTGTGCTCTGGCTGGTGGGAAGCCCTGGATGAGCTCTGAGAATTCTTTGGCTTGCAGCTCTCTAGTGATTTTTTTTCTGTTAATTTTCTTTGCACAGCCTCATTTGCATGTGGAGATTAGTGCCTACCTAAAGACCTACAGTGGCCTTATGCAGATTTCTGGAGCTCTTTCTTTGTATAGTTCCGTTCACTCCAGTACTCTGTGCTTCCCAAACCTATCTACCCTGGCCTCCCTGATCTCTGTGACTTGCTCTGTTTGGGTTCATCCTCCTGGTGATTCAGTCCAGAAGTTGCTTCCAGGTTAAGGTGGTGCAATTGTTGGGTTTACTTTCATTTTTCCTTTTATTGGTGATTATGGTCCTGTGTTACTTGTTTAATGTCTGAAAACACTTCTTGAATGAATTTTGTTCTGTTTGTAGATTTTTTTTAGTGGGTCAGAAACTCTTACAGGAGTTTCTTCTTCATGGGTAAAAGCAAAAGTTGAGATTAAGTCTTTTTCCCAATCACAAATAGATGCTGGCAGAACTGGGCATAAAACCAAATATGATAGACTTCAAAGCCTGTGCCTTTCATCATTATCGAGATCCCATTCTCCCCCTTTTTTGGACCACATTCCAGAAAGAAAGCAGGTAAGAACCCAGTCAGTAAAAAGCAAACTGGCTATTCTTACTGCTACAATTCCAGGAAGAAGGATTAGGCAAGGAGTTTGCTGTTATATTTGGCGACTTCTCAGAGGTGCCCTGCCAAAGTTAACTTTTATTTATTTTCTTCCTTGTGAGTGAAAGGAGAAAGTATGGGGCAGTTTTTCATTTATTTGTTTACTGGTTTATTAATTCTATCATTTATTCATCCATTTAAGATTATTAATGAAGCACCTACTGTGTACCAGGCACTAGGATTTTTTTGTTGTTTTGGGAGGGAAATGTAGCTCCAAGTGGGTTTTCCTTTGCTTTCTTCCTCTTCATTCTTTTACTCTCTCCCAAACTTTTAATATGATCATGTGGGAAAGGCCCAGATGATGACATTTTAGGGATGTCTCTTTGGACCCTAGTGGAGTTTTTGGGTGGTTATGGGAGAAGTTAGGGTCTCCTTTCAAATAAAAATAAATGTCAACACCCCTGGGATGTAGCATACATTAAGGAATTGTCAGCTAAACCTTGGCCAGCTGTTGATGTTTCAGGAGAGATTTATTCAGTGTTAATTAAGAGAATGGAGAACAACAGAGGTCCCTTGGGAAATGGGACAGGATGAGAAAGCAAAGGAATCCTCACAGGGAAGGTGGCAAGGATAAACTCTGAAATTTTGTCTTAAGCAGAGCCATGCATGTCCCTTGTCTTTTTCGGTCTGAGTGTCATAATAACAAAGTTAAGTGACACTTTGTAGATTACAGCCCCCCCCCCCCCCAACCCCACTCATTTGTTTTTCTTGAAGCCACCTCTCAATGGTCTTTGGAGGTAAACATTAGTATGGCTGATGGAATGGAAACTGGAAGAAGGAAAGTCACTGGCTCAAGTTGCCCAGCTGATAAGTGTTATGATCTGAGTTTGAACCCAGGCCATCTAAGTCCAGAGCTTCTGGTCCTAATTCTGCTTTGTCATCTAAGCTTGCAAAGCTGCTTGCTGTGACCAAATAACCTCTGTCTTCATTACTGGTTCTATCAGTTCAGCATTTTCCTGTGCAACTCCTCCACAGAGCACCAAATTTTGTACCCAAGGTGATTTGGCCTTTTTGCATTCATCCAGATGCCAACCTCAGTGACTATTTCTTCCCCTTTGTGGTTGGTTGATTGGAATGGGAGCAAAAAAGCAAGTCTGGCTACTTCCTGGAAGACCAAGAAATGACGAAGGACACAAGGATGTTCTTCGTTAAAGCCCTGTACAACATGTGGCCAACTAAATGGGAATGAAAGGGCTTTTGAGGAGAAATAGGAATGAAACAATAGTCTATCATCAGGTTTACTGCTGTTGGAAAATAGAATGCAAGTGTATTTGCAGGGTGAGACTCTACGGCTATTCTTAAGAGAGGTACCAGCAGGCATTCAATGAAGGCTAGATGAGTTAATGAAATAAACGTATTTCCTGCTTCTCCATGATTTATATTTCTAAGGCTGTACTACATAGTAATTCAATAAAGCTGAAATGGTAGGAATGTCCGGCAGATTTTTTTGGAATATGATACTTGGCTCATTACAGTGGTTCAATTTCAGTATCTGGATAAGGGTGAGATACAAAGGGACATCAGGAACAATCTTTTCTTCTCTCTTTCAACCTCTACCACTTCAGCATAGCCTACTCCATCTCAACTTTATTCATGTCAGTATAATAGGTTATTTATTAAAGGCTTCCTGAAGCTTATGGTCTATTTGAGAATGATGAGATATTCACCGTCTGCCAATCATGGTCTTCACAATTAGGAAGTTTATGCCTCAGTTAATGGTTTTTCTTTCCCTCTTGATGTAACCAGAGACTTTATCCTGTGAGTAATACTGGAATTCATCCTTATGGCCATTTTCCTCTGTTAGTGCCCCAGGGACTATTTGAAACCACTTCTCTGTGTGTCACGTGAATATATATGTGAGACAGAGAGACTCGGGGGGAGAGGGAGAGAGAGAGATGGGAATGAGAGGGCAGAGAGAGGAGAACGTATTAATCTCAAAGAACTCTTAGTTTCCATTCTGGTAGCATTTATTGAATATATAGTCTGTGCCCCTTATGGCCCTATAGTGGAAATCTATATGGTCCTATATGGAAATCTGCTTTGCATCAGTTCTACATCATTTCTTTTGGGATTCTGTTTTTCCCAAGGCAATGTGATTCAGTGGGACCTCACTTGGCTGTAATTACCTTTTACACTACAGAAACAAGCTCTTCACTTACTCTAACTAGTTCAATTTTTTTTTTCCTTCTGGACCTAATAGCTGGTCCAGTGTTCATTCTAAAGCTCAAACAGGACCAATCAATGCCATTTGGGTGGTCAAATACGGATGTTGAGGGGAGGGATTTGTGATGATCAGTGTCATTGTCTTCTCTTTTTTTTTTCTGGAATTACCATGAGGATGATGTAAACTTAGAGATACTACTGGTGGCCAATTTTATCACCACGTGATAACAGAAATGGCCTGAGAACAAAGCCAAGAAAGAGTACCACAGAACTGAGAGAGTAAGTGAAATGTGTATCGTGGCATCATTTGATCTTCTGAGTCAGCCTGCCCCCAAAGCAAACACTAACCTGAGACTTCACAGTGATGAGAGTTATTCTCCCTTTTTGGGCTGAATTAGTTTGATTTGGGTTTCTGTCATTTGCAACTGAAGAATAGCTTCTGGATACCTGAACAAGTGGAAGTTCCTGGAGGGTGGAACCCAGGAACCTTTACATGTTCCAAGCAATAGAAAGCGTGGAAACCCTGCACCTCTTCCCCTCATACCTCACCCTATGTATCTCTTCATCTGTAGCCTTTGCAATATCCTGTATAATAAACAAGACAACGTAAATTGTTTCCCTGAGTTCTGGGCGCCGCTTTAACAAATTAATTAAACCCAAAAAGGAGGTCGTGGGAACCCCAACTTGAAGCCGATTGGTCCAAAGTTCTAGAGCCCCAAACTTGTGACTGGTGTCTTTGTGCAGGGGGAGAAAGGAGTCTTGGGGGCTGACCCTATCTCCAGGTGGGTGTTGTTGGAATTGAGCTGGAGGATGACCAGCTGGTGTCTGCTGCTTGGTGTGTGGAGACAACACTTCACATATTTGTTACAAAAGTCTTGTGTGTTGATTGTTGTGGTGGTGTGAAAGCAGAAGAAAAACACCTTCGAGGCTGGGCACGGTGGGTCACGCCTGTAATCCTAGCACTTTGGGAGGCTGAGGCAGGTGGATCACCTGAGGACAGGAGTTCGAGACCAGCCTGACCAACAGGGTGAAATCCTGTCTCTACTAAAAATATAAAAATTAGCCGGGTGTGGTGGTGGGCACCTGTAATCCCGGCTACTCGGGGGGCTGAGACAGGAGAATCACTTGAACCTGGGAGGCGGAGGTTGCAGTGAGCCATGAATGAGCTGCTGCACTGCAGCCTGGGCAACAAAGAACGAAACTTCATCTAAAAAAAAACACAGTTTGAGAGAGTTTTTCCATACACAGACAGTAATGACAGTGTGAGGAAGGCAGCAGTTGCTGGACTCTAGAAGGAGTGAGCTGGGTCCTTGACAGGAGCTGTCACTAGGGAAAGCAGCTAGCCAGAGGTGACCTTGCAGGGAGGGAGCATGGGAAATGACTGCTGAAGCTCTGCTGAAGCCAGAGGGCGGATATCCCTTCCTGTAGTTGACACAGGTGAGCTTCTGAGGCTCAGAGCAGGTGGAGAAGGGTGGAGAATGCACCTGAAGGGGCATGATATGGTTTGGCTGTGTCTCCACCCAAATCTCATCTTGAATTGTAGTTCCCATAACTCCCACATGTCGTGGGAGGAACTTGGTGGGAGGTAATTGAATAATGGGGGCAGGTGTTTCCTGTACTGTTTTGGTGATAGTGAATAAGTCTCACGATATCTGATAGTTCTATAAAGGGGAGTTCCCCTGCGCATGCTCTCTCTTGCCTACCACCACGGGACACGACACTTTACTCCTCTTTGCTTCCGATATGATTATGAGACCTCCCCAGCCCTGTGGAACTGTGAGTCAATTAAACCTCTTTTCTTTATAAATTAACCAGTTTCGGGTATGTCTTTTTTAGCAGCATGAGAACAGACTAATACAGGGCAAATAAGAGATCCTCAGTGGAGGTGCATGCTTTCACTGTCCCTATTTTATAGATGAGGAAATCAGGGCTCAGGCCGCAGTGATAATGGACCAAAGATTGTATCAGTGGCAAAGATCGATGGCAACTCAGTCCCCCTGACCATAAAGCTTGTGCTCACTGCAGTCATCCTGGCCCCGGGGCTTTTGGCTGGCCCCTTTTGCCTCTGAAAAGAGACCCACAGGCCTGTGTGCTAGGCTGGAGGATGGGGACGGACATTGATTGAGCTTCTCCTTGCCAGGCACCGTGCTAGGCATTTTACCCACAACAGGCCTATTGAGATAGGTGTTGCTGATTCCATTCAATAGGTGAATAATCTGAGCCTCAGAGAGGCTGAGTAACTTGCATAATGCTACACAGCTGGTGAAAATACTGACCTAGGTTCCAGAGGTCAGATTTCAGAGCCGATGGTCTTTCCACTCTATGGCGGGGCAGAGACCTAAGGAGCAGAAAGGGGAAGGAGAGGGGAGACAAGGGAGAGGCTCTTGTGCCAGTCGTTTGGAGATGGTAGGGGGAGAATTCAGGTGGCAGCGCCTTTCTTGGGCCCAGGAAGCATAAGGCATGTAGGCAGAATCCCAGAGTGCCATCTGGAGTTCCAGAACATCCCTAAGCAACCTTTCTATCTGCAGGCCTGTGCCGAGCCGCAGACTCACATGGAAGCATAAAAGCATTCTGTAGCAGATGGGAATTTGAAATCACATGTTGTGAGCAGGCAGAGCCAGGAGCTCTGACTCCCAGGTGGTGCTGTCAGTATGTCTGAGACACTGCTTCTCGGCCTTCCTCCCCTGCCTGTCCTTTCCAGTCTGAGTTTCTCCTCCCTCTCTCTCCTTTGCTTTCACTATTAAAATTTTATTTTCTTTTTAGCTTGAATTTTCTCAAGTTTCCTCTGCCTCCTCCCTGGACACCGGAGACGCATCTTCACTTGGTTCTTCAGGCCTCTCAAATTCAACATGTTCAAGTAAAAAATCCCTTTCTTCTCACTTAGCAAATCTGCCTCTCCTCCTCGTTGGTTTTGCATCTTGCTTTCTGGCACTGGATGGCCGGGCTGGAAAGCTGGGAAGAGCCAGCTTTGCTTCCAGCCTCACCTCTCCTTTCCCTCCCTCCATCTCCAGTTGGTTTCCCCATCGCCCTTGGTGCTCCTTCTGCTTCCTCTGCCTGGTTTCCAACCTTTTCATCTTTCACCGAAGCGCTTCAGATATTTTCGGAGCTGAGTCGCTGACTGTTTAGTCTCTTCTCTGCTTCCTCCAGCACATTGCCACAGATGTCACTTGAAAACGTTGTCCAGGTGATACCAACAGTTTTAGCAAGAAGAGACAACGGAGGCATTTTCCAGGTGTCTTTGGGAAACAGGGTGTAGTGTGCAGACCCACGGCCCCAACAAAACTCTAGCCCTAATGCTGGGGAGAGTGAGCGTTACTTCCACAGCAAAAGGGACTTTGCAGAGGAAATCTAGGTTAGCAATGAGTTGACTTAAGATAGGGAGATTAGCCTGGATTAGCCAGGTGGGCTCAATGGAACCACACAAGCCCTTAAGTGCAGAAGGGAAAGGCGGAAGGGAAAGTCAGAGAGATTTTAAGAATGGGAAGGATTCAAAGCTCTGTTGCTGGCTTGAAAGTGGAGAGGGTCCCAAGTCAAAGAAATGGGAACATCAGTCCTACAGCTGGAAGGAGTTGCATTCTTTCAGCAACCCAAGTGAGCTTGGAAGTAGCTTCAGCCTAGAGCCTCTGTAAGAGAATGCAGCTCTGCAGGCACCATTTCGGCCTCCTGAGATCCCAAGCAGAGTTCAGCCATGCCGTGCCAGATGTCTGAGCTACAGAACCCTGATATAATGAATGGCTTTTGTTTGTAAGCCCCTAAATTTGTGGCACTTTGTTATGGCAGCCCCAATACAAACGAATACAAATAGAAAACTCACACACAGAGAAATCAGCGTACACTGAACACTCACTGTGGACCAGACACCATGCCAAGTCCTTTGGCTGCTATACCAGACCGGGATTTGAGCTGCAAGAAATAGAAAGGCACTTCGGCTAATCCAAGCCAGAAAGAAATTTATGAAAGAATAAAAGGCATCTCCCAGAATCTCCAAGAAGCCTGGAATACAAGGCTTGGGCAATAGTTGGGAATATAAAGGAGAGGCAAGGTGGCCAGAACTCAGCCAAAACTGGACCATAGAGCCAGCATGTTGGGTAGACCGCAGGTACACTGACTGTCCCTGGCATCGTGGCTGCTTTGCTACCACAGCCAGGTCTGACCTTTGGCCGTTGGACATTGCTAGGGGTACCACTGCCCTAGAAAATGGGATGGCTCTGGCGAGTACAGTTTTGCCAAAATGGATTCTGCCTCGTCCCTGCCTCTGTATATTGTTATTTGGAGATTTAAAACCCTGGGCAGGTGTGTCTGGCTGGGTCACAGGCCCAGAAGGTTCAACTGCTGAGCAGCCAAAAAATGACTCACAGCAAATGGCAAAGCACCCTACACCATCTCATTCAATCCACATGACAACTCAGCGGGGAACTACTATTATCCCCCACTTAATAGATGAGAAAACAGAGGCTGCCAGGGAGGTGAAGCTCCTTTCCCGAGATCCTGAGCTTGTACAGGGCAGAGCTAAAACTTGAACTCGGGTCATCTAAGCCTTATGCACATCCTGTGGCCTCTTGTTGCAGCGACAGTCAAGGTTCAGATCGTTTCTGAGGACAGAAGAGGTGGATTCCATCTGGTGCGTGGTTCAGAGAACTCTGGGGAGACAGGTTGATTGGGAGCAGTAGCTGGCCAGACAGCTCTGACCCATTTGCTCTTGAGGCTTGGGCATGACAGAACTTTAATTTTTTTTTTTTTCCTATTTAGTGAAACATCTGTTCTGAGTTGGTCCCCTTTTGTTAGGATATTTTGTATGGCATGGCCTACTGTCTCTCAACCTGAAATTTAGACAAGGGACATTGAGGCTCCGCTGATGAGACCGCCACTGGGGGAAACTCATCTTCTCTCTTGCCTCTCCTTGACCCCTTTGCTGTCCTTCTCCAGCAAGCATTGCAAAGGAAATGAGACTAAATCCCACCCCCAACCTGGGATTTTGCCTGGGTACAATGGACACTAATCATAGAGGCCAGTCTGTGGGTCAGGGACTCCACCCAGTGCACTCAGTACTCTGAGCCCCATCAAGCATCCTTGACAGCTCTCTTCTCCTGCCTCATTATCCTCCCAGCTCTGAGCCAGGCCAATGACAGAAAGAACAGAAAGAAGGCCTCATTTGTAATCTGTTTCCTGATTTGAGATTTCTGGAGCAGGTCCAGTCATAGGCCACTGATTAAAGAGGTGTAGTTACTATCACTGGTGTGAGGACCAGGCTAAATGGAAACAAGCCAAGCTCAGGCTCCACAGAGAGGAAACCCCAATTCAAAAGTTCCCTGGGATGACCTCCAATAAAAACCATTGTGAGGGTGACTTATGATCACTGACAAGAATTGGTTCATTTAGGCATTATTTATGATAAATATGCAGTATATACATATGTTCAACATAGATATAAATATGCATTCAATATTCAAATATAGAAAATAAATATTCAATACATAAATCTTCACTATTTGTTGCACACATGTAGGCCTATGCAGGAAAATTTAGGAATTAAGCACTTGAACTTTCGATCACCTACTGTGTGCTAGGCGTCTGACACACATGATCTCAGTGTTCACATCTATCTCTGAAGAGTGTGAATATCACTGATATTTTACAGACAATAAAATGGAAAATGATAGCAAAGATAATGTAAGGGAGATTGTTTTCATACATTGTAAAGTGCAGTGGGATCGTTGACAATAACTACTGCTATTATGATTAATCATCATTATTCATTTTAATAATGACTGAAATATAGACGTTGATGTTAGCCCACATTACCAGGTCACGGTCAACTAGACTGTCAGTCAGGAGGGACTGCAAGTTGAAGGACAGGATCATTTGTTCAAAACTCACTTCCTGTATCTATTTAGACACATTCAGTCCTGGGTATTTTGCCCATGTAACTCATCTGATCCTACAACTTCCCTAAGAGATAGAGACAATTCTTCTTCTTTACAGTGGAAGAAATTGGCATAGAGGAAAAGACTAACCAATTGTTCAAGTTCATATACTCAATGGAGATTTGCACCCTGGCAGACTCCAGAGCCCACTGGCTTTACCACTAAGCCAGTGAGCTCATTGATCTACCGCCAGCCTTGGTCACATTTCAGCAACTGTGTAGGATTGCTAGACTTCACTCATAAAAGTAGAGAATGCCTGATTAAACTTGAATTTACATAAATAACAAGTAATTTTTTAGTATAAGTGTCTCCCATAAGACATGGCCATGTGATAATGCATGTAGACTCTTAAATACCAGGCACATAGCTGGTGTTCAAAAAGCCTCATTTCCGTCTTTTATGTCAGACCTCTAATTCCTTCCTAATATCTATTGCTCTTCAGTATCAAATCCTAATTTCTAGCCAGGCACATTCTCCAATTACATTTCCCAGCCTCCCTTATTGCTTTCTTATAACTAGGTGCAATCAAGTGACTAAGTTATTTCAAATGAAATGCAATCACAAGTGTGACTTAGAGTTTTAGCAAGTTTAGAAAGCTTTTAGGAAGTCTCCTTAAAAGGGAAAGGACAAACTTGTCTTCCTTCTTTTGGTCTTTCACATTTCTCCCTTTATCTGACCTGTAATGCACATGGAATGATTGGCATCTGGCCAGTCGTCTCGTACCACAAGGTGACCTTGAGGATGAAGCCATTGCATGAGGTCAGTGAAGCAGAAAGACAGATGCCCATGTCCCTTCCCAATGACTGTGGATCCACTATACTTGCCCAGGACTGCCTATCTCTAGGCATCTTTTGTGCGTAACAGAAAGGCTTCTTCTTAGAAGTTTGATCTCTGTTAGTAGCAGTCAAATGTAATTCATAACTGATATGCATGTGCCCAGTAAATATTTCACATGTACCTATTATAAGCCAGACATTGTGCTGGATTCTGGAAGTAAAAGAATGCCATTATGTAGCTCAAGGTCTTTTCAAAGTTTCTTTATTTAAAAGTTAGATTAGAGCCAGGAGCAACCTCAACAACTTCTCAAGTCAATCCATTCATTTTATATATTTAATATCTGTACTGCTTTTTGCCTCAGAAATTTCATGTCATTTTTCTCAGCTCATAGCACAGAGTCATTATTAGTCCCTGTAAAGACTCTCTCTTTTTATTTTTTCTCTTTTTTCTGACTTCCATGTCCCTCTTTCCCTATAGTAAGTATTCACCCTAGAGTTATATATAAATATACATATATATTATATATAAATATATATATAATATATATATATAAAATATATATATCTACGCACACATACATATAAACAAATAAGGCTGTGTTCTTGTAAAATACTGCTAGTCTATGTGTCTGTCATTTTCACAAATGATATGCTATAAACCTTATTCTTTTTAATTTTTCTCACTTAATACTATTTTTCTAATATGAATATATTACTAACAATAAAATTACTGAATGAAGCTTAAGATTTCTCTGCAAAATTCTTTTGTTGTGGTGCTTTGTAGAATGTATCCTACTAAGGATGAATAGTTAGGATATTGTGTTCAAACATTTGTTTTCAATTTTGGAGTTCGTCTTTCTCCCCCTCTTTTTGATTTAATTGAGTTTTGAATGTGTAAAACACATAGTTCAAAAGACAAAAACTAAATTAAAAATTCTACTCAGAGATGTCTCCTTCCCATCCCTACTCCGCCTTCCTAGTCCTGTCCCTCCTCTCATAACCGTAAACCTAATCATCATTATTGGTTTCTGGTTTATCTTTCTGGCTTTTTTTTAAGCAAAAGTAAACACATACGTACACATACATACATATGTATTCTCACCTCTCTTTCTTATTTCATGAAATATAGTGAATATATAAACAGCGTTCTATACCTGGGCATGTATATGCTGGTATCATTCTAAACATATATGCTGGAATTATTCCCAAGAAAATATGCTGGAGTTATTCCAAATCAGTATATAGAATTTTAAAAATTCTTTTTATGTTTGCATGGTACTCCACTGTGACAATGTACAATAGTTTCTCCAACTAATTTCCTATTGTTTGAAGTTTAGGTTGCTTCCATTCTTCTATTACAGACCATGCCACTGTGGATAACCCTGGACGCATGTTGTATTGTGGAGATGGATTTCCGGGGGGGATTTCTAGTAATGGACTTGCAGGGTCAAAGCACAAGTGCTACATCATTTTAAGAAATTGATATGGTTTTGCTGTGTCCCCATACAAACCTCACCTTGAATTTTAATCCCTATAATCCCCATGTGTTGTGGGAGGGACATGGCGGGAGGTAATTTAATCATGGTGTGTTTTCCCCATGATAGTGAGTGAATTCTCACAAGATCTGATGGCTTTATAGGCATCTGGCATTTCCCCTGCTGGCACTCATTCTCTCTCCTGCTGCCCTGTGAAGAGGTGCCTTCCGCCATGACCATAAGTTGCCTGAGGGCTCCCCAGCTATGTAGAACTGTGAGTCAATTAAACCTCTTTTCTTTATAGATTATCCAGTCTTGGATATTTCTTCATAGCAGCATGAGAATGGATTAATCCAGAGATATTTCCAAATATCTAAAGGGGATGTATCATTTGCATCTCCTCAGCAATGTATGAGATGCCTGTTAATCCAAAGTCCTGACAACAGTGATGTTGAACTTTTATATTTTTAACAATTGAATAGGTGAAAAATAGTATTTCAGTACAGATTTAATTTGCATTTTTTTCTTGTTCTAAGACAGATTGTACGTCTTTTCATGCGTTTCTGGATTGCTTGCTTGTTTTGTGTGTTAATACCGCACCTTTGAAATCTACCCACATTGCTCTGTGGATATACGGTTTGTTGCGCCTTTTTGCTTCATTGCATTCCATAGACTACATTCGTTACATGTAACTTTAAGTCTGTTATTTTTCCTAGCATCTTCTATTACCATAAGCCATTACCATAAAACCTGGGGAGAGATAATTTCTCTGGGATATGTATCTCGGAGGACATAGGCACTCAGGGCTGACAGCTGACAGATTTTTCTGAAATGTCTGTGACTATCTACCTTTCCACCAACATGGCATAAGAATTTTTACTTCAAATTTACTCACGTTACAGACAAGGCAGTGTGGCCTAGATGGATCATAAAGTTGGCCAGTAAGAGCCAGGATTTGAACCTTGGTCCTTTAGTTCTACATTAATCATTGTTGACTAATGTCATATTCAATAAAAATGAATTCAACAAACATTTATGGAGTGATCACTGTATGGCAAGAAACGTGCTGGGTCCTGGATATATAAACAGGAGCTTATAGTCTCAAGGTGTAGGGAGGGAGATCAGTAAATAATCAAACAGCTACAGTGAAGGTTTGTGTATTTCCATGTGCAAGTGTGCCCATGTCACGTGGGTAGTCTGTGTGAAGTGGCCAAGCCAGCCTTTCTTCTGACTCTTGGCCAAGTCTGAACAGGATGAAGAAGGCTGGTACTTTTGCTCTTTTGCTTCACTAGATTTCTCTGCTGGTCACAGAAATATGTGGCTTTGGGGGAACGTTTCCGTATCTAGAAATGCTGGCTAAGTAGTCTACCAAACTAATGAGTTCTTTGGAAAGCTCAATCCGCATACAGTTAGAAAAAAAGACATACATTTGTATGGGTACATCATCCTCTGGTGTTGTCCTCAGGGCTATGACTTTCTGATGAGAATTTAGAGAAATCAAGTTTCTCCTTTTGCAGTTTTATCGAATTTGGCTTTCATCATTTCCCAGCTCCGTTAAAAGCAACTAGGTTGGAATGGAGCAGTGTCCCACACTTTTCAATGCCTGGGTCTTTTTTTCTTATTCTTTTACATTTTTTCTTTCTAGAGACAGAATCTTGCTCTGCTGCCTAGGCTGAGTACAGTGGCGTAATCATACTCACTATAACCTCAGACTCCTGGGCTCAGGCAATAATCCTCCTGCCTCAGCCTTCCAAGTAGGCAGGAATACAGGCATGCACTACCATGCTGGGCTAATTTAAAATTTTTTATCTTTTATTTTTAATAGAGATGAGATTTTCCTATGTTGCCCAGGGTGATCTCAAACTCCTGGCCTCAAGTGATCCTCCTGCCTCGGTCTCCCAAAGTACTGAGATTACAAGCATGAGCCAGCATGCCTGACCTCTTATTCTTTTTCTGCCTATGTTTTCAAAGACATTATCTTCCAAATAAATCATTTGGTAGATAATAACTACTTCTATTTTTCTGCTATTTATGATTCAGATATTTTTGATTATGTAATAAAATCACATTTTAGGATTTCTTATGATGGCCCCGATAACCAATCAGAGCTTCTCATTGGCACCTGGTCACATGGTTTGACTCTGTGTCCCCACCCAAATGTCACCTCAAATTGTAATCCCTGTGTATTGAGGGGAGGGGACCTGGTGGGGAGGTAACTGGATCATGGAGGTGGTTCCTCCATTCTGTTTCCATCACAGTGAGGGAGTTCTCACGAGATCTGATAGTTTTAAAGGGGCAGTTTCCCCTGTATGCTCTCTCTTTCTGCTGCATTGTGAAGAAGGTGCTTGTTTCTCCTTCACCTTCCACCATGATTATAAATTTCCTGAGGCCTCCCCAGCCATGTGAAACTGTGAGTCAATTAAACCTCTTTTCTTTATAAATTACCCCATCTTGGGTAATTCTTTATAGCAGTGTGGAAATGGACAGCTACAGACTTCAATAATATTTAAGACTTTCTGGGCTCCATATCTCAATTATCTCTCTTGATATATGTGTGTGTGTGTGTGTGTGTGTGTGTGTGTGTGTGTGTGTAGACATATGGAGAGAGAAAGAATTGCATCTCAGGAATTCCTCTCATGTCACTTATAATTATCATCCAATGAATTCAGCACTCCATTGATGGAATCTCAGAAAAAAAATCTTGCGTTGTGTTAAATGTATGGGCTGTGAGATCAGACTGCCTATGTTCTATCCCAGTTATGGCTCTTGCTTTCAGGTATCAAGTAACTACTGTATGCCAGGCATGCCTCTAAAATGATGGCAGTAGTGGCCTATCTGTAGTAGCCATTGTGAAGACACCAGCTGCAGCTGAGGGGAGGCACCACTGGGGCTGTTTACTCTGAAGAGCCAGCAGGGTCTGGGAACTGGTGGGAGCCCTGTCTCCTGACAAGTTGGTGGGGTGGAGCCTAGTGCTCCCTGGGTGCACGCTGCATATGTTCAATCCCAGATATGGGCATCCCTGCGCTTTTGGGGGCTCAGGAATATTCTTGCCCCTATAGGCTTGAAAGTGCCTATTCCCACTGTTTGGCCTTTTCCAGCTCCTGGTGCCCACTTTGGGGCAAAGCAAAGTTGTGGCCAATCCTGGGTGCTGTCACAACCCTGCTGGGTGTGTGCATGCTTGGGGTGGTGCTGATATGCCAGTGCCCTGCTGCCTCAGTCCTTTGTGGACTTTGGGCACTGATGAGCATGGGAAGGAGGCTGTGGGGGGGGTGGGGGGCTGAGGGTAACTCCGCATAGGCCTGCATCAGCAGAAACAGCCTGGGTGCCTTGGACGGCCTGTTCATGGCAGGAGGCAGACAGGTTCCTGGGCAGAAAGGGGTGGGTTTTGGTGAAGCCCTACCTTCAAGTCAGGGAGGGCCTGAAGCCTGGGGCTGGGTTGCCAATTCTGGGTTGAGTCTGTGGCCTGGAGTGAGAACTTATGGTGCTTTTTCTGGACCTGCCCTTGGCCACCCGTGGACCAATTAGCATGCACTTCCTCCCTTCTGAGTCCATAAAAAACCCAGATTCAGCCAGACTCACACAGGTTGGGATGAACTGCCTGCAGATAGGGGCTACCTACTCCAAGTCTCCTCTCTGCTGAGGGTTGCATGTTCATTGGGATGACCTGCCTGTAGACAGGAGCTACTCACTTTGGGTCTCCTGATTGCTGTACTATTGCTCAATAAAGCACCTCTTTGCCTTGCTCACCCTTTAGTTATCCACATACCTCATTCTTCCTGGATGTGGGACAAGAGCTAAGGACCTGCTGAATGGTGGGGCTGAAAGACCTGTAACACAAACAGGGCTGAAGCACATCCCCCTGCTCATCACATTGCAAGTGACAAGAAGGAGAGTAGAGCTCCGTCCCTTCAGGGAGCTTAGACCTAGGGGCTCCCCAAGCCAGAGCCTCTTTGGGGCTCTGTGGTTTCTGGTATCTTTGAGCTTTCAGGCACTATCACATTTCCCCTGCCCATACACTGATGCCTGCAGCAGAAGCCACTTGCCGTATGTCTGGTCCAGCTGCAGCCTTGCATGGAGGCGGTGCCTGTGCCAGTGCCTAGAGCTGCCTGCCCTGCTGCAGTAGCTGGTGTACCTAGCTGTGTGCAGTGGCTAGACTCTGCACTCACTTGCTCACACACCCCCTTGCTCTCTGTGCCTGGCTCAGCCTTGGCAGATGTGGAATCTGGGCCAGTAATGAAAGCCAAGAGCAGCCTGCTAGACCAAGTGGGTGGAATAAGTCCAGCAGGTGCAAACAATACTAGGGCAGAAGGCACTGCTGGCCACAGAGGTTTCCTGCTGGTGAAGTGACACCCCCAACGATCCCATGACATAAGCCCTTGGAATTTATTATTACATTAAATGCTCTGTTACTTTTGTTTACAGGTGGTACCTTAAATTGGCTTCATGAAAATTAAAGTAACTCATTTACTTATATATGAAAAGTCAAGGACTTCAGGTCTGGCTGGATCCAGGGTTAGAAGATATCAAGTCCTAGTCCTATCTTCATGTATTTCCTCCTCAATCAGGCTGTCTGTTGTGGCAACTTTTCTTCTGGTAGCTCCAGTTTTATAATTTACCCACTTCATAATCTCAACAGAAGAGATTCTCTCTTCCTGAGAGTTTCAATAGAAGTGTTGAAATGAGGATAGGCTTACCTGTCCATTTCAGAACAACCCACTGTGGCTGTGGGAATTTGATGCCCAAACTGCACAGATCTGTGTCAAATGCCCATGCTGGACTTGGGGGAGGGGTCTGCTTCACCGCAACACCTGAGACTGGGGGAAGGTGGCTCCTCAAGGAAACCTGGGAGGCTATGGCCAGAAGAGGGGCATGGATGCTGGCATGCAGAGGGGCAGATGCCCTGTCCATTTCACAGACAGGGAAACTGAGGTGAACTTAGGCCCAGAACCTAGGAACTGGCTCATATCACAACCAGTAAATGGGGCTGCCAAGATTCTGATTCAGTTCTCTCTAACTCCAAAGGCCTGTACTTCTTCTGCTGTGTACTGCTGAGGGCGGGCTGTGCCTCATGCCCCTTTCTGTACCCTCACATTCTCTGGCTAGTCCTGGATCTGAGATCCTACTTGTACTCCCAGGGTGTCTAGATCTCTGTCTTAATCATGTCCTTTACCCTCCACCCTACTTAACAGGATTCTGTGGTTTATGGACCACCTTGTCATTCACTGCCTTATCTCAGCTGGTTCTCATAGTAATCTAGTGCGGTACACTGGGCCAAGATTATTGTCTGTTAGTAACGTAAAAACTACAGCTTTATGGTGGTATGCAGTAGGCGCCTAATAATGGCATCACACTCTTGAACATGAATTATTCCCCTACAGTTGTTTCTCCAACTGTTAGTTCCTCAATAAACAGCAGGAGGTGAGTTAGCTGTGGATCAGATTGTGGGCTAGTGGATGTATTAATACTAACCCTGGAACAGATGGACTTGTTGACTGGGCTGTAGGCAGCTCTGGACCTCCTGTGCCAGTGAGGTCAGAGCCTGCCCCTGGGACACCCTCAGTGTGACGTAGAAGAGCAGAGCAGAGCATGTGGTGTCAAGAGAAAGGAAAAGGAAAGAAAGGCGAGGGGGAGGGACGGGAAAAGAGAAGGGAAGGGGGAGGAAGGGAAGGGAGGGGAGGAGAATGAAGGGGAAAGGAGGAGAAGGAAGAGAAGAAGAGGGGGAAGAAAGGAAAGAGATGGGACGGGGAGAGGAAGGAAAGAAAGAGAAGGGAAGGGGAGAGGAGGGGAAAGGAGGGGGAAAGAAAAGAAAAAGGTGAGGGGAAGAGGGGGAGAGGAGGGAAGAGAAGGAGAGGGGAGGGGAAAGGAAGAGAAAAGAAGGGAAGAGGTGGGGAAGAGAGAGGAGGGAGAGGGAAGAGAAGGAGAGGGGGAGGAAAGGGGAGGGGAGAAGACTGGAGGGAAGGAAAAGAAAGAAAAAGAAAGGAAAAGCAGGGGAGGGGAGGGAAGAGAAAGAGGATGGGACAGAAGGGGTAGGGAGGGAGAGGGGACAGGAAGGAAGGGAAGGCAAAAGAACTTTCTTTCAACTTCACCAATCAGGTTAAGTCTCCCTCTTCCCTGGGGAATCATGTGGTTAAGCTTTGTGTCCCCCAACTAAATCTCTTCTTGCATTGTAATCCCCATAATTCCCATGTGTCAAGGGAGAGAGCAGGTGGAGGTGACTGAATCAGGGGTTGGTTCCCCAGGCTGTTTTTGTGATAGTGAGTGAGTTCTCATGAGATCTGATGGTTTTATAAGGGGCTCTTCCCCCTTCACTCGGTACTTCTCCTTCCTGCTGCCTTGTGAAGAAGGTTCCTTGCTTCCCCTTCACCTTCCACCGTGATTGTAAGTTTCCTGAGGCCTCCTCAGCCATGCTGATCTGTGAGTTAATTAAACCTCTTTCCTTTATAAATTACCCAGTCTTGAGCAATTCTTTATAGCAGTATGAAAATGGACTACTACAGGGGGGCAAGAAGGGGGCAGAAAGAGCTAGGAGTGTCACTCCAGGAGAGCTCCTGCCACTGCATGAAAGGATGCATCACGAGAACAAAGGTTCCCCTCCAGCGTTGCTTGTTGATGCAGAGTCCTGGGCTCTGAGACTCATGTAAGGCTCTAGGAGGCTGTCTTGCCCTGACCCTCAGATTGTTCACAGACCACAGTTGTTTGAGAGAAAGAGCAGAGCAAATGAGGAGGCACAAGCAGTTGGGGGTGTGCAGAGGAAAAGGGAGAGGGGAGCACGCAGAGTTACCATAACTGCTTAACCCCTAACCTTTCACCAAGCGTGCTGTCGTGGTGAGGTGCATGGCTTTGGAGTTGGATGAATATGACTGTAAATTCCAGCTCTGCCTTTACTTTGGGACATAAACACATCCTAGAACCTCTCTATGTGTTACTGTTCTTATGTATATAATGGCAGTCATTATATCAACCTTGTGTGGTTATCAAGATATTTAAAGAGTGTCTGTAAAATGCCTGGAACATAATAGGTGCTCAATAAATAACAGCTATGAGCAAAATCCCGTCTCCTCCTCAAGGCCTACAAGCCCCTCCTCTTGCTCCCACCCCGACTGCCACCCTCTGCCTGCTGTTCTTTGCACATAGCACAAATGCACTCATCTTCTTTCAGCAACTCTAACACCCCAAGCCTATTCCCATGTCAGGACCTTGACCTGTGCTGTTCCCTCTGCCTGGAGAGCTCTCCTCATGAATCTCCAGCCTCACAGCTCTTCCTCATCTCACTTGCAATGGTGCTTCCTCTCATTTCCTTATCTCATCTCCTTAATTCATCCAAGTTCCTCCCTACCACACCACCCTGCTGCGTCTCTCACAACATGTATCATTGTCTGAAATGGTCTGGAGGTTTTTGATGGTCTCTCTCCCATTAGGATGGAACTTCCAGGAGGACAGAAACTTTCCTTGTTTCTCATTCTGTGTATTCCGCTGTGTATTCCCCAGTATCCCAGCCTAGTAGATGCTCAATAAACTTCTGAAGAAGACAATGGCCATGATAACGGTGATAGTGATGTTGGTTATGTGGACTGAATAATCTCATCTTTCCCAGCCTTCAGAACATTTTACTTTTCTGACCTGCCTCAGCTTCAGAGCTCCTCCCTGTGTCTCACAGGAGTTTTGTGGGTCACAGGTAGTGCTGGTTGTAAGGAACACAGCCCATGGGGTGAGGGAGTTTTGTGGGTCACAGGTAGTGCTGGTTGTAAAGAACACAGCCCATGGGGTGAGGAGACGATACAGCCTTTGGGAGGGAGGACAGAGCCCATGGAAGACAGCAACGTGAAACAGCAGAGTTTCGTTGGCCTGAGATGCTGCAGTGAGTTTATAGAATGCTACCCAGTTATGATTGCTTGTTATGGAATATTTACATATCACTCAATGTTGGCCAGGACCTTTCACAGTCCTTTAATCAAGTTTGCAAAGAGCTTTACAAACTTTTTAAAAAATTAGCTATTAGTTATTAAAGTGGCAGGAGTATACCTGCATCAAAAAAGGGAATGCTAGAGTTTTACATGACTGGAATTACTCTTCATCCTCAGATGCCTGGCTCATCTTAGCTGGTTGTACTAAGGGTTAGACCTTTAACATAATTTCTTTTGAGGGAAGACAAAAGTCAAACCATATGAGTTCCTAATCATGACCAAAAGAACATTAGAAATCTCCACACTAAAATTAGAAATAGCATTTGATCCAGCAATCCCACTACTGGGTATCTACCCAGAGGAAAAAAGTCATTAATACAAAAAAGATATTTGTACACGCATGTTTATAGCAGCACAATTCGCAATTGCAAAAATATGGAACCAGCCCCGATGCCAATCAATCAATGAGTGGAGAAAGAAACTGTGGTGTATATATATACCACGGAATACTACTCAGCCACTGAAAGGAATGAATTAATGGCATTCACAGCAACCTGGCTGGAACTGGAGACTATTATTCTAAGTGAAGTAACTCAGAAAGAGAAAACCACATCATATGTTCTCACTTATAAGTGGGGAGCTAAGCTATGAAGATGCAAAGTCATAAGAATGATACAATGGACTTGGGGGACTCAGAGGAAAGGGTGGAGGGGGGTGGTGAATGAAAGACTACAAATTTGATTCAGTGTATGCTGCTCAGGTGATGGGTGGACCAAAATTTCACAAATCACTAAAGAACTTACTCATAAAACCAAGTACCACCTCTTCCCCCAAAAACCTATGGAAATAAAACCTTTTTTTTTTAAAAGAACATTAGTCCACATATTTGTTTTTTATTTCATTTTGTGTGTGTGTGTATTTGTGTTGTCTTTTTTTTTTCATATGCTCTCACTCTGTCACGCAGGCTGGAGTGCAGCGGTATGATCTTGGCTCACTACAACCTCTGCCTACCAGGTTCAAGCGATTCTCATGCCTCAGCCACCAGAATAGCTGGGATTACAGGCACAGGCCACTACACCCTGGTAATTTTTGTATTTTTTGTAGAGATGGGGTTTCACCATGTTGCCCAGGCTGTTCTTGAACTCCTGAGCTCAAAGTGATCCACCTGCCTTCGCCTCCCATAGTGTTGTTGAGGTTATAGGAGTGAGCCATTACACCTGGCTTGTTATTTGTTTTGATGGAAGAGCTGATGTTTTGCAACTGCAGCCTGCTCTGCAAAAAAATAATGATGTATATTAGGAACTTACAAAATTAGCTAATGTTTCAGAAAGACACATGCAGTGTAATTTCTAGGCCAAAAAATAAGAACATTTTTAAGGATTTTGATTTTCCTCACCTCATTTCCTCCAGAAAGACTGAGCTGTAACGCTTCTCAGTTAGGGCAATGGTAGGTATTTCTCAAGGGCTCACGTTAGGCTTTATTATCTTTGTTTACTGGGCCAATCTGGCATCTATTAGGTTTGAAATGCATATTTCAAGGTAAACACCATTTCTTCATTGAATTTCATTTTCTCCATGCTTCATTTTCAAGCATTATTTTGTGTCAAATGTTGCATGCCATGTACTTGAACTGAAAGATTATCTATTGTTTGAAATTCAGATTTAAGCAGGCATTTTGTGTTTTTATTTGCTCAATTGGGCAAAATCCATTTGTACAATGGGAATAAAAGCAATCCCTCTCTCATGACCACAATATGATCCCCCACAATCACTCAAGACAGTCCCTAGCCCAGTGGCTGGCCTGGAGTAGGCCCTCATCAAAAGATACTTAAACAGAGACAGACGTTTCTTTCTCTGTGCACTACTTGGCTTTGCAAGCAGCTACCATTTATTTAAGCACTGAAGAACTCTCAGGTATTTTAGGGACATTATTTCAATCTTGTCCTTGTTCACTTAGCACCAGTCACATTAGTCTCCTTCTGTCACTCAGACAAAAGCCAGCCTGTCCTGGCCTCGGGCTCTTTGTACAAAGTCTCCTCTGCCTGGACTGCTCTTGCCTCAACCCCTTTGCATGGCTGCCTCGTCTCACTATTCAGATCTTAGCTCAAATCTTATTCAGAGAAGACATCATGCTCAGTCCACCAAAGCTTCCCTCCTCTTGCCCTCAAGCCACATGCATGTCGTCTCCGTGTCTTGTCATCTGCCTAGCACTGCTTACTGTCCAAGGCGGAGACCCAGAAAGAAGCGATGGTCACAAAGAAGGCGGGGAAAGCCAAGGGAACTCACTGTCGGTGACTCTTGTCAGGCGGCTCAGCTCTGTAGCATTTCAGAGGGGCTGAAATGAAGAGTGAGTCAAACCGTGAGCTGACCAAACCCGGACAGGACGTGGAGGCAGGGTGTCACCACTGGGGCAGGCTGTCACCACTGGGGCAGGAGAGAAATGCAGCAGCTCCTGCTACCTGTTGGCTAGGAGGGGACATTGGTGGGCATGCTTGAGCCCCTGGCACCCCTGGACTGCTCGAACTCATTGGGAGGGGATGTGATGGGAGTTGGAGTTCCCTGTGTGCGGATGAAGCCGGAGAAATTCTGTTTGTTCAGGCACTAGGTAGCAGGGAAAATGTGGCTAAAATTATGACTCTTCTTCTTTAAGGGAGAAGGTCCATGGCTAACTGGACTAAGGCAGAGACAGGTAAAGAATTCTGGTTTCACTCAGCCCTCCCCAGCCGCCCACACAACATTTTTGTGGGCAAAGGGTGATCTTAGCCAGTGAAAGACTTTTGGTCTTATCAGTCTTCTGGCTGCGTCAGTCCTGAGAGCATTTGGTGGTGGTGCTGGTGGTGGTAGCGGGGTGGGGTCTTGGGTATGTTGTGATGTGGAGAGGAATCTTCCCTCCAGCCAAATAGTAGCTGGGTGCTTTGACCCAGATAGTTCTTTAGGAGAAATTTCTTCCCCTATTCTCATGTTTTCATGAAGAATATTTGCCCCACTTTCCAAGAGGTAGAGAATTTGGAAGTAATTTGCTCCTACTTTTTTTCTTGCTGAATCTTCCCTCAAGGGATGAGGAGAGCTTAATCTGATTTGGTGTTCACCTCCTCCTCTCTTTCTCCTTTCATAATGGCGTGTCTGCAGGATACAGGCTTTCTCTAGAGCTCCCATAGACAGTTGCTCAGGTAGTGCCCTGCAAAACTCCGTGGGTTGCCATTTGCATACAGGGGAGCAAATGGTACCCTCTAGAGTGCAGAGTGCAGGCGCTGTATTCTCCTGCAACTCCAGCCTCCTGGCAAGGGGTAAGCGCCTCCGGATTAGATATAGGACATTTTCATCATCACAGAAATTTCCACTGAAGAGCTTTGGGCTAGATTTAGGAAGAGCTGCAGGAACCTATTTAACCAGGGGAAAAGTGGCTGTGTTCTCTAATTAGGCAGCACCAAGATTATAGCTGATATATAGTATGTCCTCCATCAGACTTCTGTATTAATAGTTCTAGATGTATTTTGCCCTGGGGGCAGTGAGGCAGAGGTGTGATTAATCCCTTTAAATCCCAACACAACCAAGTTAGAACAAAGGTATAGTAGAACTGAGCCCTAAAAGAGGCACTGAAGGGGAGGAGCCCAGCGGCCAAGGGACTTGAGGATGCCCTGCCCAGCACACATTAGGACTGACCACCAAGAGAATCTGAGGGAGGGAAAGTGGTAAAGTCTTTCAGAAACATAACCCAGACTACAGCTCCAGAGCCCTTGAGATCCAAATCAGATTGGCTTGAAACTTCATTCCATCCCTTCAGCAGTTCAACCCCCTTCTCCAGATTTCCTTCCTTCCTTCCTTCATTCTTTCCTTCCCTTTCTTAACTTTCCTTCCTTCCTTCCTTCCTTCCTTTTTCTTTCTTCTTTCCTTTCCCTTCCCTCCCTCCCTCCCTCCCTCCCTCCTTCCTTCCTTCCTTCCTTTCTTTCTTTCTCTCTCTTTCTTTCTTTCGTCTTGCTCTGTTGTGCAGGCTGGAGTGCGGTGGTGTGACCTCAGCTCACTGCAACCTCCACCTCCAGGATTCAAGTGATTCTCCTGCCTCAGCCTCCCAGGTAGCTGGGACTACAGGTGTGTGCCACTTGCCCAGCTAATTTTTGTATTCTTTTAGTAGAGCCAGGGTTTCACCATGTTGGCCAGGTTGGTCTTGAACTCATGACCTCAGGTGATCCACCCTCCTTGGCCTCCCAAAGTGCTGGGATTACAGGCGTGAGCCACTGCGCCAGACCTGTTCTCCAGATTTCTGAGTATTATTGACATTCTCAGGATCCATTTCTGCTTGAGACTAACCTCTCTGCACTACACAAACACAGACCTGACTTTCAGCCCCTTCTTTGATTTTGATGCACTCCCTCCTATCCCCATGCCAAGTATTTGAGAGGAAATATGGAATGATGGTGAACAGTGAGGACCCTGAAGTCACACTGCCTGGGCCTGTCACTTACTACTAGCTTTGGGACCTTGGGAAACTTACCAAACTTCTCTGTGCCTCAGTTTCCTCCTCTGGGAAATTGGAATAATAATTGAGTTATTGTAAGAATTAGATGGATTAATTTGTGGACATTCCTAGAACAGTTCCTAGCACATAATAAGCCTTTGAAAAGGGTTAGTCAATCTTTGTAGGTATATCAGATTTTACTGAAAATTTGGAGTCGACAGAAATCAGACTGTGTATGCTGCTCTAAACAATTCAAAATATGCAGTTAGCCATTCCTGGTGTTAAACGTCTGTTCAGCTTCCGGCAAGGAAAGTTCTGATTAGTCTCCTACTGTATGTGGTACTGATCGCTCCTCTGCCTCCCTTTCTTCTTCTCCCTTCCCTGGCTGGGCGTCTCCAGAATGGCGGTCCCAGCTGGCTAGAGCAGAGTGTGGGGTTTGTCATGCAAAACCCTGACAGCTATTTTTACAATGAGTTTTATCAGTCCAGATTTATGGCTTTTCATGTGTTTATGCCAGTGGCATTTCAGGCTAAAATAGCTGTTGTTATCTATTTCAGAGGAAGTGGGAGATGGGAGCTTGCAGACATCGTCTGTGAGTAATCGGCTGCGGCTTTGAGTCAGTAATTCCTGGTCCCCTTTCTGCAGGGTCTAGGCTGGGGGCTGTAGTGCAGCTGATCTGAGGTTTATTCTAGGGTGTTGCCTAAGCCCAGTGTAAGCACCACTCCTCTTGAGAAGAAAAAAATGAAAGGACCTTGAGTGGTGAACATGGGAGGAACTGGCACTGGTCTTAGAGCAGAAAAGACCAGGTCTCATGCCAGCTCTGCTACTTACCAGCTCTGTGACCTTGGGCAATTTACTTTACCTCTCTGGGTCTCAGTTTCCTGACATGCAAAACGCCATAGCTACCTTATGAGGCTTTTACTATGCTGTAAGTCAGTAGGATAGTGTATTTAAAAGGCAATAATGCATTTTAAAAACCTGGTATACAGTGGGTGCTCAATAAGCAGTAGTGTAGTACTGCTTATAATTTCCTTTATTCATTGCTCATAACATGTTTGTGAGGTAGGTGTTCTTATTTTGATACGCAAATTGCTGTAGGTTAGGAAGCTAATAAACACTTGAACCGGGGATGGCAGCTGAACTAATTCCAAATGTTCTGATTTTGCTTTTTATATATCACGCAAAAATCCATGAATACATTCTCTTTGTCAAAACTCAATGATTCATAAGCGTATAGAATGAAAAATTAAATCCATCCCTCATCTATTGACCCCATTCTCCTCAGAGATAATCACCATGAACAGTTCACTATGAGTATAGCCCCTTTTCTATGAAGCTTCATAATCATTTTCAAACACTTTTTAAAAATGAACGGGATCTATTGTCTCTCTTTCTCTCTGTCTACATACCTATCTATCTTCCTATCTAATCTGTTCATCTATCTACCTATTTAGCTGGTTTTGTGACTCATTTTTGACACTTAGCTCTATGTCATGGAGACTTTTTCATACCATTCATACCATTGCATTATTCTTTGCATTTAAAAGTCTGTAAAATGGTTGTATGATAAATTATGTCATCCAGTTTAATTATTGTAATTGAGTGTTAATGTAATCAAGTATTAATGGTTTAGCTATTGAAAAATGTTTGGATTGTGTGCAGTGTTCTGCTTTTTAACTTCACTTGTTGGTTTTAAATTTGAAAGGGCTTGAAACTCTGATATAGTCCCATCTGTCAATCTTCCCTGTTGCAGCTACTGCGTTTTGTGTCTTGCTTAGGAAAGTCTTCTCCCCATCTCCAGGTTGTAAAAACACTCTCCTGTGTTTTCTTCTAGAATGCTAAAAATCCCACCATAATGCCAGAAGTGAAACTCAAAACATATTTTGTCACTTAAAGTGTGGGGTCGGTGTTACCAAGCTGTTGAAGATGAGAACTTAATTGCCAGCCACCGGTCATGTGGTGTCGAAATTCATTTGTTATGGAGTGTACTTTGTAGTTTTGGTTTCTGTGTTGAACTCTAGTGCATCTGGGATTTATTGTTTTGACTGGTGTGGAGTGGGATCTAATTTTATTTTTTCCTTTATAAGAGAGCAGTTTTGTCAATACCGTGTATTGGATAGTCTTTCCTTTCTCTTCTAATTTAAATGGTCACCGTTATCATGAAAGTATATCCCTATTTATGGTTCTATTTCTGAAATCGCCTCTTCCATCAATATATATATAGGCTTAGTTATATTCATCATTTATTCTGTTCCTTTGCTCTGTACTTGAGTCAATATTATATTGTCAAAAAGTAAGTATTTAAGTAATACTAAATATTTTTAACTAAATTAATGTAGTGAATTCTATAGATGCCTTCCTTCATGTTTCTTGGATTATGCTCCGGAATCTGATCTGTTTATATTTATTTGGAATTTTCATTAGTTTGGTGAAGATGGACTATGGTTTCTGAAGTCTGATCTACGAATATTTATTTGGAATTTTGCATTAGTTTGATAAAAATGGTCTATAGTTTTCTAAATCTGACCTGTCAACATTTATTTGGAGTTTTTCATTAGTTTGGTGAAGATGGACTATGGTTTTCTAAATCTGACCTGTCAATATTTATTTTGAATTTTGCATTAGTTTTGTGAAGATGGACAATAGTTTTCTAAATGTTATCTGTTAATATTTATTTGGAATTTTGAATTAGTTTGACGAAGACAGTCTATAGTTTTCTAAATCTGACCAATCAATGTTTATTTGCGTGCTCTCCTTGTCTGGCTTTGGTAGCAGAGAACGAGTCCCAGGGTCTTTCACTGGACCGCACCCTCCTCTTCATCGAATTTCTATGTATGTTAGTGACAGGTTTTAGTCTGGCTGTTGTGGCAGTACTATCGCTCTGGAGCATCCGTGAGAGAATGTAACTAAAGAAAAACTCAGATCTTGATCTTGGACAAGATTGCTGGAATCTCGGTGGTGTTGCAGGCTGAATAGCTCGACTCAATGGAGGAATTCAGGCATCAGTTCAAGGAGTATTGTGAACTTGTCTCAGGAGGGTGCCAGGGTATTAACTCCACCGTGTGTGTGTGTGTGTGTGTGTGTGTGTGTGTGTGTGTGTGTCTTCATGCTGTGCATATGCACGAGTATTTGCATATACACTTGTGTTAAGCCTATATGCATGAATGTATGGCATATACATGCATGCATAATGTGAACACATGAATGAGTCTACATGGCTGTGAATAGATGTATGTGTATATAAATACATGTGTGTTGGGGGTGGGCTGCTTGTCTGTGTGTATTGATGAAATTCCTGCCTCATTCCCAGGCTGGGAAAGATAATGCAGGAATTGCTTTGGCTTTCATGGATTTGGGAGTGGGTGGATCAGATGGCCAAGGTGAGGTACAACTGGGAAAAGCCAAAGCAGGGGAAGTAAGGCCCAGGGCTGCCCATGTGGCTTTGCAAAAGAGATTTAATCTTCTTAACCTCGGTCTCCTCACACAAAACATGGGAGAGACTCACCTCTGCCCTCTCCGCTTTTTCTGCTCTCATGCTCAGTAGGAGACTCAGATGAGTTGACATCTGTGAAAGCCCCTCACAGGTCAAAGCGGAAGGAAATGCCATCAAGGACTGGTTTTTTGTTTCCCAGGATGTACTGTCACTAACAAGGCTGGGGCGGTGACATGGGGGCCCTAGAGTGGCTCTGTTTCATGGTGCTGGGCTGTCAGACAAACATGTAGGAATGTGCATTCCCTTAGGAGCCAGTGCCCTCAGTGGCATGTCACAGGGCTTGAGCACTTAAAATGCAAGCCAGCTTCACTTCTCTGTGTCTGTCAATATTGGGGCTTCCTCCTCCTCCCCAACCCTCCCCACGACATATACATGAGCCAAGACAGACAAGCTGCATCTCTCTCTAGAGCAAATGCTGGGCATGCAGAACCAGCTTTGGAAGCTGCCTGCCAGGGCAACAGGAAAACTTCAGCTGACCCCTCTTGCTGAACCTGCTCAGCAGCGTCCAGTCACTCTCCCTTAGATAACTGTATTTGCCAGTTTAAAGGTACCTGAGCTAGACTTCAGCAAAGTGGCCCCAACTATGCTTATCCTGCTTTAAACGCTATGGTGTGGGCACTGTGCTCTGCCGGGGTCTGCAGGAGTGATGTCACCCATGCTGGTTGGCAGCTGAGGGTCGGGCAGCCAGAAGACAAGGGGCAGCAAGAAAGACCCGCCACATGTGAGTGTGGGGTAATGTGGGAGAGTGCTGGCAACAGTGCCCCACCTGAACAAATGGTACCAAAACATCCAGTCAGATCATATCTTATGGGGAGTGTATTAGAACTCTTTCTGATATAAATGACAGAAAAGCAAAACAAAACACTCACGCCAAATTAACTTAAGGAAAAAGCAAATTTATTGGCTCATGTAACCAGGAAGTCAAAATGTAAGTTTCAGGCATAGCTGGATCCAAGCATCAACCATCTTCAGAGTATACTCTCTCTTTCTCCCCATCTCTTTGCTTTTTTCCCCTCTGCATTTGGCTGCATTCCCTCCTCCTACAGACAGGTTAACTTCCTGTGATGGAGGAAGATGGCCACTAGAAGTTCTGACTTCACATATCTTCCCAAGACCCCTCAGAACAGGAGATCATCTTCCTGATTGCTTTGGCAGAAAAGTCTCAGCGAAGACTAATTTGCCTGGCTTGGGTCACGTATCTATCGTGGTCCAGTCACTGTGGCTGGAGAGACAAAGTCTCTGACTGGCCATTGTGGATCACTGGCTCGCCCCTGTGGCTGGAGTAGGGGGATTGACAGTTTCACAATAGCTCTTGGAGTGGGGGGATCCGTGCATCCCCCAAATGGAAAGGATGCTGGACAATCAAAATTCTTTTTCCTACAGAAAGAGCAAATGCTGGCTCAGTTGAGAGAAGATGGGTTCCTTGACTTAAATTACTTCCTGAGTCTTGGGCAGGCAATGTTTTCCATTGCTTGGAAACCATCTGACAGTGAAAGGAATAAGATGGGGTTATTGAACTGTTTTAAGAGTGTGGGATTTCCCCCCAACACCTTACATTTCCAAGGCTGCCTGCGGTGTCATCACTGGAAGTTATTGATGCATGTCTATCTCTTTCTTGAAACCCCGAGAACCCAGACTGGAAAGACAAGCTTAAAGATTCCATGGATGTCACCTTCCTTCTGCCCTGAATCGTATGTGGGAAGAGGAAGTTGAATGTTTGGTGAAAATGCCTGAGAGGATCATTCATATAGTTTATAAATCTAGTAGAGCCAATCTATTTCATTAGATTCTGGAGAGACCCACCCACCTGGTAAAAGTCCTAGACATTTTATTGTTATGAAGAATCATTAAGAAAACTGGAGGTATTATTTATTCTGAAAAACAGACGACATACTGTTACTAAAATTGCCAGAAATTATCACAAGTTTTGAGTCAGTGATGTTAAAACAAGTCTGTCTCATGGGTCAATATTCAGGACCCTCATAGACCCTAATATATTTCCACAGATTAGTCTGCCCTGTAGCCCTGTAGATTCTGGCCAGTAATTTTATCTATAGGGAGGACTAATCTGTGCAAGTATGTTAGTCAGCTCAACAAAATACCATAGACTGAGTGACTTAAGCAACAGAAATTTATTTTCTCACAGTTCTGGAGGCTTGAAGTCCTAGATCAAAGTCTGGCAGGGCTGGTTTCTGGTGAGGGCTCCCTTTGTGGCTTGCAGGTGGCTGCCTTCTTGCTGTGTCCTCACATGTTGAAGCTCTCTGTTGTCTCTTCTTATAAGAACACTCATCTTATTGGATCAGGTCTCCCCCAGCTACCCCCCTTATGATCTCATTTAACCTCAAGTACTTCTTATTACATAAAGGCCATATCTCCAAATATAGACATATTGGGGATTGGGGTTTCAACATATGAATTGCAGGGGGGAGGTGGGTAGAGGGCATTTAGTTTATAATAGCAAGAAATAGATTTATTCTTAATCCTGGTGAATCTCATTTTCCTTATCTTAAAAAGGAAGAAAAAGAATGTATTAAGATTAGCTCAGCTTTGAGTGACCCAAAATTCAAATTTAAATTAATGGTTGCTTAACAAGATAGAAGTTTTATTCTTTCTAAAACAAAGAAGTCTAGAAGGGATCAGGGAGGGCTGGTTTGGCAGCTCTATGATCATAAGTAATTTCAGATTCTTCTTCCTTTTTTTTTTGGAGATGGAGTCTCACCCTGGCTGGAGTGCAGTGGCACTGTATCAGCTCACTGCAACTTCCACCTCCCTGGTTCAAGTGATTCTCCCACCCCAGTCTCCCATGTAGCTGGGATTACAGGTGCATGCCACCACATCCAGCTAATTTTTGTATTTTTAGTAGAGACGGGGTTTCACCATATTGGCCAGGCTGGTCTTGAACTCCTTACCTCAGGTGAATCTGCCCGCCTCAGCCTCATAAAGTGCTGGGATTACAGGCATGAACACCACGTCCAGCCAGATTCTTTATTTTATTGTTGTATCTTCAATGAATAACTTCTACATCATGCTCCAAGATGGCAGTTTGAGTTCCATGCTCAAACCATTTCAGCCATCAAGAAAGAGGACAAAAATGAAGAAAAGTATGCCTATTTTATTTAAGTATTATTTCTGGATGAGGTACATGTCATTTCCTTTTATGTCTCCTTGGCCAGAACTCCTACACTGAGCTAACTTGGATTAAATGACTGCCAATGTGCCTTCCAAGTCTATAGTTCTATGATGTCTCCTAACAGCGAATGGAGAACTCACTGTGAGGGTTCTGATTATTGGCTCATGATACAGGCTCATTTTAACATCACTGACTCAAAACTTGTGATAATTTTAGGCAGAAGCTGAAATGAACTTCTTTGCTAAGCAAAGGATAAGTTAGAATGTAGTGAGATGATTAATATTTTGGAAGGAAAATATGTTTTAAACACAACTCAAGGAGTCTTGGACTCGGGAATGGTTGATAGACAAAGTAGAAAATAGTCTTATCTACTAATTAGAGCAGGTCTCCTAAGCTTTCATTTTGTTACTGAGTAGTCAATGAACTGGCTTCCAGATGTGCATAGAAGACAATACCATGGCACTAGCTTTTAGGAAAGAAAAGCTTTATTTTGAGTCAACTGGCAAGGAGACAGGAGGAGCTCAAATCTGTCTCCTTGAGCTGAGGGGTGGGCTGAGTTTTATAAGCACAGGGTAATGAGGTATGATCTGATTGACTGGATTCTACCATGGAGTAATGCCAGGGCTTGACCTGACTGAATCCTGCCTTTGGTGTCCATCTCTTAATTCAGTCCCTGCTTCTCTGCCTGAGCACTTAGGTTCCTCCCATGGTTGTATACTTGGTTCATCTGGGCATGCTCTCGTTAATAAGACCTTCCACCTGGGAGTCCATGGCATATAAAAAAACTCACGACTTTGTTACATAAAAAATGAAGCAGATGGTTTTGGTGCAGTTACAATTTTAGTTAAAAGTCAAGGAATTTGATGAAACGACCTCCAAGGTACCTTTCCAATAATTCTATAAAAATTTGAGTGCATAATAAAATAACGTTTCTAGGTTTGCCCCACCTGGTTAGCAAAATAACCTTGGTATTTTCCTTTTTTATCCTCTTCCATTTACCAGTCATCTGCTGCCACGTAACAAATTATAACAAGCAATGGCTTAAACAGACATTTATTATTCACAGTCTTTGAGGTCAGGAATCTGGGCATGGCTTAGCTGAATTCTCTGCTTTTCTCTCTCACAAGGCTGTAATCAACATGTCAGCCAGGGCTGAGGTCTTGTCTGAAGGTTTGATCATGCTGTCATACAAGGTGGTGCTGGATGGCTGAGCATATTTTCTATGCAGTTTTGTCTGATTTTTCTCAAAGAGGGTCCCTTGATTGTATAA
Organism: Ateles fusciceps; assembly: GCA_036589455.1. Taxonomy (NCBI): domain Eukaryota; kingdom Metazoa; phylum Chordata; class Mammalia; order Primates; family Atelidae; genus Ateles; species Ateles fusciceps. The sequence continues at coordinate 8,066,092 of JAZHEH010002159.1, forward strand.
GCTTCAGCTCCCTCGACCCCCCAGAAGGGACCTGCCTCTGCTTCCCTCTCAGTATTGATTCTGTGACCCAGGATCCTCTTTCTAAGTAGCTGAGTACCTGTCTTTCAGTAGGATGGAGATCATAATGCCTCTGACTTCATGTTGCCCTTGGGATCCTTTTCAGCTCTTACAGCAGGGTCCACAGCCAGTAGGCCCAGAGCAACTGCTTAACCTAGGTGCCTCTCAGGAACGAGCCTATTATTCATTAACAAGCCTGGTTATTTTATGGGCCAATTAACTAGGGAAGCCATGAAAGGGAAATTCCAACACTGTGCAAATCTACATCGCCCCCTCCTCATGTCTCTTTTCTCCCTGCTGTATTTGGGTCTCTGCCACTGTTTAAATTTAAGCCGATTTGCTATCCCAGCATCTGCAGTTTGATTATTTGACTATTGCCTGGCTCTTGGTGAAACCACTGGGGAGCCCACTAGCCAGTGATTAAATCTGGGCCATGATTATAATGGTTTTATTTTAGCTGGGCCTCTGTTTATGGGCCCACTGGTATTAGAGTACAATGTTATTGTAATGAGGTATTAGCCTCATAGAAATAGTCATGTGAAGCAAGTGGGCTGAGGCGCGCCAGACAAATGGAGTCGATTATTTGGCCAATGCATCTTTGCTTGATCTTTCATTCGGTTGTGAAAGAGAGAGTGTGTGGAGAGACTGCAAAAAAGGCTGGCTGTTATTGAGCACTTACTGTGTGTCAGGCAAGACTGAGGCATCTATCAATGTTATGCATTTTATTTTGAAATGATCCAGTGAGGCGGAATTATTAGCACATTGGTATTTAGAGAGGAGGCATACAGTAGTTAAGAAATTGCCTTTAGTCACACAACTAGCAAACAGAGGAGGTGTGTGCTAACCAGTCTGTTTGACTTCAAGGGCTCTGTTTCTTCTGCTTGAAGCTGGGTGATGTGGGATGTACTTGGATGGGCACTCCTAGCTCCCATGGGTCTTTTTTTGTTTACTTGTTTGTTTTTGATCCAGTAGTCTCAGTTTCAGAACTGCTCTCTGATGGGTGCTGCTTGATGGGAGTAAGTCCTGAGAAGTAAGAATTCAGGTAAAGCCATTGTAGGAAGAGCCACCAAGATTGTTTTTGCTACCCCAAGTGCAGGGTCTCATTCCAGCTCTGCTACAGGAGTTTTTGTCTTCCTCAGACAAGTCCTTGCCACTCTGCCTCTCAGATCCCTGTTCTTTTCTCCAGCATTATCACCTACCACGTTCCATCTCACTCATGCTGTATTAGCTTCATGGGATGCAATTAGTTTATTTGGTAAGTGTTCTCAGGAAGCACTGATAAGGGAGAGAGAACATGAGACAAAGAGGGAAAGTAAGCCAATATAGAGTGAGTTATTAAGTACAATTCCTTGTGGGCAACTGCAGCTTAGTCCTGCTGGGAACTCCAGGACCAATGTAGGACACACACCTCAGAGTTATGCCACCTGAGGGCAGGGACATCTTCTGTGACTTTGGCGAAGGCAGTCTAAAAGTTGCAAGTTTTAGCAATTGGAGGACTGGCTAACATGCACAGAACTGCCCAGTGCCAAGAGGTTATGAGAATGTCACTGACGCTATCCTTATACAATGAGTAAAGCTGCTGAAGTAGGGTTTTCTGTTACTTGCAGTTAAAGGGATTCCTAAAGCAAGCTCTTGTCTAAGGACACCTTACTTTCTTTCTGTCCTGTGGACACTCTGCCCCCCACCTTTTTTTTTTTTTTTTTTTGCATTAGGCAGGGACCCCTTTCATACTCTTGCCTCTGCCTGGTGTTCTTTCTCCTCCTACAGCCCCTTTTTATCCTTTCAGTGCAGTGCAGTTTCTGTAAGGGGCTGTGTCTGATCAACCAGTCAAAAGTTGACTGCTCTTTGAACCCAGGTCTGTCCATTTTTAATGACTAGATTCAAGAAGCATACATTCACCCTGTTGAAAGATTCTAAATACTCCCAATTTCCATACTGACTGTTGTTAAAGCAAAATAAACCAGAGGCCATCAGCCTGGGGCTGTCTCTATGTTTTTGTAACAAACTGCAACCTAACTTAGTACTTCAACAAGCTAAAACCTATTTAAGGAGTATATTTTTGTAACAGATAGCTGAATTTCAGCCAGTCACAGACATCTAACTGATCAGATCGTCCCAGTAAGGCAAATGCCTGTAACGAACTAAGTTATTTCTGCAATTTATTTCTGTGTTTAGCCTATAAAATCTCACTCCCCATGCTGCAGAGTGCAGCTCTCAAAACCTCTTCTGGTCCTGAGTGCTGTCCCATTCATGACTTGTTCTTTACTCAAATAAACATTGTTAAATTTATTTTTTCTAAAGTTTTCATTTAACCTTGGTAAAAAACAGTTTACTCTCCCCAGGGACTACATTTTGAGTAGTATTGCTTTGTACAATTCTGGCCATCGTACCTATTAAATACGGTTCTGTTTAGCTATTGCTGCATTAAAAAAAAATCACTGCCAAAACTTTCTGGTTTCAAACAACAACTATTTTATTATCTCAGATAATGTATTTGGGTCAGGAATTAGGAAAAGGCTCAGCTGGTCAATTCTGGTTTGGGGTCTGTCATGTGGTTGTACTCAGTGGCTGGAGCTGGACCAATGCAGGGCTGGTGAAGCTGGGGATTGGTTGGACATCTCTCTCTTTGTGTAGTCTCAGGGCTGTTCCATGTTGTCTCTCTGCATAGGCTAGCTTGGACTTCCTCCCAGCATGGCAATTTCAGGGCAGTTGACTATTTACATGAGGGCTTAGATGTCAAGAGTGAGTGTCCTAGTAGGCAAGATGGTATCTGAGAAGTTGGCATAAGAAGTTATAGAGCATCACTCTGAATACTCTGTTGGTTGAGACAGTCACAAAAGTGAACCAATATTCAAGGGAAGGGGAAATACATCCCGTTTCTTGATGGAGGTAGCAAGATTCTAGAAGAACATGTGAGGTGGGAGATACTATTGCAATCACCTTTGGAATATATGATTGGTCTCCTCCTATGGGGTGGTATACATATGGGCTGGTGGGTAGGGGGCAAAGAATGAAGGCAGAAACCCTTTTAGAAAGATGGTCTAGGTGGAAATGGAATGGGGTATTATATAAGCAGTGGAAAAGAAGAGGAGGAGCTGGTTTGTATTATTTAGGACATAGAAATCACTAGGAAATGAGTGATGTAAAGAGTGAAAGAGAACATGGACACGGATATACCAAAGATTGTTGGCTTGGCGGTTTGGGTGGCTGGTGGGTCATTCACTAAGTTAGAGAGTGTAGGAGGAAAAGCAGGAAACAGGAGTAGGGATGTTGATGGATTTGGCTTTGGACATGCTGAGTTGGATTCATATTGTGTGATTCATTAAAACTCTTCCAAGTATAGGACTGAGTGACGGTATGGAAATTGGAAAAGGCTATATCCAGCTCTTCAGAGTCTTTGCACAGGAGTGTGTCAGATGCTCCAAGAAATTAGTCAACAGAAGGGCTGGGTTATAGGGTAGATTGATATATCCAAGCAAGGAGGCTGGTTGATGCAGTACACTGCAGTGTTTGCAAAAGTTGCCTGATTGTCAGAATCACCTGGAGAGCTTGTGCTAAAAATAAAAATTCCCAGGCACCACCCCAAACATACTGGATCAGAATCTTCAGGGGAGGAACCTGGGAATCCCTCTTTTAATAAATGCCCCAGCTGAGTCTGATCAGACAAGTTTGGCAAATGCTAAGGAAGTGATTATAGGGCTCTGCATTACACAACAACAGCAAGAGTGTCATTCACATACACAAAATGTGAGTGGTTCTCCCTGTTGTGTTCTAAACTTTGATTCCTCCTATGTGATCATGGGAATGTAAAACCACTCTCAGTCTCTCAGCTTCTCATCTGTAAAATGGGAATAGCAATCCCCTTGATAAAGCTGTTGTCATATGATTATGTGAGTGCATTTCAACACCAATTATCCCACAAGTGGGTATCCAACAATTCAATTTAATTCTGACACTAACTACCTGGAGTTAGTGTCATATCCCACAAGTTAAAGGGGGAGGGTTCCCAACAAGACTACCCCTACTTCAGATGTCAGCTGCACTTGGGGTCTCCAGGCTACTCATACTTTTGTGCAACTTGGCTACAAATGTGGGGGCTCTCATGACCCCTTCTCTGGTGTGATAATTCACTAGGACAATTCACACAACTCAGGAAAGCATTATATTTATGATTACCATTTTATTTTAAAGGATGCAATGAACAGTCAGATGAAGTGGAACACAGGGCAAGGTCTGGAAGGGTGCCAACCACAGAAGCCTCTGCTCTGTGGAATCCAGGGAATGTATTCACCAACCAGGAAGCTCCTAGAGCCTCACTGTTCAAAGTTTTTATTGAGGTCTCAATTCCGTAGGTGTGATCGGTTGAATCAGTGGTCAAGAGATTGAATTCAGTCTCCAGTACTGCTCTCCTCTCCAGAGTTGGGGAAGAGAGTGCTGAAAGTTCCAGCTCTGCAATCACGTGATTGGTCTTCCTGGTGAGCAGCTTCCATCCTAAATCTATCTAGGGAAACTGCCAGGAGCCACCTCATTAGCATAACAAAGACATTCCTATCACTCAGGAACTTCCCAGAGTTTTAAAAGTTCTGTGCCTGGAACTGGGAACAAAGACCAGATATATTTTTAAAATTATACCACAATGTTCAAGTGAGCTACCACAATAGCTCACTTTACATGAGCTAATGATGTCAAATGTTTAGCACAGTACCCAGCATATGGCAAGAGTTTAACAAATAGTAAATGTGATCATAAAGAAATAGATACAACAACAATAATAGTAATTAGCAATTATAGTAGTAGTACTAAAGAAGGAGTTAAGTTGTTAGGTTTACAGCATACATGGAGTCTGGATTTGGGGATCCATGTAGTTAATCTGAAACACAAGCTCTAGACCAATAGTAGAAGTGCATGACTTTCAGTATCCCTGGGCTTCAAGCTGTAGGTACTCAAAGCTCTTCAGCTGAGGGTCAAGATTTGTACTACAACTGCTATCCTTAGACTTTGGTGGGCACCAGGATCATGGGTGAAACTTCTTGAACATAGAGACTCATGGATTCCATTATGGATATTCTGGTCGTAGGGCTGATGTGGGAACAGAGCACCTGTAAGGTTTTTTTTTTTTTTAACAAGTTTTCCAGGTGATAATAATTCACACTGAAGGTGGAGAAACCACTGCCCTAGAACCTCTATGTGAGAATCTAGTTGTCGAAGCTGCAAGAGAAGGCTGGAGAAACTGGATGGAGATGTGGCAGACACTGTTGATTTCCTGCGTGACAGCCATTATTCCTCTTTTTTACTTGCCACCAGGAAAACAATTTGGTCTTAGGTAATTGCAGCCATACTGCTTTGGAAAGGCTGGGTCCTTCTCCAGCCCCAGGGGTAAGTTGTGATTTGTGAAAGCTGCTCAGGGTACTCTCCTTTCACTTGCCTGCAGAAAGTCTGAATGTGGCCAGGTGATGCAATGCTGGCCAGAAAGCATGAGGGGGAGATCAGCTGGAGGATGGGAATGGCTATCATTGTTGGTTAGATTAAAAAGGTAAGGAGGAAGATCTCCCTTTTCTGCCTTTGAACTTATAGTTGGCAAGTGATACCTGGAGGTGGATCTTGGAAACGTGAGGGAAGCAAGCCTAGGAAGGTGGACTGGCACAGTGAGCATGGTACAGTGGAAAGAAGTCTTTGCCCTCACAAAAGGGTCCTTGAAGACATCATTGAGCTAAGGGATTAATCCGTCCAGGAGCCACTCTCCCTCAGGAGTTCTAAATACAAATAACAAAGGCTATCTAATGGGATATTTTTCTATTCTTGATTAAGGCCCCTGAAGTTAGTCCTGCAGGCACCTCTCCCCCTCCTCCCAACACCATATCAAGGGAAGTCCTAGACTAGGCTTCTCAATCTTGGAACTATTAAAATTTTGGACCAGATGGTTCTGTGTTATGGAGGGCTGTGCTGTGCGTTGTAGAATGTTTAATAGCATCCCTGCTCCTCAGCCTCCTAGATGCCAGCAGCACCCCTCCATGTGTGACAACCGAAAGTGCCTCCTGATATTGCCAAATGTCTTCAGGAAGGGGGTGAGGGAGACAGCACTGTCTCTCATTGAGAACCATTGCTGTCTGTGAATAATCCTCTTTAGGTCCCCCTCCCCTTGGTTTAAGATGAAGAGAATTATTCAAAGACACTAATGTGTCCCCACTGTGCCCACACTGGCAGCTATGCAAACTCGTGGGCTCCAGGCCTCCACTGGGTTAGAGGTGAGCATAATTTGAGAGTCCTTGAGAGAACTTTGGGATGCCTAGATGTTTTGGGAGACCCAGAGACAGTTGCCAGATTCTGGCCTGGAGAAGTTTTAAAGGCGAGAAACTGGTGGAGTGTTATGTGGCAGAACAGCAAGAATGGAGGCCTCTGTGGCAGGGGAGGGGTGGGGAAGCCACACCAGATCATCATGGAAGGATTCACCCTTGAAAGCTGGAGGCAGGCGAGGGCTGTGTGGGGGGTACAGGGGAAGGTGGTGGTAATCGGTCAGTGGCAGGTGGAGTGCCTTTGCTCAAGAATGATGCAGCAGGAAGTAGCTAAGTTGAGACTCTCCAATAACCACAAAAATGTCTCCCTCTGCCATCAGATGGCCACAATGTCAGGTAACAATGGCACCAACTGATTAGGATCTTCCTCTTATTCCTGTTCTGCCATATAGTGATCAGAGAAGCAGCATTAGCAAGTGAGAGACAACTGGAGCACGGAATGGAAAAATACCCCCATCCTCCCTACTCATTGGAGGCTTTCTAGCTTCAGCCTAGCATGAACTGAGTGGCAAGGAGGGGCTGGATATGAGGGCGAACCTTTAACTTGGATGAGAAATTGAGTTTTTAATATTAGATTTGGGCTGGACTTTTATCACCTGGTAAATGAGATGATTAGTTAATACCTAATAGTAATCAGAAAAACTAAGGACTATTCCCAAGCTATCATATATGGCAGGATCAGCAAACTTTCACGTAAAGGGAATACAGAGTAGACATTTTAGGCTTGGCGAGCCCTGGGGTCTCTGTTGCAAATACTCATCAACTCTATCTGTTTCACCTATCCATTCTACTGCATGTGAATGTGAGAGCGTGTGAATGTGAAAGCAGCCACAGGCAATATGGAAACAAATGGGTGTGGCTGTGTTCCTATAAAACTTTATTTACCACAACAAGCTGTTGGTTGGATTTGTCCTATGGGCTATTGTTTGCCCTAATCCAGGGGTTCATGGTTTGAGGGTGGGAAGCTTTGAGTTGTTAGTGATGTTTTGAAAGACTAAATGTGTCCTCTGCCTAACACTTACTGAATCCAGCATGTTTGATAAACTAGTTACAAATACCTGTCTTAATTCCTTATTGCTGAAGCCACTTTTCTATTACCTGTGGCTGAATCAGACACAGAAGAATACCAGGGCGTTTGATGTGTAGCCATCATTATTTTCATCATCTATCTGAATGTTTTGTTTGGCAGGGATTACTTGGATCTGGGTAGGAATTCAGTGATCGATGTTTTTTTCTTCTTCTTAAATTGTAGTAATAAAACATAACAGGAGGGCCAGGCACGGTGGCTCATGCCTGTAATGCCAGAACTTTAGGAGGCCGAGGCAAGCAGATCAAGAGCTTAGGAGTTCAACACCAGCTTAGCCAACATGGTGAAAGTCAGTCTCTATTTAAAAATACAAAAATTAGCCAGGCATGGTGGCAGGTGCCTGGAATTACAGCTACTTGGGAGGCTGAGGCAGGAGAATCACTTGAACCTGGGAGGCAGAAGTTGCAGTGAGCCAGGATCGCACCACTGCACTCCAGCCTGGGCGACAGAGTAAGACTCCGTCTCAAAAAAACCAAAACAAAACAAAAAAACACATAACATGAAATTTACCATGTGAACTATTTTTAAGTGTATATTTTAGTAGCGTTAAGTATTAAATATATTCATATTGCTGGAAATAGATATTCAGAACTTTTTCATCTTGTAAAACTGAAACTCTGTATTCATTAAATAGTGATCCCCCTTCTCCTGCCCCTCAGTCCCTGGCAACCGCCATTCTACTTTCTTTATGAATTTGACTATTCCAGGTGCCTCCCATAAGAAAGTCATATAATATTTGCCTTTTTGTGATTTACTTATTTTGTGATTGACTTAGCATAATGTCATCAAGGTCCCTCCATGTTGCAGCATGTAACAGGGTTCCTCCGTTTTAGAGGCTGAGGAGTATTCTGTTGTACGTATAAACCACTTTTTGTTTATCCGTTCATCTATGGATGGACACGTGGGTTGCTTCCAGCTTTTGGCTGCTATGGTATGCAAATGCTGCCATGAACACAAGTACAAAAGTATCTCTTTGAGATTCTGCTTTCAGTTCTTTTGGTGATATACCCAGAAGTGGGATTGTGGACATCATACAGTAGTTCTACGTGTTAGTCTGTTCTTGTACTGGTATAAAGAAATACCTGAGACTGGTTAATTTATAAAGAAAAGAGGTTTAGTTGGCTCACAGTTCTGCAGGCTGTATAGGAAGCATAGTGGTATCATCCTCTGAGAAGGCCTCAGGGAGTTTGCAATCATGGTGGGAGGTAATGAGGAAGCAAGGCATCTCACATGATAAGAGCAGGAGGAAGAGAGAGAGGCAGGAGATGCTATAGACTTTAAAACAACCAGATCTTACAGTAACTCAGTCACTCACTGTCATGAGAATAGCGCTGCAGGATGGTGCTAACCCATTCATGGGAACTCCACTCCTGGGACCCAGTCACCTCCCACCAGGTCCCACCTCCAACACTGGGGATTACAATTCAACCTGAGATTCGGTGGGGACACAGATGGAAACTGTATCATTCTATTTTTAATCTTTTGAAGCACCTCCATACTGTTTCCCACAGTGGTTGTATGATTTTACAATTCCACGGACAGTACTATTATTTTTGTTTTGTTTTTTAAACAGAGTATGGGTATTTATTTTTAAATGAAAACCATGTTTTTTCCTTCGCCCTCTCCAACTTCCTTTGACCTAACTGACACAAGGCGATCCTTCAGGCGTAGGATTTTCTGTGACCTCTGCAGAGTAAATTGGTTCCCTTCAACCTACCCCCAGCACCCTGTACCTCCCACTTCTGCAACATTCTCCGTGCTTTGGTTGGCAGTTTCCACCTATCTTTCTCAGTGAAAACTCTGTGAGGGCAGAGCTGGGCTTGCCTTCTTCCCTGCTGGGTCTCTGACCCAGTTGGCAGCACATAGTAGGTGCTCATTAAATGAGTGCTTCTTGACTGAATGAGCTGTAGCCTCCTCTCCAGTCCTTGCCCTTCCTTCTCTTCCTTTCCAGTTCTGCTGTCAAGTGGCCTATTGGAGAAAAGGGCACGGATGATGAAAATACAGATGAGGAAAAGGGGTGAGGAATTCTGTGCAAATGAAATACATTCAGCAACAGCAAATTCACTGCATTCTTTAGAAGCCTATGAAAATCTGGCAGACAAAAAAGGGTCTTGTGAGTGGGTGTCAAATGATGAGTGTAACCATGGATGGACATTTTTTAGAAGTGGGGAAAGAGATGAGGAATTGCTGTGTCCTCTTAAACGAGAGAATAGTGTCTTCCAATTTTAAAATGTCTCTTTTTTTCTATAAAAGGATTAATTGATGGTTTAAGGGGGATTTTCTTCCTTGGAAAAGCAAATTCTGCTGTGTTAGCATCAACAAGGAAGCCTTCTCTGCAATGAAGCAGTCTCTTGTAGGTGAAAACAGAGAGAAATTCTGCTCCACACCTTGTATGCTGAGGGGCATACATGGACAGAGAAAAGATTGACTTTTTGTGTTTCTTCTTTAAAAAAAATTTATTTTGAGTTAGTTCCAGCTCTGTAAAAAGAATTGCAAGAATAGCACAGAGAATTGCTGAATATTCTTTACCTACATCTCCCAAAGGTTAGCATTTTTACCATATTTGCCTTATTATTCTCTCTCTGTATACGTTAGCATTTCTTTTTCTGACCTGCTCAAGAGGAAATTGTAGACGTGATATCCCTTCAACTCTTAATACTTCAGTGTAGATTTTCTCTAAGAATCCAGAATTTTTTCCACAATAATGAAAATCAGGCAATGCATATTAATATACTACTATTAACTATAACTGTTATGCAATAAAACGATTACTAATACTATTAACTAACATAGATCTTATTTAAATTTTGCCAATTGATCTAATTGCTGTCTCTTATAGAAAATGAAATAACATGTTTCAGCTTCTGGATCCAAACCAGGATCAGGTGTTGAATTTAGTTGTTATATCTCCGTTAGTTTCCTTCAATATGGAAGTCTTCATGACTTAGACATTTTTCAAGAGTATGGACCAATTATTTTTAGAAGGTCCTCCCATTTGGATTTATCTGATGTTTCCTTATAGGTAGATTGTGGTTTGTGTTTTTGGTAGGAATATTGCAGGAAAGATACTGCATCCTAAATACTGATTTTAAAAAGGTGATCATTTCAAAGAGTTTGGCATTGAAGAATATTTGGAAGCATCACAGAGTGGTCATAATCCCAGGCCTTAAGATTACTTGTTGGATATGCAGTTTGGGAGTGTGAACTTGAGAGAGTCACTTCACCCATCTGAGGCTTACTTTCCTAATCTGTAAAATGGAAAGAGTGGCTTACATGTATCAAGCGTTTACTATTGCCAGAGGTTTCTTCAAATGCCTTGTAGGTAGTGGCTTGTTTTATGCTAATGAAAACTCTATGACAGAGGTATTTTTAAAACGCTATTATCCTCCTTTTACAGATGAAGAAAATGAGGTACAGAGAGTTAAGTAACTTGCGCAAGGTCACACAGCTGATATATAGTAGAGATGAGATTCTAACCCAGTTGCTCTGTCTCTAAAGGCTGCCTCTTGTCACCACACCATACGGACATCTTAAAATTATATCTTAGAAGGTTGTTTGTGAAAACTACAGAAGGATAGGTAGGGCAAGCATCTAACCCTGTGCCTGGCACATAATAAACACTAAATAAGAATTTTAATATCTTCCTTTTTCCAACTGTTTCTTATTTTATAAATGACTTGGTTAAGGAGATGCTTCAATTTAATGATACTGAATGATCAGGAACATAAGGCTGTCCCTAGACCAGCTGACATTTATCAGGCCCCTGGGCCTCATGAAGCACTGGAGTCAACCTTGGGCTGTGGGAAGGGGTGAAGAAGAGGAGGGCAGCTCACATCTGTACGTGGCCGATGCGTAGCTCCTAGGCATTCACAGATGGTCAATGCCTAGTGGCGGCTTGGCTCACCAAGGGGAGCCTGGTGAGGAGACCCCTAAAGCTTTGGAAGTCTTTGGAGGTGCCTTAACTTCTTGATGACATCTTTTTCAGGCTGTCATAAAAATGTGTTCATATTTCCCTCATTTTAGGGGGACATGGAGGGGCAGCCAAATCAGATCCTGTTGGTCAGGACTGGCGATACCTTGGGATTAGAATGTGTGGTATCAGGAAGGGTTGGAGGAGGTCATTTAAAGTGAGCTGAGTTTGTCAAATTTTTTGAGGAATAACCATTTTTTTTCCCTTGCCTGGATAGGAGAGATATCAACCAAATGGCATATTACTTTGTGTGTAGAACAGGGTTATGGGCCAGATTTTATGGGCAGGTTTCAGGGACTCTGTGAAGTCCTTGAATTATATGCACAGAATTGTGAGGAACATGTGTGTGTTTACATGTATTTTCCCAGAGGGAGGGAGGGAGGGAGGGAGGGAGGGAGGGAGGAGAGAGAGAGAATTCCCAGTGTTTATCAAACTCTCAAAATGTTTTGTTACTTAAAACAGAAAAAAGAAATTCTTCAGTGGTAGGGAGAGAATATGAAAGAGAAAGGGAGAGATTCAGCGTAAGAGACAGAAGATTAAGATCATCTCGCTATAGTTATAAAAGAAGTTACTAGGAAACCAATCATTGACTTTGTGAATTATAAACATTTTCTTATTAACCCAAAATAAATAGACCTCGTATCAGTCTGATTATGAGAACACAGCTGTTTGTGAGTTGGGAAGGACTGGGGCTGGGTGTGTTTTTGTGCGGTGCACACGTGTGTGTGTGTGTGCGTACCCACATGCACATGTGTATAGGGAGGTAGGGATGGGAGAGAAACAGAGGAAGGAAGGTGGTGGAGCAGGGCTTGCTGGGGAATGCAGAGGTTAGGTATGTGGGTTTCTTTTAGCCTTAAGAAGCAGCAGAAGCTTTCCTGCAGCTAGCCTTCAGTGGATGCCCCATAGTTATAATCCTCTATGGCAGTGACGGTGGTCACAAAGTGACAGAACCTGTCCTTAGTGACCCAATGAATACTCGAGGATTTCTGCTTTCCCTCAAATCTGCAAACCTCCCATATGACTCATGTCTCCTGAAAGGAGAAATGGAAGTGGAAAAGGCTGCTTAGCTGTGTAACCTCTGCTTCTCCAGTGGAGTGCTTTTAACTTTTGCAGCCTCATTCTGGGTATGGCTTTGGCTTGTCTCATGTAGGTTACAGAGACAAGTGACCAGGCTTCCTGGATTTTCAGGACATCTTGATTTCACATTCTTGATTCATTGGTTAGACCATTCTAGCTTAGTTCCATCCCTTTGAGGGTCTGTCCTCCTCATTCTAGAAGATTTTAAGAAGTCAGGACCCCACGCCTGACTCTCCAAAAACAACAACAAAAAAAAACTCAAGAGAACATGAAGGCTTCAGCATCTGACTCTGCCCTACTCCCTAATGGGGTCTTACTCATTTCTTTCTGTTGAAGACCTTTTGCCAGTTCCCTGCCCTTGCCTCTTCTAAGTCATTCATTCATTCATTCATTCACTCACTTTAAGACATTTATGAAGGCCTAGCATGTGCCAGGCACCAGTGCTATTAATAGATGTTGAGTGTTCCCAGGGGAACAGCATAAGGTATAACCTCTGCTATCATAGCCTGACACCCACAGCTTAGTGGATGTTACACACTAATGAACAAGCAGCTGAAAGACAGATGCTGGGTGCTCTGATGGGGGATGCAAAGGGGAGAGGGCCCCTAACTCAGCCTGAAAGTGCATTAGATAATATCTTTAGAAGGGAAGATGTCCCTGATGGGTTGTGAAGGTTGAGAAAGAATTTTCCAGGCAAGTGAAGGCTAGGCGAATGGGCTGGGGAAGTCCATTGCAGATAGAAAAAGCACAATATACAAAGGTAGGGAAGTGAAAACCAGGGTATTGGGTTATGATAACCTTCTGTAGTTCAGAGGGAAGGTTAGATGCAGGAGCTAGTGGGCCATGAGGCTGGGGGAGGTCACAGGACTTTTCCATGGTCAGGTGCTTGACCTTTTATACCAAGGGGGATAGGAACCAGTTAAGGTTCTTATCAGGGTCAGACTGCATTTAAAAATCTTTTTCTGGCTTCAGTGGTGAGAGTGGATTGGAGAGGGGACAAGATGGGAGGCCACTAGACTAGCTGGGAGGCTGTCACAATACAAATAGAAATGAGGGTGGCCGAGATGATACAGTAGCAGTTTTTATCAATGTGTTGCTCTGTCACTAGGTCCATAAAAATTAGTGACTTCATTCCAATGGAGTTGACCTTGTATCAATTAAAAATGACCCTCTTTGTCCCACACACAAGGTACTTTTGCTTTGCTTTCTGCATTATCTGTAACGGCTATGATACCCTGGCCTTCTCTTTGTTCCTGTCTGCCTGTATGTCTGAGGACACAGGGGCTCTGGGTTGAACAATGTTGTCTAGCAGGTTAGTAACTAGAGGTCAAATCCGCTTTCACGAAGTAAAACATGAGGAATTTGTGGGAAAAAAGCAAGGGCTGGACAACCTCTACATACTTCATTGATACTTTGTGGCAAAAAAAGGGCTTGAACACAAATAGGGCTGTGTCAAATTCTAAGTCAGAGAATGTTCTAGCTTCAACTGTAAACCTAACACACCACAGGTAGGTCAGGATCCTGGGAGTATGTAAGAGGCACTCTAGCAGGTAGGAATCAAGAAAAACCCAGGAGAGAGATGGAGATGGAATAGGGACCATGATAGTTTGATTTTTACTGGGTCTGCTTATGATTTTCCCTGGAGTTAGAAGCCATGGTGTCAAACTAAGATCAGGAATCTATTCTCCCGCCTGCCCTTGCTGAGGCATTGCAAATCAGTTGGTCAGATGTTTATCCTTCCTTTCATACTTAACAGTTTTAGGCTATTTTCTTCTAGGTGAATCTCTTATAAGCAGCATGTAATTAAACATTGTTTTTCGTTTTTATACACTGAAAGTCTATGACTTTTAATAGGATTAACACATTTTATTTATACAACTTTCATTTTTGGTATGACGTATGTTATTTTATGCTTTCTGATTTTTATGTATTCCTATTTCCTTCTCCCTCATTTTTCCAAGTGATATAGATGATTTTGTTTACTACTTACCTTCAGCAGTGACTTGAAAGCTAAGAATTCTGTTTTAAATTCTGCTACGGTCTACTTGTCTTCATCTAGTTATCTTTGAGATCATAAAATATGTACTCGAAACCTATATTTCTCTACTCATCAGAGTTGAGGACCAAATGATAATTTTTACTCTCCCGGTTCGTGAAGATTTTAGTTTATCTTTCCTCTTATCATCATCATCATCATCATCAGTATTTTTTTTGGTAAAACTATGTAAATGTTACTTTTCAGTGTAGTTTGGGGCTTTGAATTAAAATGTGTGCAATGATTATTCATAAGTACCTTGACATGTTTCCATGTTCACATCCAATCTCATTCCATGACAGTTCTACCCTCCCATCCATGTTTAATCAGCACCCATGCCCCCGTCCTCGCCTGCTCTCTTTTACTGTAAATGCACCACTCTAAATCCAATCACTCAAGGATATTTCCAGTAATTCTCCTTCTTTCTCCTATATTACTGTATTAGTCCATTTCAGGCTGCTGACAAAGACTGGGAAGAAAAAGAGTTGAATGGACTTATAGTTCCACATGGCTCAGGAGGCCTCACAGTCATGGTGAAAGGTAAGGAGGAGCAAGTCACATTTTACATAGATGGCAGCAGACAGAGAGAGAGCTTGTTCAGGGGAAACTTTCATTTTTAAAACCATTAGAAATTATGTGACTCATTCACTATCATAACAGTGCAGGAAAGACCTCCCATAATTCAATCACCTCCCACTGGGTTCCTTCCAAGAAACGTGGAAATTGTGGAAGATACCTTTCAAGATGAGATTTGGGTGGGGACACAACCAACCCATATCAATCACCAATCTTTACTTATTACTAGATTAAACCCACAAACATACACATATGTTGTTATCCTTTCCGCCATAAAAACTAACAAACCTGAGACTCTACTTCCCCAAAACTGTTCTTTGCTTCCCTTTGAAATAAAATTCTCTCCTTTTCTTCCAGTCTCTCTTAGGCCTACTCCAACTGGGCTTCTGCTACTCTGATCCCCCAAGGCCTAACCTGAGACCTTATCCCATGGTTAATTCTCAGTCCTTATCTTACTTGACCTATCAGTTGCATATACACAGCGAATCACTTTCTCCTTCTTTATTTACTACTTCTCTTGGCTTTCAGGGAACCACACCCTCTTGGTTTTACTCTTGTATCTCTGGCCACTCCTCTGTTTCCTTTGCTCTGTTTCCTCCTCTGTTGTTGTTGGAGAGCCTTAATAATTGGACTTGGTCTTCTTCTCTATTACCGTCATTCCCTTGACAATCCCACCCAGCCTCATACAGGGATTTAAATTTCATTCATATGCTGAAAACTCTGAAATTCACATTTCCATCCCAGATCTCTCATCTCAACTCCAGACTCACGCATCCAAGTGCATACCCAACATCTCTGTCTAATGGATTTTTCAAATGTAATATGTCAAAAAATGAACTTCCAATTTTCATCCTGAGCCTGTTCCCCCTCAAGGTTTCTCCCAGCTTAGTCAATTGGTATAAATTCCATCCTTCTGGTGGGTTGGGCCAAAAACTTTCTATTTTAAGTCGGGATCTCACTCTGTCGCCCAGGCTGGAGTGCAGTGATGTACCCCAGACTCCTCACTGCAACCCTAAACTCCTGGGCTTAAGCGTCCTCCCGCCTCAGGCTCCTGAGTAGGTAGGACTATGGGCATGTGCTAGTGTAACCAGCTAATTCTTTAACTGTTTTTGTGGAGACAGGGTCTTGCTATGTTGTCCAGGCTGATTGCAACCTCCTGGTCTAAAAGCAATCCTCCTTCCTTGGGCTCCCAAAGTGCTAGGAGTATAGGTGTGAACTACTGTGCCCAGCCAAGGCTGAAAACTTTGGATACACCCTTGACTCTTCTCTTATACACCATAAGCAATCCCTCAGGAAATCCTATTGACTCTACCTTCAAATATGTTCAGAGTATGTCCATTTTCCCTACTCTGCTATTTCTGTCCTGGCCTGAGCTGCTGTCTTCATTCACTGGGGTTACTGCATAGTCTCCTAAATTGTTTTTCCTGCTTCCATCCTTGACCCCCATTATCTAAGCCGCAATACAGCACCCAGAGTGACCCGTTTAGAGTCAGTGGAGACCAATGCAAGGAATATGTCACAATACTAATATTTGTTGTACCAAAAATCCCAGCAGTAAAATCTTATGAATCAGGGGAACTGATCCTTTTAATATTAACTGAAAGTACCATATTACCATAAAGTAATTTTTACTTAATTACTTTACAGAATTTTCAGTTCTAGTCAGAGCTGTCAATATATGAATTCATTTTATTCTCCATCTTTGAATAATTGCCTCTGATTTCTGTCTAGCTCAGAAATTTCTGTCTAGCTTTCATATTTGAAAGCCAGTGTTTAGGAAATAAGTTCAGAACCACCAAAGAATGATGAGTTACCTTGAAATTGCATTTTGGGCTCAAAATCTATTTTGAGATTTCCCTCTGAAAGCCTAAATTGGTGAGCTCTACAGTCCCTGCTGATTTTGAGAATTAACATTTTATAATATTTATAACATTTTATAAGAAAAGTATGATTTATAATATAAGTTCTAAAAGGTTTGTATTAATGTTTTTATAATTTAAAAATATTTGACAAATAAAAATGCTGTACTGTATACTGAAGACAGATAAGGTGATGCTTTGATATATCAATACATTGTGTGATGATTACCACATTTAATTAAGACATCTATCACCACCCATCATTACTGTGTGTGTGCATGTGTGTGTATTTATGTGTGTGATGGGGATGACACTTAAACATCTGCTCTCCTATCAAATTTCAAGCAAAAAACACAGCATTATTATTGTTGTTATTTTATTTTATTTTTTGAGACAGACTGTTGCTCTTCGCCCAGGCTGGAGTGCAGTGGTGCGATATCGGCTCACTGCAACCTCTGCCTCCTTGGTTCAAGTGATTCTTCTGCCTCAGCCTCCTAAGTAGTTGGGATTACAGGTGCATGCCACCCTGACTGGCTGTTTTTTTATATTTTTAGTAGAGATGGGGTTTCACCATGTTAGCCAGGCTGGTCTCAAACTCTTGACCTCAGGTGATCCGCCCACCTTGGCCTCTCAAAGTGCTGGGATTACAGGTGTGAGCCACTGTGCCTGGCAGAAACACAGTATTATTAACAATAGTTGCCATGCTGTACATTAGATCCCAGAACTTATTCATCTTATAATTGAAACTTTGTACCCTTTTACCAACATCTCCCCCTTTCCCTTCCTGGGTTCAAATCTTTCCTTGAACAATGACAAAATCAGTAATTTTTAGGTAAATTTATTATCTGCTCTGGGCCTCAGTTTCCTCATCTATAAAATGGAGATAATTTCACATGTCTCATATGTTTGCTGTATAAATTAAATGAGATAATACATGCAAGTAATTTTTTTTAAAAGAACCAGTCAGATCATGCCACATGTCCCTAAAACCCTGGGAGCTCCTATTTCCTGCAGAGAAAAAGTCAAAAGCCTTACAAGGGCCTCTAAGGCCTTATGGTGTGACCTCTCCTCACCCTGTGTCGCCATCTCCTCCCTTACTCACTCCGACCATGCCGGCTACACCCTCCACCCCTCTGCCTGACACACAGTTTCCCCACATGCCCATAAGCTTACTTCCTCGCCTTCAAATCTTTCCTCAAATGCCACCATCTCAGTCCAGCCTGCCTTAAATACCATAATAAAAGTTACAAAATGTACCTTCAGAACATGGCACTTCTCATCCTCTACCTGCTCTATTTCTGCCATCTCCCCCCGTTTTCCCACAGTAGGGATCACCTTTTAATTTGCTAAAGAACTTCCTTATTCATCTGGCTTGTTTGTTGTCTAGTTCCCCTGCTAAGATGCATGGGGCAGAGATTCATATGTGCTTCGTTTCACTCCCATATCCCCCAGCGCCTAGGACAGCGCCTGGCACACGGTAGGTGCTGACTCCATGGCTGATGAAGCAACAGTTGTCTTTCTTTGTGGTTGCACTTTGTCTTCATCTCGGTTCATCTGCTTCTGTCCTCTTGTGAAGATAAGGATGCCAAGCAGATACATGTCTTTTAAACACCTTGTGCTTCTTGTAGAAAATTATTATTAGAGTGTTGTTTTACTTTTAGCCTTCAAAAGATTGTTCTGTCCTTTAAGCTGCAGAATCTTTTCATAAATGTGTAGATTTTCTTTCTGTTTGCTGACCCTTCCGTGGAGACCTTTAGGTCTATCCTAGCCTCAAATTTGCCAGTAGAGAGGGCTGGAGAAATTAGTATCTTTAGTGCCACTTACTGTCCACTAGGATACCAGGAGGCCCCTCCTCTGGGATGTAAGCCCAAAGCTCAGG
Organism: Ateles fusciceps; assembly: GCA_036589455.1. Taxonomy (NCBI): domain Eukaryota; kingdom Metazoa; phylum Chordata; class Mammalia; order Primates; family Atelidae; genus Ateles; species Ateles fusciceps. Next base: position 8,084,925 of record JAZHEH010002159.1, read on the forward strand.
TGTGTCCTTCTTCAAGTGTGGGTATGCCTGAACAAGGTGGTCGTCTGCTCCCACTGATACGTTCTCTGAATTTGGGCATTTTTAATGTAATCTTTGAAAAGCAAAGGCCCTGAGAAATTCCTCCCACCTTCTTGCCCCTCCTTCCTGCTTGCACTCCTTTCAGAACTGTTTTCTTTGCAACACACCCACGTATCCAGAGATGGTGCCATGTTAATGCTGGGAATAGTATTTCTAGAATGATCTGCAGATGGAGGAGCTGATGAGGGTGAAGTGAGGATCAGGGATCTGGCTATCTCAACAGGCGGTTTCTGGGTAGTTTGGAGAGACAGTGTGAATGAGTCAGCGAGTTGGCTTTGAGGGTTCTGGTTCAAGGTGGAGCATGAGAGACAAGACTCCACAATGTGCTTTCCAGTGGACCCCCTCCCACAAGGAAGTCAGCAGAACTTCTAATTTAATCTTTGCTTCTCTTTCGTTTGCTCCGTTGAAGATGTTTTTCTCTTCTGATCCATCTCCATTTAAATGGGATTTAAATGGGAGGTTTGGAGGAGGCATATATGGGAAGTTGCAATTGCTGTTATGGTAACTCTGACCTTACTCCATTATTCCATGATTCATCCTTGCTTAATTCCCTCTGCATTCCAATAACCCATTTGATTGACATACTAGATATTTTGCAATCTCCTGTTTTTCCTTTGTCACAGACCCTTCTATCCCTGTTGAACTATGGTGCCATTCTCCTCAATCACTTTTTCTTGGCTACTGATTCTTCAAGGCTTAACTCAAGTGCCATTTCCCTTCTAGAAGCCTTTCTGATCTTACTAGTCAGTGTGTAATCATTATTTTTCAGCAAGTGTCTATTGAGTGCCTGCTAGATACTGTGACAGGTGCTGGAGATGAGATGGAGAGAGAACAGACCTGTTTCCTGCTCATGATTGAGTGATGGCGATAGAAATGGATAACATCATCATAACCAAGTAGGGGGCTGAGGTTAGGGTGGGCTTCTTCCCCAGACCCCAGTGTTTCTTTCCATGTGGGAGGAGCTCTGCCATTGTATGGCTACTGGACTCTCTCTACCTCTTTCCTCATTCCTCCCAGCTGAAAAGAAGTACATTTTTGACTGGTAAACTTGGGAAAAGGAACTAGCAATGAGTGACTCAAACCCTTCTCCCCTTTCTCTGTTATATAATTCACTTGGCAGGAACACACATTCTGCTTGGCTTCTGCAAAAGTTGAATTTTACATGGCTAGTTCCCAATGTGAGCCAGTGACAACCCAACACTGTTTGCAACTGACCAAGTGGGTGAGTTGGTTTGATTCTGGGATTTCTTATGAAGAAGTTTACTTGGCCATAGACCTTTCTCTAATGTTAGCTTCTTTTAAAATTCTATCTCTCAATAGATTCAGAAGCAGGGAAAAAGGATGGCATGAGCTGGGCTCTCTCAAACGTTAATGGTGGTATTGAAAGTGAAAATGTAATCGGACTTCTACTCTCTTCACTACCTCTTGTAGTGCCTTTCTCAAATCTCTTTTAATGATATTCATTACACTGTTGTAATAACATTCATACATGTCTACTCCCCTAGAGGGTGAGTCTCTGCTTCTGGCTGTGCAATTTGTGCTCTGGACAGTGTTCCTGACCTACAGGGAAAGTGGGAGCTAAAATCTGACCAGTGCTGTGCTTCTTAGTAGTTGTGTCTTTGCCTGGCATTCTGTCAGTTCAGTGGGCAAGGCACCTTCTGATAATTTGCACAAAAGTTTCTTATGTGGTAGCAAAGACCTATATCCTTGTATTGATGAATAAATAAGTGCATGTTCCCTGGATGGGCAGCACTATTGCCTTATTTAACTGTAATCGTACACAAGGGAGGAATCACATCCATTTAACTCATTTTTCATCATCTCTTATAAAGTACAAGAAGTCAATACACCAGGCATAACCCAGGCAGAATTGTGAAGGGAGTATATCTGCTTTCCCAGGCCATTTCCTTAGTATCATTTATTATTGCTACTATCATTATTATGTGCATTTAAGAGTAATAGAAAAAAGCAGTGAATTGAATTCAAGAAACCTAAAATCTGAACCTTGGTTTTTATTATATCTAAATGGAAGTCCTGTGAATCTCAATGGATTGTGGTAAAGATAAAGTAATATAATATATGCAAAAAAGTATTGCACACCATACATTTATACAGATGTTACGGGCTATAACTATCATTCCTTGATTGCTTAAATTATACACAGGAGCATTTACCAGCTCAGTTAATGTGTAAGCCTCACACCGACAATGTTGATTCTAATGGTAATGGTGTAACACACTTATTTCTGGAAAATACCTAGAGGCATCTATCCGAATTATGCATTTTCCAACTGTGTGTGTGGTTTTTTTTCAGGTTTTGTGATATAATTTGGGGGTTCTAAACCTACATGCCAATGAACATTCTCTTTAGCATCTGGACTTCTTTCTCTGCATATGTTTCTTCTCTTTCTGTCGCTTAGGGGTTGTTTACAGGTATGATTTCAAACAGATTCCACTTGATGAAGCCATTCTTCTCATTAATGAGATTATACCCCAGTTCACAGTTTTTCCAACCAAGGGTATTCTAGCAGAGCTGGAGCATTCTTACAGTGTCTGTTAATTTGAAAGTCCCTATGGGAGTGTCATTTAATGATTTTGTAGAAAAGGGCACAAAGCCAGGGCTATCCCTGGTAGACATACTCGAAGGTAGAGGTTGACAGCATCAACATTATATTTTTGTATTTTCCCAATAATCTTCCTTACCGTAGGGCCCAAGAAATACATAGTACAAACATAGAGAGTAGAAGACCTATTTAGTCAACCTGCAAAGGCAAAGGCAATACAGGAATCCCAAGACAGTCTCATGGTTAATGACATGAATACTAGGAGGGAGTTGGAGATATCCAACTGTTGGAATTAGTTGGCTTGGGTTCAAATCCCAGTTCTACCATTACTTTGCATTAGCCTAGTTTACTTGTCTGCAAAATGTGGCTAATAGTACTCACTCCACAGCACTTACAGAAAGGAATACATTCTGCAAGTAGGTTAGACTAAATAAGGAATAAAAATAAGAATAGGAATAAGAATTAAATAAGTAAGATTAAATAAGGAATACACTCTTAGAACAATGCCTAGCAAACTAAGCACCCATGATATGGTCACCATGTTTATAATTATTGAATCAGTAATAATGTATTAACCAATAGTTTTGGGATACTATAAAAATAGATAAAGCAGTCATGGTGATTAAGAACTTGGGAAGCTAGTTGAACTGAGTTCAAAACCCAGTTCTGCTATTTATAAGCTGCATGTACTTGGACAGTAGCTCAACCTCCCCTAGGCCTTGGTTTCTTCCTCCATAAAACAGGAATAAAATCAGTATCTACTTCACATGTTTTCAAGAGACCTAAATTTTATGAGAAAGCAAAGTATGTTTGGTTGGCAATTTTTTTTCCTTCCATACTATGAATATATCATTCCATTGTCTCATGATCTCTGCAGGATTTCTGCTGAGATTCCATGATAGCTGTATTGGGGCTCCCTTGAATGTGATATGTTTCTTATCTCTTGCTGCTTTTAGTATTCTTTCTTTATCTCTGATTTTTGAAAATTTGATTATCTTGTTTTTGGTGAGCTCCTCTTTGGGTTGAATTTGATTGGCGACCTCTGAGCTTCCTGTAACTGGATATTGTCATTTCCCTCAGATTTGGGAGATTTTCAGCCATTATTTTTTTCTTTTTTTAAAATGTTTTATTATTTTATTTTTCCATAAATTATTGGGGTACAGGTGGTATTTGGTTACATGAGTAAGTTCTTAAGTGGTGATTTGTGAGATTTTGGTGCACACATTACTTGAGCAGTATACACTGCACCATATTGGCAGTCTTTTATCCCTCGCCCCCCTTCCACTCCTCTCCTCAAGTCCCCAAAGTCTACTGTATCATTCTTATGCTTTTGTGTCCTCATAGCTTAGCTCCCACATACCAGTGAGAACATACGACATTTGGTTTTCCGTTCCTGAGTTACTTTACTTAGAATAATAGTCTCCAGTCACTTCCAGGTCACTGCAAATGCTTTCTGGGCCTTTTCCTCTCTCTTCTCCTTCCAAAACTCCTATTATGGGAAATTGGCTCTTTTAATGGTGTCCAATAATTCCTGTAGGCCTTCTTTATTCTTTGTCTTTTTGCTCCTCTGTTGGAATAATTTCAAACATCCTATATTTAAGCTTACCGACTCTTTCTCCTGTTTGAACAAATCTGTTGTTGCCACTTTCTATTAATTTTTTTAGTTCAGTTACTCTTTTCCTTATCTCTAGAATTTCTATTTGTTTCTATTTCTTTGTCAAACTTCTCATTGTGTTCATTAATTGTTTTCCAAGTTTTATTTAATTTTCTATCTATTTTGTCTTGGATTTTCCTGGACTTCTTTAAGAGGAATATTCTGAACTTTTTGTCAGCGATTGCATAGCTCTCTATTCCTTTTATTAATTTCTTTTGATAACATCATCATCCTTGTGTTCTTGCATTGGTGCCTGTGCATCTGAGGAAATAACCACTTCTCCTGGCCTTTTCAGGTGTTCTTGGTGGTGATAGACCTTTCCTATTTAGTCTAGCCTTGGATTCTGGATGGCCAACTGGTAGTGATCCCATGTAGACAGACTTTGGTGTCAGGTTCTGTAGTTGAGCTGTGCCATTTCTTGTGCTCTAAGGTTATATGGTACTGTTGGCTGTGCTCTGTGGTCTGTTGAGACCACTGGCTGCACTCTGTAGTCAGGCGGAGCTGTTGGCTGGGCTCTGTGGTTATCTTTAATTGGGCAGGATTGCAGGTTGTCTTCTTTGGCTGGGTGGTACTGTTGTTTGGAATCTGTAGCTGGTCAGGGCTGTGTGCTGGGCTCTGAGGCTGGGTGAGATTTCTGGGGTTGTTGCTTGGCCACATGGGGTGGCCAGGGCCAGAGGCTATGCCCACAGATATGTGTAGGCTTGGGTTTGCCTCCCAGCCTAGCATAGCTTCCAGCAGAGCACTGGGGCTTGGTGGAGTCACTGCTCAGCTGCTGAGGTTGTGTAGGGTCAGATGTTCCATATGTGGGTAAACGCTGACTTGCACTTGCTTCTTAGCCTGAGGAAGGATTGAGGAGAGCTGGGGCTTGGTTGGATCACAGCTCAGCCTCTGTGCAGGGCCAGATGTTCCCTCCATGGGTAAATACTGACCTGCACTTGCCACCCAGACTGGAGAAGGCTTAGGAGAGTATCAAGGTTGGGTGGGGAAGCTGGCTAGGGACCTGAGCTTGCAGAGCTGTAGGCAATGCTTCGTGCAGAGCTATGCTGTTGGGTAGTCTCTTTTATGTGGCTCCACTGTTGGCTGGAATGCAGAGCCATTGCCAAGATCTGGGTTCTTGTCTCTATAGGCCCCACTACTATTTTTTTTTAACTGATAGTGTAGCTCTGCTGGTACTCCCGATGTTGTTTCCTGTGGGCTGAAACAGGGATGAGCCTCCTGCAAGGAGTCCAAGAATGGTAGGAAAGCTGAATGTCCACTGTGAGCCCAGGGGGATCCTGTGTTTGGTGCAATGCCTGCTGGTGGGAGGGTTGATGAGGTCAAATAGAAACCATCACTCTTACCCTTCGAAGGAGGCTTTTCTCAGTTCTGAGGTCCCAAACGGTATCTCTGCCTCACTCCAGAGTTCTGGGATATTCGTGAAGGTTTTATTTTCTATGGATAGTTACTAGCTGGATTTCTGTGGATGTGTGTGTGTGGGGGGTGGAGCCAGAGAACTCCTATCCTGCCATCATATTCACTCACAAACCTTCACAGTTCCCTCTGTGTGGGGGTGTGCATATTTGTCTGTGCCCATTGTTGTTTGTACAGTTAGATATTTCACTTCTTCATCCGTGATCTAATCTGCTCAGAGAGATTCACTCAACCATCTATCCACTGAATAAACACTCATTGAATTCCTACTATGTTCCAGGCACTGCCCTACACAATAGGAATACAGTGATGAATAATCAACCCCAAAAGGCAAGGTGTCTCCCCCTCATGGAGCTTATCTTCTAGTGGGGGAGCCAGGAGGTACGTATAAAACATATACTATGGTGTCTGGCAATTATAAAATGACGCATTATGAAGAAAGTGAGTTGAGCATCTTGGCTCTTGCTATGACACAAAGAATATTTTATTCTTGGTCTTATCCCCCAACATCCAGAGCAGTAAGTGACTGACCTCTTGTTCAAGTAACTGTCCTCTTTTAACAGTTTAGTGTCTAAATCAATAGTGTATGCCTAAAAGACATCACAGTAATCAGCATCCAGTGTCTCTGGTTCTTCAATGAAGGACATGGGCTGACATGGCCAGAAACTTAGAGACAGGGCAGTAAGAGACAAGACCTAAGAGAATAGCTAGACTTTTCCATAACGGTAGAAGAAAATAATTAGGGATGCTCAATTTGACCCAAATCTTGGTCAAAATGCCTGGCTTGAATTGCTAGTCACCAGCAGGGAACAGCTGATTTTACTGTGACTGGTCCTTTTCGGTGAAAGTGGGAAGACATTTAATTAGCCTGATTCATTGAACTATTTAACATGCACTAGATATTCTTTATTTTACCATTATTTATGACATGCTGAGTCCTGGCAGTAAGTTCCCTAAGAAATAAGATGCAGGCAGAAGGCATGGCTGGGGCTGAGGAAGTTCCAAGGTGAGGAAGAGAGAAATCAAAGCCTCCCCAGCTCAGAGGCAGATGGGCTGAGAAGGTGGTGACATCTCCAAGGTGTGAGCTCGGCTTATCCTCGTTTTCTGGATTCCTTCCACGCCTCCGACTCTCTCTCTGCTTCCTGTTCCCTTCCCTCCCTCTTCTCAGGGACACGCCTCCCCCGGGGCAGTCTGGCTTTCGTGGTATCCAGTGAAGCACACATTCAACCCACGGCCCAGTTATCTCTGGGATTTGGTTTACAAGCCCTGGCATCACATTTTATTTTTATAAATGTCGAGAGGAAAGAGAGATTGAAGAAGGAGGCGTGAGGAGGAAGGAGAGATGCACACACCGAGGCCCTTTTACTCCCGTGAAGAGGAGCAGATGCTTCTCACGTTAGTTTCCAATTCTGGAATGGCTGCGACATGGGGGTATCATCCCTGGCCACCCCCAGGGTTCGAGGTGGGGGGTCTGACCAGAAGCTCGAGGTGAGCCAGCAGTCCTCCCCTCGCGGCTCTGGTCACGCATGCACCCCCGAGGAGCCCACGCGCTGTTTACATTCCCTTCCAGGGATCCACTGGGGAGGAGCGTTCTCATTCCAAACACCCTCCCGCTGGCTCCAGAGGCCTTTGCTTGGATGCCATCCCGGCTGACCCCAGCCCATCCCAAGGCTGACCCCGTGCCCAGGGCAGCCTTTCAAACCTTTCCATCCTCACCCTCTTCCCCGCGCTTTCCCTGAACCAGCGTCTGTGCTCAGCTGCCCTTTGAACTTGCTTCATTCCCACACAGATGCGGACGAGCGGCCTTGGGGAGCCAGCGAGACCCTACTAAGTCGGCGTGTGCACACACAGTGCTACAGACTAAACACTGAGTCACTATTCACTTGCTGCTCTCCCCCGAAGCTCTGGTTTCAGAGGGAGGACCTGAGGGCTTTACTGAGAGAAATAGTTTCCCCCTTTCTTGCTGGGTGGTTTTAAGGTGCGGCAGCGGCAAGATTGCTGGGAAAGTTGTGGGTGGGCCCAGGGCCAAGTACAACGAAGGTATCACTGGGTCAGCATTTGGTTTGAGCTCCTACCCTGACCCCTCCCTCCCCCTCCACCCCCAGACTCCCACCCCACTCCCGCCACGAAGAGTGGCTTATAACATTACCACCACCCTAAGCTTAACAAAAGAAGTGGCAGTCATGCCCGCTGGTCCTCTCCACAGCCCTGCGGAAGCCAGAAGAGGTTCTCCCGTTCTGCAGGTGAAGAAATGAAATGCCAAGGCTACAGAAGACTCGTAACTGAGCTCCGGCTAAGACAGCACTGGAGACTGGTCTTGGAGCCTGGTCTCCCAGCCCAGCGCTGCCATCCCAGCAGGCGGCTGCAGGAAACAGCTGGATTGTATAATGAGAAAGAGGGACTGGGAAAGTTAATGTTGGATTCTTAAGAAACTGGCCTCCCACAGTGAAATGATCAAGGTGTGGCTCACAGGCTGACTGGGCATTTGTTCAGTGGCTGCACTGACCCAAACACTGCAATTTTCCGTGGGTGGGGAAGGGTGCAGTGAGATCTGTAGGCTTTTAAAAACTTGACCAAGTAGCTGGAAGCCTGAATATTTGTTTATCTTGCTAAGCAGGGACTGACTTATCCCGAGCAATCTGTGGACTCAAATGCTTCGTGTGGCTGTCTGAAGATTCGGGTTCATCGTTCATAAGTGAAAGGACAGTCTGGACACTCCGTATCTTAGAGTTTAAGGGTCCTGACCAGTCACCGTGAAGGTGTTTCCAAGAACAGTTCATCAGGGGAATCCACACTGAAGTTGAGGAACAGCAAATCCTATTTTCTTCTAGTGTCAATATTTCATATCAGCCTGTTTCTGTTTTGTCTGTTCCTTGCTGATAGCTCTATTGATGGATAGAAGGAGGCTTTGGTGAGGGAGTGAGGGGTGTTTGGCATGAGCACCAGGCCTATGATGTCAGCAAGAGGGCAGGTTGTGGAACCTTTTATTGAGATGGGTCAGGAGGATATTTGATGGTGTTGCTCTGGGTCAATCATGACATTACTTTGGAACATGTTTAGTTGAAAGAAGTTGGAGTGACAAAGGAGAGGAAGATGAGAGAAGCCGTTTATATTTAACATGCCATACATTTCTGGCACATCTTTAAAACATAAATCCCAAAAGCTGGAGAATTCTTTTCCATCCACATTTCAAACCTTAGGAAAGCATCCAGTTAATACCGCTGACCCTCCAACTTACCCTTCAACTCAGCCTGTCTCATAAAGCCATTTCCCAGGGAGAAGTTAATAAAGGGAGAGTCTGATTCAGGTTCCTCTCAGTGCAATATTCTTGTATATTTCCCCCCATGACCTACACATCCATAGAAATGGAACTGAAATAAAAATTTCACAAATCTATGTGTCCCTTATTGACTGTAATGAATTCTGCTACGTTCTATTCCATTGTAATTTATGTCACTTAAAAACCATACTGGTTAATAGCATGATCAGAAAAACTGCTAGAAAATCTTTGTAAATGGTCTTAACAGCTTCTCATAAAATGGATGCACTTTTAGTCCTGTGGCCCAAACCCTACAAATGATGTCAGTAATAGCCAGGTGCTCACTGTTTTCTACCCAACAGGGAGCAGGAGGATGGTGAGGAGCAAGATTTCAAATCCTCAAATGGATTATTACAGAAAAAAAAATGACTACACAATAAAGAGCCATGAGGCGACATGGAGGAATATCAGAAGAGAAATGAGATGACCAATTTAGCTTCATTTATTCTGCCCCCTGGCTTTGGTTCATGCTGTTCTTTTCTCCTGAAACACTTCCCAGCTGCTCCATCCAAAGTCTGCCAATCTCATAAGGCTCACTTCTTCCAGGAAGTCTTCCCTGACTGACCTTCTGTGCTCAGGGATTTAAAAAAAGGCTTGACCCTACCACTCATTTTACATGTCATCAAGCCTGGCCAGCCAGGTCTGAACTCCTTAATGTTATAGTTTGTAGTTGATCCCTTTTAGAGAGTTTGCTTGGCTTTATATACTACCTGGAAGCTGTGCTTGTGATGTAGTCTCCTGCCCCCTGGTCCCAGCTGAGTGAACTAAGAGTGGGCACCTGACCAAAGCTGTGCCAATCACAGTGTTTCCCTGGGAACCTGGAACTGGGAAAGAACAGAAGAGAGTGGGAGGCGGGGAGAGAGAGAAAGAGAGAGAGAGAGAGAAGAATAAGAAGAAAAAGAAGAGAGAGAGAGAGGAGAAACTTTGCCTGTTTTCCTAAGAACTTTCTTATTCTCAGTTCCAGAATGATCTGAAGTCCCTGCACTCTTGCTCTTGGGACTTGTGTCTTTAGAATCTATTCCTGGGTTGACCATGTGTCCTGTTGCCTGGCTAGTCCTAGTCCATGCCAATCATCCAGGCATGACTATTTCTAGTGCCCCATTCCCTCAAAGTACCTTGGTTTGAAGGTACAGTCACTTCAGGCTACACTAACTGGAGTTGGTGCTGTTACCTACAATTGCACATTTACATGGTGCCTGTAGCTTACAAAGAAATCTCACACACATCAGCTCATTCTTTTTCCAAGTGAGTAATTTTCCCCTTAGAACTCCTCCTCTTTATTTGTGCCCCGATGAGCTCCTTGTCATTTAAGCCAGAGACTGGGGGAGTCAGTCTCAATTGTTTCTTCTCCATTCTTCAGAAACCCACTTATTCATTCCTTAAAAATTGAGTGCCTACCATGGACCAAATGCTGTGCTAGTTGCTGGGTATAGTGCAATGAATGAACAGTCTTGTCTTCTTTGAATTTGTACTGTAGCTCAATAAACACCCACAAATTCAGTCACAGGTTTGAGAAGTGTGGTAAAGGAAAGAAACAGGCTCTCTAAGAGAAACGTGGGACAGATACGGGCAGGCCCACCTTGTTTTGGGTGCTCCAGGAAGGCCTCTCTGAGGAAACAGTATTTGAGCTGAGTTCTCAAGGGTCTGAAGGAGCCAGTTAATGAAGGGAATGAAGGGATTTCAGTAGCAAGTGTTGAAGGGAGTCAGTTTACATTTTAGGATGATCACTCTGAAACATTTGTGGAAGATGGATTGTAAGGGACAAAAATGGAAGAATGGAGACCAGTTGAGAGACTCTTACGGTTGGCTAGACACGTGTTGATGGTGGCTTTCATGAGAAATAGTGGAGGCAAATGAAAATGGGCAGATTGAAGAAATATTTTGGGGATACACATCAATGGAATTTGGCAATAAATTAAATGTGGTAGAGGGAAGGAGCTGTGGTGAAGGAGAAGAGAGGGGTATTTGGGATGAGCACCAGGTGTGTGATGTCAGCAAGAGGGCAAGTTGAGGAACTGTTTATTGAGATGGGGGAAGAGAAGGTCAAGAGGATACTTGATGGTGGTTCTCTGGGTCAATCATGATATTACTTTGGAACATGTTTAGCTGGAAGTGTCTGTGAAATTTCCAAAAGACTATTTTAGCTTCATGGGCATGTGCCCTGTGCTCAGAAGCTCCCTACACTTGGTCTAATGCTCTACTGCTGCCATCTTGAAATTCTTGATAAATTGATCTTTGAATTCACATTTGGTAAGTGGTTTGGTTGGACAATGGTGCATATGTGTAAGCGGAAGAAATATACCTGATTTAACTGTCTGCCATTACTTGCCATCCCATTTGCATATAGTATTTGTGATACACCCTGAGCACAAATTCTGGGAGACTCATGAGGCATAAGAGTTCAGTGAGGCTCAAGTGAGTACAAGGAAGTGTGTTATGTCTGTGGTGGATAACTGGGAACACTGACAACCCCAAGGGGCCATGCTTTCCATTCAAACCAGAGCTTGCTTTGAACAAGGAAAAGAAGGCAATGTTATTCCAGGAAATGTGAACACCAAGGAACCTTCTCATATCCTTTCTTACACTGAAAATGAGGGTATAGAATGAAAGGGAAACAGAGGGGAAATCCAGAGTTACTTTTCCTTTCACTCCTTCTTTACTCATCCCTAAGCTGAAGGTGGAGAGTATTGGTGAAATGAATGTACATTAAGAAATGAGGCTAAGCACAGTGGCTCATGCCTATAATCCCAGCACTTTGGGAGGCTCAGGCAGGCAGATTACTTAAGGGCAGGAGTTCAAGACCAGCCTGGTCAACATGGTGAAACAGCACTGTCTCTACTAAAAATACAAAAAAAAAAAAAAAAAAAAAAAATTAGCCTGGCATGGTGATGTACGCTACTTGGCAGGCCGAGGCATGAGAATTGCTTGAGCCCTGGAGATGGAGGTTGCAGTGAGCCAAGATCTCACCTTTGCACTCCAGCCTGGATGTCAGAGTGAGACTCTGTCAAAAAACAAACAAACAAACAAAAAATCTTAGTTGTTTTATTTCACTTCTTTTTTTTTTTGTACTTTATTTGTTTATTTATTGGTATTTTTAGAGATGGGGTTTTGCCACGTTGGCCAGGCTAGCCTCGAACACTTGGCCTCAAGTGACTTACCCACCCCAGCCTCTCCAAGTGCTGGGATTACAGGTGTGAGCCACCAGACCTTACCCTATGTTATTTTTGTGCACCATTTCTATTGTTCTGCTATGAATGAAATACACATGCATGTAAAAGCTAGGAAATAAGAATTATGTAATTATATAATTTTGGGGATTCTGCATGAGTTAAATGCTCTTAATATTTGCACTCAAAACTGTCACTGCATAATATAAAGGTGAATGGTAAAATTTATGCTAATAATTAAAAATTTTAACTTTTTAAAAATGAGAATGATGTTAAATAGCAAATAAAAAGTATCATGAAAAGTTGCAAGAGAGACTGTGGAAGGAAAGGAAAAGCTTTATATTTTAACATCTCTGGTGGCTGTTTTGTTTCCTTGTGTTTTTTGATCAAAGAGTTCCATATTTTCATTTTACACTGGGTCCTTCAGATTATGGAGCTTACCGTGGCTTGTTGGTCAAGAAAATGGGTCAGCAGTTCGTTGTGTCTGCCAGTTAAGTATCTGTTCTGTCTGTCCTGTGAGTCTCATTAGCCTGAATTACCATGCTCTTTGAATGGACTTGCTTTCTTTCATATCATTTAATTCTACCACTCAATGAAGCCCCTTCCGAGTCCCCCATTCTTTAAGGAGGGTTGAAATGCCCCCCTAAAAGAAAAAAGCAGTACAGAGTTATATCGAGGGGAAGATCTTAAGAGGAGAATTACTATAGGACCAAGGAGAGACAAGAGACATAGGGAACAGGGCAAAGGGAGGACCCATGGGGAAATACTTCCTGGTATATCCAAAGCCCGAGAAATGAGACCTTGTCCTGTGTGTAGTGAGAGGAGACAAGTCCTAATCAACATCTAGTTTTGAGGAAGAACAACCCCAAAAATGCTACCTTCCTAGAAAAACGATCAGGTCAATTTTCTCTCCACATTGTCTTCTCAAAAGATAAGCAGAGACATACTCTACAGGGCTGTTCCACCCAATGTCCGCATGAGGGGCTCATGTCAAGACTTTGGGACCTTAGTACAATGTCTGGCTTCTTCTGAACTCATCCTACTCTGGGTCTGGTGAGCAGCCCAACCCCCATGAATGCCACCATCTCCCTTGTGAACGCCACCATCTTACCCCAGACTACACGTCAGCCATGTGGTGCAAAACAGCAAAAGGAAATCCCTCTGCCGAGCCTCCCAGAGTGTGAAGGACACTGTGGAGGCAGAAGTAGCATCAGTATAGGAGTCCCTGTGAGGGCCATGCCAGTCCCCATTTCTGGGACCTGGAGAAAGATTACATTTCCCAGCCTCCTTTGTGGTCGTAGTGTGACTGGATTCTGGCCAGTGGAATGCGAGTAGGAGTGACCTAATAATGTAGATGAGTCTAATGATGTCTGATGCTCTGAGTGGAAAGTCAGACTTATGCAATGTTGCGTAAGCTCACCAGGCAGTTATCTTACAAACCCTTCTTCGGGAGATATCAGGGGGAGACGGCTGTGGAGAGTGATACATCTAGCAGGGGCAAGATGGACATTTCACAGCAGCATTCTTAAGGACAGATAAGATATTCACAGTAAATTGTTACAATAATGGCCCCAAATGTATCCCTCCTTTGGGTATCTGTGCCCTTATGTGGCCCCTTCCTGCAATGACTTGGAACTTGGCCGTGTGACTTGCTTTGGCCAGTGGGATGCCAACAATCATAACATGCTCAGAGACTGGGGAAGTGCTTTTCCCCTGGGGCTCACTCTCATGGAACACAGGCTTTCCAACCATCCTGGAGCCCAATCCACAGCCACCAGGTAACTGTGGCTGTGGCTGTGTGAGCGAGCCCAGGTGAAACCAGCAGAAGAACCACCTGGCCAACCCACAGAGCTGTGGAAAATAAAAATTGTCTGTAACCACTAAGCTCTGGGACAGTAGATCACTGGTACAATGTCTTATTCATGTTTGTTTCCTTAGAGCCAACTATACTGCCTGGCTCATAATCTGCCTTCAACACATTTTCCTTGAGATAAACTTTATTATCGTAACAACCCTATCAGATAAATATTACTATCAGTTTCTATTTATTTTTAATTATGGGAGCCACAGAAACTCTTACTCATCTCAAACCTGCGTGCTGAGGGGGAACCACCTGGTTATCTGCATTCTTGCAGAGGATGTAATCAAGGCCCAGGAGATGCCACAACGCATATAAGGTCACTACAGCAGACTTTTTTTTTTTTGAAAAAGGGTCTCGCTCTGTCACCAGGCTAGAGTGCAGTGGCATGATCATGGTTCACTGCAGCCTTGACCTCCTGGGCTCAAGCGATCCTCCTGCCTCAGCCTTCTGAGTAGTTGAGACCATATGTGTGCACCTCCATGCTAGCTATTTTTTTAAATAGAGATGGGGGTCTTACTATGTTGCCCAGTCTGATCTCAAACTCCTACACTGAAGCAATCCTTGCCTTGGCCTCCCAAAGGGCTGGGACTATAGGCATTAGCCACCGCACCCACCCAACCACAGCAGATTTTGATCACCTCAATTATGTGTCCCTCCTCTTTCTTGGGGGCAAGGGGAGTAGACAGAGTCTCACTCTGTCGCCCAGGCTGGAGTGCAGTGGCATGATCTTGGCTGAATGCAACCTCCACCTCCCGGGTTCAAGTGATTCTCCTGCCTCAGCCTCTCGAGTAGGTGGAATTACAGGCACCCTCCACCACACCTGGCTAATTTTTGTATTTTTAGTACAGATGAGGTTTTACCGTGTTGGCCAGGGTGGTCACGAACTGTACCTCCTCTTAATTTTGCTATGTGTTGAGTGCTTAAAATCTGTCAACCACGAAGCACTTTATGTATACTATAGCACATTTTTCCTTGCAAAAACCACACAAAGTGGGCACTATTATCATCTCATTTCAGAGATGGGCAAATTGAGGATCAAGAAGGATGTGTGCCTGGCCACCCAGAGCTGAGCTCTAATCACAGGTCTGTCCGACTCTTTGCTCTTGTGTTCTCCACTTGATGCGATGTCACAGACACACGAGGATTAGGTTCTAAAATCAGTGCATGGCGCAAAATTCACATGATGGAAAGTATCTTTGACAATCTCGTAAGTCTCCTTTGAAGTAAAGTGCTTATCATTTTATTTAGTAATAGATATGTAAAAATGTATATTTCAGGGCTGTATCATGTTGAAAAAAATGGTTTTCAATGCAAGAATTACACTGTGGCACAGTCTGGCTGGATGCTCACAAATTCCATTTGTTTTCTTCTGGGACTCGAAGAAAGATTTCCTTTCCTTTTGCAGTTAAACTGAGGCTGAGTGACTGGGCTCTGGCCAATGAAATATGGATAGGAATGACCAAAGTCACTTCTAGAGTTCTCCTTGAATACTTCTGTGATCCTATAGTCCAGAAGCTGGAAAACTATGACCCACTGCCTGTTTTTGTAAATAAAGTTTTACCGGAATGTTGTCATACTCCTTGATTTACATACGGCCTGTGGCTGCTGCTTTCACATGCAACAGCAGAGTAGTTGTGACAGTGATGGCATGAACTGCCAAGCCTAAATTACCTAAATTACTTACTACAAGATTGTCAACCCCTCCTTCAGTCCTCTTGTGGTGGATGCTGTGATGGTCACCTGGATCTCCCTTTAGTGATGAAAAACTTACTTCCTCATTTGCTGGGAGTGCTGCTGGAAGATGGTCCTCTTCTGCATCCAGTGACTTAACAGAAAGATTTAATGGCATCACCTTGCTCTAACTCAGGACAAGTAGCTCCATACTTCCCAAAGAGTTGGCAGAAACCATTCTGGGGGATTGTGGGGCAACTCAACCTTTCCCTGTACCCAGTTTTGCATCCTTATCTCCCTTCTACAGGCACGAATCCCCAAAGAACTCCCTAATAAATATCCTGCACTCTGACCTCCATCTCAGAGTCTGCTTCTGGGGAATCTGACCAGTGGCAGCTTTCATCCCCTTCCAGGGTATTCAATAGGGCAACGTTGTAGAAGATGAGAGATCCTGGGTCCTTCAATCATTGCTCAGAGCACAGCCACCAAGAAGAGCCTCTGGATTCACTTCACCGTTTAAGAGTGGGCAGACTATCAGCTTTTATTGTGTTACGCCACTTAGATTTTAGCATTGTTTGTTCTAACACCTAGTTCTACTTATTTTGATAAATACAGTCATGTGGGGGATAACAACGTTAGAGTCAACAAACCACATGTATGATGACGGTCCGTAAGATTATAATACTGTATTTTTGCAGTACCTTTTCCGTGTTTAAACATGTTTAGGTACACAAATACTTCCCATTGTGTATAATTGCCTACAGCATTTGATATAGTCAAATGCTATACAGATTTGCAGCCTGGGAGCAACAGGCTAGATCATACAGCCTATTGATTGTATGTAGTAGGCTCTTCCACCTAGGTTTGTGTAGGTGCACTCTGTAATATATGCATGATGATGAATGTGCCAAGCACCACATTTCTCAGACTGTATCCCCATTATTAAGCAAGGCATGACTGTATACTCAGCCAGGCAAGCTGCTGATACAGTGAGAGGCCTGCAGGGAACCGAGACTTACCGTGAGAACCACAGATTCACACATACCATCTCATACTCACTATAGCATCTGCCCCGTGAGTGGAATGGGAGGTCAGGTCACTCAGGTAACACCCATTATATTGTTCTCTTTCAGTCTATTTCTCTCTCAGCACATGGAGCAGAATTCTCTTGTCAAATGTGAGCATGATGTGATTGCACCTCTATCTTTGTTTGGGCCTTGACCATCAAAGCATCTTCAAGCAGCTTGCATTCTGCAATGGTTGAAGAATGTAGTGTGTGGATGGCTGAGAGGAGGAGAAGTGGAGCACCAAATCAAGCCCAGATGTCAGTGTCCCCCAGCCCCAGCTGTTGGTTGGGACAGAACTCAGAGGAAGAGCCCCCAGTGGGGGGTTCCCAGGAGCTGAACAACCCCACTGCTGGTTGCCCGCTGGGCATGGCTACACTTGTGTCGGCCCCAGTATAAGAGCATCTGCAGAGGCAGGTGAAGCCCAGCAAGGTCTTTTGTCCCTGCTCCCCCCGAAGTCATCCTAGGACACAGGTGCGCATCCCCCCACAGCCAATTGACTGACGATGAATCAGCTTTCCTGAAAGACGTGCCCCCACAGCAGTGTGTCAGCTGAAACTTGTCTGAAGGAGCCCGGTTCCCTCCCCGACCACAGCTAATGAAAATGTGTGGCTCGCCTGGAGAAGAATCTGTGTTATTCTTTAAAGGAACAATGCTAACCACAGATGTACAGCATCTGGCATGTGGCAGACGTTTCCCTAAATGAGAGGAACAGCAACTCAACCAGCCAGTTCGTGAGATACCTTTGGGTCTAGGCATGTGTTTTCCTACTTTCAGCTCTGGATTTTGCTTCTCAAAAGTTCAGGGGGAAGTCCAGATGCCTCTTCCTATCACATGATATTTTTATAATATGCTCCCTGGTCCCTTATCTTCTATGACTCTCAGTGTATATGCTTGAGAAGAAGATCTATATCCCTGTCCCTAGGTCCTTGCAGTTGCTGTTCTCCATGTCTGTTCTGCCATTTCTCTTTTGTGTGAGTCAATTTTGTTAGGACTCTTTCCACTGCAAATGAAAGAAACTCACTTTGAACTGGCTTTAAGCAAAACAAAACAAAACAAAACAAAAAAACCAAATCCCAAAAAGCAATCCCCAAACTACAATTACTGAGTAATGTAACTTAAAGTCCAGGATGATTTGACGTCAAAGTCAGGTATTGCTGGAGTCAGGGATTCGAATGATTTTTCTACGACCTGGTCTTAGTCTATTTCTCCATGTCTAGACTATGTTTCCTTCTGTACTGGCTCCAGTTTCAGGCAGGCACTGGATGATCTGTCCCTGGCTGCTTCAGGCTATCAGGTTAACAACTTTATAGAACGAGATCGTTTCCTTTGCAATAGTCCTGGGGATGGGCCTGATTAGGCCATCTTGGGATACAAACATATTCATCGATGAGCTAATCACAGAAGTCAAGGGGATGAGATTCCCATTATTTTCCATGCCTGGGTCCTCTGTTCACCCTTAGGGCCAGGCAATGGGGTCTTTTCCCAAAGGATATCAGGATCCTATTATGAGAATAAGGGTGAATGGATGTGGACAAGGAAAATCAACAGATACAATTCATAGTCTGCTTCTCAAGGTCAAGTTTATTCTTAGGCCTTTCTATGACTCCAGCCTTCCCATGGAGGTTTTCCTGGTGACCTCAGTCCACAGCCCCCTGTCTGGTCACTGCAGGACTTCATAGTCGAATGTGGGATTGTACATACCTGCTCTGCCTTGCCCATTGTTTCTGGAGGGCATTCCTGGGCAGTACAGGACATGGAGTGGGATGTGTGTAGACTATGAAAGGCAAAAGCCATATTGTATTTCCTTTCTTCATTTGAAACGCAATGAAATAAAATGGAAACAAGAAAGCTTTGGCTTGGGGATAAAAATTCAACAGTTAAAAGGCAGTTTAGGGTAGGGAAGAAATGGGCCTTGGTGGCAAGGACTGGTGGGTGATACCGCATGTGTATGACTGCCCCTCCATCTCAAGCTCCCCCGGTAGCTCCCTCCGCCTTCAGGTAGAATGCCAAGACTTGCATACTTTGGGGACAGCTGGGTGCTTGTATGGTCTGTGCAAATGATTGAGTGCTTGGTAGCCAGTGTTCTCTGCCTTATAGTTCTCTCACATAACACTGTGTGGCTGGCACTTTGCTGAGTGCCTAGTAATTACTCAACAAGTTTTTGTTGAGGGAAATCGTGTTATGCCTGCCAGCACTCAAGCCGGTAGTCAAGAGGTCTGGGTTGTAATCAAGCCTCTTGACCTTGACCATGCTAAGTAGCAGTGCAGAAAAGCACTGAGAGGGATAACAGCTATTTTTGTCTAGTGTTTCTATATCACAATACTTACATTCCGGTTCACTTGCAGTTACCCTGTGACTTAACCCAAATGCTGCAGGGTAAGCCTCTCAAGGTCAAATCTAAGGCTAACATTGGGTATCATCAAAATTTCCCTGGGACCTAACATAAATCACCCATGAAGTAGAATTTAACAAGTTTTGGGATTACAACCAAATACAGTAATATTTGTAAATTATATAGGATGGATATAGAAACACATTGCATGTTATTTAGTGAGAGCATGTATTCTACACTGCAATATTAATATATACCTTTATGGGTTCAGTACAAGATTCTCACAAAAAGGAATTTAGAGGAAAGCATCTCCACAGTTCTGGTTTTCGTATTACTCTGGGGCACAGATGCATTGAGTAGATTATCAAGCAACATCTTCTGTGCAAATTAAATCATTATTTTAAATTATTATTTTTCTTTGTCTCTCTTTACTGAATGCAAATGAGTGGATTTATGTAAATTGACTGTGATGAATTTCCCTAGTCTTATTCAATTAAAAATGTTGATTATAGATTCAGAAGGTCCCAGGCACTGGGCATGGGACTTCACTGATGAATAAGATGGGTGTGATTTCTGGCCTAATGGAACTTAATAGTCTTTTCAAATTGTTTTACAAATGAAGAAACTGAAGTTCAATAGAGGTGACTGGCAGATGTTCCACAGCTGTTGAGGAGCAGGGCTGGAATCTGAATCTAGATCTTGACTCCGAGCTTTTCCCAACTATTCTCCGCTGGCTTCCAGGGTAACTCAAGTCACTTTCAAAGTGAAGGTCAGAGACCTGGAGTTCATTACTGAAGAAGAAGGCCGCTGGGACTGGCCATTTGCCTTGGCAGTGGGATTTGGAATTGAGTTCATATTTGCTATTGAATCGTTCCCTTCAGTAATGGGATAGGTTGGAATGGAATGGTAATGAGAGCCCTGTTTGCTCCAAAGGGCCCACTCCCTGTCCTGCCCATCAGCCATAGTGGTTGACCACCCTCTTTAAGCCCTGTATTGATTACAAAGAGTCAATTTCTTTCTGATGCAAGTGACCGAGCCCAGGGCAGTTAGAGCAGAGCCATGGCCCCTCAAATTACTGCCTTCTGGACAAAATATGTCAGGCAGCCCTCCTGAGGGCCCTTGTCAAGGACAAAGAGACTGGTTCCAGGCTTGCATCTCCCTGGTTTAGTATCTGAAGTGTGTACATTCCTTCCCCATGTGTACCCCCAAATGGCCGAGAACCAGGGTGCCCCCTCTCCAAAGAGTCCCAGCTTGCTGTGAACTTCTGAGGCCCCATCCTTGGAGGAGGATGCTGTCAGCAAGACCCATCCAGAGCTTGCGGTTTTCCCTGGCCCTCAATGTGCCGACCCAGCCCACCACAGGGTGGTGGCGCCAGGACTGGGCTCCTCCTCAACTGGGCAGAACCATCTGGATGAGTTAAAGAATCGTCTTCATCTTGAAAACAGTGGCGACTCCTGTCCTGTGACCCCCAGCCAGGGCAGATCTTGCATCGTCTGCTCTGTTTCATTAAGGACAAGTTTTCAGGGAGCAGATGCTTGGGTTAGAATTGACTGCTTTATATTGCTACTATAGGAAAGACAGAAATAAAATATTTAACCCAAGGAAAGTTGGCTTCTTACACAGACTTGTGGATTTGCCCTTGGAGAAATGTCACTAATGGCATTTTAATCATGCTTTATGTGCCTGGAGACCAATAATGAGAAGAACTTCTTATTTACCAAAGCAACTTCTAGCCCCTTAATGATGGGCTAAGTATCAGCTACTGGCAGGATATGTAGTGGGGAAGTGCTGTGTAATTACCAGGCAAATTCATCATTATTTCTGTCTTATAAACCAGAATATGTGTTAAATAATACTTTAGGGCCACTGAAGGTAATTACAGAGCCCCATCTCTGTTAGAACATGTAATTATCTTACGGTTGCCCTGTGTTTACTAAGCAAATCTATGCAATTATTATCTAAAGCCCAAATCCTGCCCCCGAGAGCCACAGAAGTGCACCCGAGGGCAGGTCTGCCGCATCGGCACCGGGTCATGAAGGACTGGGGCCTCCACTTCCCAAATTTCAGCTCTGCCTTCACCCCTGGACTCGAAAAGCCACAAGCGAGGCTTTGGGAAATAAGTTGCTTCTGTCTTTGCATCTCCCTGCCCCAATCCATCCCAGCCCCTCCTCTGGCCTCCCAGTTTTGAGTGCTTAATAGATCTGTGGGTCCCCACCACCGGGCATGCTGGGCCCTCAGCATCTGGTGGCAGTGGGTTCACCTCAACAGTTCAAGGTAAGCTTTTTTCAAGACTCATCTCGTGTCAGGAATGAGGCTGGGCTCTGAAGACATGGAACTGAATAGGACATGACCCCAGCTTTAGAGTGCCCAGGTGGGAGGGACGGACAAGGGTAAGGGATGGCAGGTTTGGCATTGCAGAGACTGCATAGGGTCAAGGTCAAGAACATGGCCTCTGGAGCCAGATTGCCTGGGCTTCAGATTCATATCTGCGAAATGGAGTTATCAGAGGGCTCTCATCATACAGCATCTGAGATGTGTGTTACATCTGGCCAGTGCTTAAAATGGTCAGTGCTTAGAACTCAGCTGATGCAAGTGGCTGAGCCCAGGGCAGTTAAGGCCATGGCCCCTCAAATTACTAACTCTAGGACTAAATATGTCAGGCAGCTTTCCTGAGGGCCCTGTCAAAGACAAGGGGCTGATTCTGGGCTTGCATCTCTCTAGTTCAGTATCTGATGTGTGTGGCACAGCCAGCATACAAGCTACACAGTTTGCTGTTATTATAATGTGGTAAACGTGGGTAGGAATGCCCGTCCAAATTGTTCAGCACTCAAAGGCCACCATGAGATAAAACATTCCTTGCTCCTGCCCAAGAGAAGCCTTCCCCTTTCTGCTCTGAGCTGACTGAGCACCTCATCCCAGATGTCTCAGGCTGTTAACCTTTTCTACCAGGCACTGTGTTAACTGATGTTGATCTCTGATCTCCCTTATGGAGCTTTTTGAGTTCTGGGTCTGAGCTTTATTCATCTTTATGTCCCTATCACCAAGCACAGGGCCAGAGGCGCAGTAGGCACTCATGACATGTTTGTTGAATGACTAGCAGTCACTCAATAAACACTCAAAAAAAAAAAAAAGGAGCCCTTTGAAGACCTATTTGACCACGTGGCCAAGGCAATGCACCAAAACAACAGATTTTACTTTGTTTTCACTAATATGGGTACATGTGGGAGAATTGGGTTTTGAAAGGCTTGCAGAAGAGATTTCTCTACCACTCAGTCTGGTGAACAAAAGGCAAATTAATTAAAAACAGAGAAACAAAAGCCCTAAGCAGTAGACTCCTTTCTGCTCACTTGGTATTGATGGGTTGACATTTGACCATGAGGCTGGGACTCTGAGCAGGACCCCAGATTCTTTTTTCTGGCATCCCCAGACCTGAGCTGGCCCTAGTGAGCTATGAAGCTGAAAGCAGTATTGTTAATGGCTTTTGTTCAGGAGGTCTTCCAGCTGATCCTGGGTCACCATGCTTCACTGTTTGCTTGTGTGTTCTTGAGCTGGGGCCCTTGGTATTAGCAAAAGATTAGATTTTTCTTTCTTTATCACCAACTGTTCCTCTCCCCCACCCGCTTCCCCCACAGCCTCCATGCTTTTCATTCCTGCAGTCTCAGAATCTCTGTTGGTGAATGTCAATGAGGCTGAACACAGGCTGAGAGGTCAATGGCCTGTGCCTCTTCTGGAAGGCATCCTCTCTCTGGTAGATTCTTAAATTTGATAATAGAAACAATCACTAAATAGATATATTTACCATTTCAAAGAACTTTCCCATAGCATTGTAAAATGGGATTTGAACACAAATGGTCTCTAGACCGCAATACAATACTGAGTCTTGATAGCAGTAGAACAATTTTTACATAGTGCTTACTATGTGTCAAGTCCTATGCTAAACCTCTGTCTTCACCTAAAAGTGAGAAACCCGAATGAAGACCCAAATAACATGATCATCATTAGTTGAGCATCTACTATGTGCCAGCCACTGTGGTGGGTACAATACCTGTGTTATTTCGTTATTCTTCATCTTCTTAGAGCATGGAGTGGATACTAGAATTATCTCCATTTCCCAGTGTAAAAACTGAGGCTCAGAGAGATTGAGAGTTCTCTGTTGTGAGATGTTTTTCATTGTCCAGGTTACTGAGACCCCAAATTAAGGTGATGGTCGTGAGCAGGAAAAGGGGGATGGGAAAGAAATGCTTTAGAGATAAAACCAACAGGACTCCGTGATTCTAGGATCCAGACTCATAACAATGTGCCGACCTGACATCTCTACTTGACCATTTCCCAGGCCTCCCAAACCTAACACGCTCAAACTCACACTCCTGATCTTTCCCTTCACATTCTCCACTCATTCCAAGACTCTACCATCTCGGTCACTGGTGCTGTCATATCTCAGTGGCTGAAGCCTGATTTTCATTTCAGGCAGCTTCCTCTTTCCATTATTCTCCTATATTTTAAATAGTTAATATTCACCTATTTTCAAATCCCATCGAGTCTATCTCTAAAATACATCTCAGCATTTTTCTACCTCTTCATAACTTCACTGCTGATACCTCGGCCCGAGACCCCATGCTCTCCAACCTGGATGATGGCCATGAACTCTGACTAGCCCTTTCACTTTCACACTTGCCCTGTCCAATCCCTCCGCAACATAGCCAGAGTCGTTTCTTGCAGTGCAAGTCTGATCCTGCAGTTCACCTTCTGAACATCCTCCAAGGGCTCCTTGCTGCCTTGAACTCTTTACCATGCTGAAAGCCCTGGCAGGTCTGCCCAGCTTCCTCACACCTTTCTCCTTCTTCTTACATTCCTTGAACTAAAAACTTGAACAGCTTTGGCAGCAAGGCAGACATGAGGGCACTTGTCAGCATAGAAGCCAAATTTGCCTTGTATTTGCATTACTGATCTGTTGTTGGGGCAGAGAATCAGGCCCACCAAGAGAGGGGCATCACTGTTGAATGTAACTCAATTTAAGCAGACAGCTGACATGAATGGAGGAATTCTTATCAACCCGATTACCATCGCCATCATCATCATCCTCATCATCACCATCACCATCCTCCCCATCATCACCACCACCATCGTTTGTATGCTGCTACTCTGCCTGGTACTCTGCTAAGCACTCCTCATGCTTTTTCTCACCTAATTATCCCAACAGTCCTATGAGATAATATTCTTGTTATTTCTATTTCATAGGTGAGAAACTGAGGCATAGAAAGAGTAAGTGACTTGCTTTAGATCATGCAGCTACTGGCAGAAACCAGACTTGAATCTAGCTTTCTTGGATTCCAAGCTTATGAGAAAGCAGCCATATAGTAAAAGCCAGGGGGTCAGGGAGGACCACATCATTGAACTGATCTTTGAACCAGGATTTGAATACTGCATTGAAGTTTTTCAGTGATTGGCTAGGGGAAGTGGTGAATGAGGGAGACATTTCCCTAGAGGGAATAGTATAAGCAAAGGAATAGAGGCATAAAAATTCATGGGGCGTTTAGACAAGAGTGATGCAGAAGAGGTGAGTTGGATGGAGGAGGAAATGAGCAAGTGATGAGAAGTAAACTGAAATGATAAGTTAGAACAACCTATTATTATTTTAATTTTTAAATTTAAATAAAGAAAAAAACTTTGGGGGCTGTAAACTTCTGCAAGTTTTGGCAAATGGAGTCACGTAACCACCATCACATTTAGGATACAGAACAATTCTAACACCTCCTTAATTCCTTCCTGCTGCCCCATTGTGGGCAAACCTCTTGACCTCATTCCCTAACCTGTAGTCCCTGAACCACTGATGCACTGTCTCACTGATGCAATCGCTGATGCATAGTTTTCCCTTTTAAAGTGTCATGTAAATGGAACCAGACAACTTTTTGAATCTAGATTTCTTCACTAAGCATGATGCATTTGAGATTCATTTATGTTGTGTGTATTAATAGTTTATTCCCTGTAATTGCTGAGTTGTAACCCAACACAGATTTGTTTATCCATCCATCAGTTGAAAGACATCTGACTTGTTTCCAGTTTCTAGTCATTATGAATAAAATTAGTATAAACACTACTGTAGACATTTACATACAGGTTTTGGAGTAGATATATTATATTTTTTTATTTTTTGGGTAAATGCCTAGGAGTGGGATTGTGTCATATGGTAAGTGCACGCCAAACTGTGTTTCCAAAGTGGTTGCACCATTTTAATTCCGACTAGCAGTTTATGAGAGTTGCAGTTGCTCTGCATTCTTGTCAGCACTTGGAATTCTCAGGCTGTCTTTAAAAAAAAATACTAGCCACTTTAGTAGGTAGGTATTGGTTATTTCACTGTGGTTTTAATTGGCGTTTCTCTTAATGACCAACGATGCTGAGCATCTTTTTGTGTGCTTATTTGTAATCTACATATGTATATCTTCTCTGATGAAGTGTCTGCTTAAATCATTTGCCCATTTTTTATTGAGTTGTTTGTTTTCTTACTATTGAGTTTTGAGAGTTTTTAAATATATTCTTGATTCCAGTCCATTATTAGAAGTATAATTTCCAAGTATTTTTCTCCAAGTCTTTAGTTTACCTTTTCATTCTTTTAGCAGTGTAAAAGTTTTAATCTTGATTAAGTAAGTCCATTTGACCATGCTTTCGTTTCATTTCTAAGATCTCTGCCTAACCTTAGGTCACAAAAATTTTCTTCTGAAGGTGTTATTATTTTACATTTTGCACTTGGGTATGTAACTCGTTTGAATTAATTTTTGTATAAAGTGTGATATATATGTGTTAAAGTCCACTTTCTTTTGCACATGAACATCCAATTTTTCCAGTACCATTTCTTGAAAGGACTATCCTTTCTGTATTAAATAGCCTTTGCACCTTTGCCAGAAATCAATTGACCATATTTGGGTGGGTCTGTTTATGGATTCTTCATTCTGTTCCATTGACTTGTGTGTCAAACTTTTTGCCAATATCACTTTTTGCCATTCGAGACCACAATGTGTTGATTATTGTAGCTGTATAGGAAGTGTTGAAACCAGGTAGTGTGGATTCTCCTACCTATTCTTCTTATTTGAAATTATTTTGTCTATTCTAGCTTCTTTGCCTTTCTATACAGATTTTTAGAATCAGCTTTTTGTCATCTCAAAAAAGCCTGCCAGAATTTTAATCTGTAGTATGTTAAATCGACTTGAGGAGAATGACATATTAATAAGATCAAATGTTCTAATCCATGAATGCAGCAAATCTCTCCATTTACTGAGGGTTCTTTTTCTCTTATCAGTGTATTTTAGCTTTTAGCATGTAGGTCTTGCAATATTTTGTTAGATTTATAGCTAAGTATTTTATTTTTGATGTTACTTATATAGGGTTCTGTTTATTTAATTTCAATTTCTTGTTGTTCATTGCCAGTATTCAGAAATAAGATGGATTTTTTTTAAGTATTAACTATGTACTCTTCAGACTTATTAAGCTCACTCCTTATTTTCAGTAGCATTTTTGCAGATTCCTTGGGGTTTCCTATGTGAATAATCATGTACTTTGAGATGAGAGAGTTTTATATGCCTCATATTTTTTCTTTGCTTTATTGCACTGGCTGGGACTTCCAGTAGGATGAAAAGGAATGTTTAGAGCAAACGTTTTCATTTTCATCCTTGTTTTGCTCCCAATCTGACAGGGTAAGAATTCAATCTTTTACCGTTGAATATAATGTTAGCTGTTGTTTTTTCTGTAGATGCCCTTTATTAGGTTAAGGAAGTTCTATTCTTTACTGAGAGTTTTGATCATGATGTTAAATGTTTCAAATGCTTTATTTGAATCTACTGAGATAATCACGTGGTTTTTTTTTCTTTAATCTGTTAATACAGCAAATAACATTGATTGATTTTTGATTGTTGAGCCAGCCTTGCATTTTCAGGACAAAATCCGCTTGGTTGTAATATCCTTTTTCTATACTGCTATATTCAATTTGTTAGTATTTGTGGAGGATTTTTGCATTCATAAGGGATATTGGCAGCTAGATTTTTAGATGTTTATGAGAATAAGGTTAAAGGCAGCAAGAGAGAAGATTAAGCTATTTAAATGGAATTGTAATAGTAATAAAAATAATACTCAGCACTTATTAAGTGCTTCCTGTATGTCAGGCACTATTCTAAGCACTTTAAATGTCTTCATTTATCTCATTATCATAACAATGCTATGAGGTAAGTACTATTATTATCCCCATTTTACAAAAATAGCAGTGGAGTCAGACAACTTCAGAGTCTGTGCCAAATATTTCTTATTTATGTAAATGATATGACGCACTTCTTTTCATAGTTCAAGTGCAATCAAATCTCCTGCATTCTTCCAGTGAATAATTGTTCATATCCCCATTAGTAGAAGTTCTGTATCATTTTCTTGAAGATTCCTCCCTCTTTTGCCTCACCCACATGATCTGAGGTCCCTGGAAGCTTTATAAGTTCAAAGCGTTTTTGCCTTGCTTCTAAATCCTGAACAAGGAATAAACTAGAAAGTTGAATCTGGTTCCTGGAACCCCTGTTTCTGTGGCTTCCCAGTGAGGTCTCTGTGGAATATTGGTCCCACATAACCTAGAAAAGAATGTCCTATGTCTCTAGATGAGGGTGCTGGCCTTGGGGGTCTCTGTGGGGCTTGCTTGGGCTCAGATATCGTTCTGAAGGCCACCATTTGGACAGGATGGCCAGGTCTGGAAGGATTTCTGGCCTCAGCCACATGTTATACAGGGCTGGGCCATTTTCTTTGATTTCTTAGGCCAGAGACCTAGTCATCAATAACACAATCTTTAGATTTTGCATTAAAATATTTCTGGTTTCTCTTGAAAAAAAAAAAAAAAGTAAAGATGTGGTCCACTTATGCCGATATTCTTCTACAGCAACAGTCACTGGAAGCTGAGCAGGCATTCAGTGGGCAGGGTCTCTGGTACATTCCATTTCCTGACACAGTGGTCTCGTGACTGTCTAGTCCCTAAATGCATTTGTGCTTTCAATTTGTGCCATAGGCCCTTGCATTGGGTTTGGGTTCTGGGTATATTTGTGAAAGTAATATTTATTAAGTGCCTGATGCATATCGGGTACTGTCCACTGAGAATGCAGAAGTGAGCAATATATACAATAATCCTGACTTCTAGGAGCTTACATTTTGTGTGGGGGGACATAGCCAATAAACCATATAAGTAGGTTATATGATTCTTTATGTAACTGTATAATTCTAAATGTAATTTGATAAAGTGCTAGGAAGAAAAATAAAAGCGGGATGGTAGACAGGAAATGGCAAGCAAGGCAGGGTTGAAGGTGTCACAGGGTGTTAGTGATGGCCTCAGGAAGAGGATGACATTCGAGCAAACAACTGAAGGATATGAGCTGGTAATTCATTTGCATATTGGAGAAAAGAGCATGCCAAGCAGAGGGAACAGAGTGGAAAGGCCCTGAGCCTGGAGCATGTTTGCCAGTTTGAGGGTTAGCAAGGAGACAGTGTGGTTCCAGCAAAGTGAGCAAAGTAGAGTAGGACTAGGAGAGGAAGTGGGATCCAGTTTATAGCAGACCTCTTTGGATTTTGGAGACAACATATTCCTCATTTGAGTGTGTTATTCCAGCCCATTTACTGAGTCACCTGTAAAGCTGCTAGTTTTGAGTGGGACCTAGGACAAGAGAAGGCTCTGCAACAGGTCCAGGCTGCTGTGTTGCTTGGGCTGTAAGATCCAGCAGATCCATTGGTCCTTGAAGGGTCAGTGGCAAACAGGGATGCTTTTTGGAGCCTTTGGAAGGCCTTTATAAGTGAATTGCAACACAGGCCTTTAGGATTTTAGAGCAAGGCACTATTATTACACACAGATAACTGCTCTCCTTTTGAGAAACAGCTCTCGACCTGCTCACAGTCTTAATAGAGATCAAATACTTAACTATGGGCCACCTGCATTTATCACCTCAAGTTATCATACAACCTCAAGTTATCATGCAACCTGAGCTACCCATTATGAACTGGGTATTAAATGACCCACCTAGCCATAAAGGTAGGTGTACAGAGCAGCATTCCATTATCGAATGAAACTGGTATATATATGTATATGATTGGATATGAGCAGATCCTGAAGGCACAAATAAGTTACATGAAGAAGTGGCCCAAATGCCCATGGTCCCCACTCCTGCTACACTGCCTTTCTCCCCCAGCCTGTACCCATGGCCTTGTGGGAAGTTCTCTACCGTTGTTGATGTAGGAAGAGAAGACTTGGGCGGGTGTTTACAGATGGTTCTTTATGATATGCAGGTGTCATCTGAAAGGGGGACAGCTACATTATTATAGCTTCTTTCTGGGACATCCCTGAAGGACACTGGTAAAGGGAAATCCTTCCAGTGGGCAGAACTTTAAGAAGTTCACCTGGTCGTCCACTTTTCTTGGAACGAGAAATGGCCAGATGTGTCATTATATACTTATTCACGGGCTGTGGCCAGTAATTTGGCTGAATGATCAGAGACTGAAGGTATATGATCGAAAAATTGGTAAGAAGAAAATTTGGGGAGAGGACAGACCTCTCTGAATGGACAAAAAAATGTGAAGACATTTGTGTTCAACACAAATGCTCACCAAAGCACCTCAGCAGAGGAGAGCTTTATTAATCAAGTGAATAGAATGACCCATTCTGTGATACTAGTTGGCCTTCTGCTTTTGGATCAGACTCAGCCTGGAGCTTACACCCTTAGCTTTCTTAGTTCTTAGGCCTTAGAACTTGGACTGACACTAGACCATTGACTCTCCTGGTTCTCCAGCTTGCTGACTGCAGACTGTGGGATTTCTCAGACTTCATAACTGTGTGAGTCAATTCCTTATAATAAATCTCTCTCTCTCCATATATGTATATACACATATATACATATATATATATACACACACACCTACATATATCTGTCTCTCTATATATCTCTCTCTATATATATATGTCTCTACATATATAAAATATGTACACACACAATATAATATATATGCACAGTGTGTATATATATACAACACAATGCTGTATGTATGTGTATATATCCTATTGTTTTAGTTTCTCTGTAGAACCCAGACCATTAATACAGGGACAGTAGAAGGAGATGGACTAAAACAATTGGTGGGGATCCATCTCATTTAGAACCTTGTCAGCTGTTGTGAGAACTCCAGCCTTTACTCTTAGTGAGAGTAAGGGAATAAGAGAGTTGTGAGCAGAGGAGTAACTGGAGTGAACTTGAGTTTGAAGTTTGTAAAAGTGTCTTGAGAATAGAATGTTGGGGTCCAGGGTTTGGACACAGGGACAAATTCAAAAGCAATTGCAGTAATTCAGAGAAGACTTGGGGCGCTTACCCAAACCAGGGTGGTAAGGGTAAAAGCGGTGAAAAGTGGTTCGGTCCTAGATAGATTTTAAGACTTGGAGGGATCTTGGTGACTTTTTCTTTTCAATAGTCCTTGGTGAGGGCAACTCTAGCGTATTATTGACTTTGAATTTTATGGAAAAGGAGTTAGAGATCTCAGGACCTTTCCTTCTAGGACACTTCTGGGCTTTTTGTACAATATGATCAGCACCTACTCCAGAGCTCTGGTGCCAAGAGAAGCAGAGGCACCACAAAGCTTTGGAAAAACACAGAAAACCACATCCACAAATGCTTCTGTTTCACCTTTTCTAGGGTCAGGGCGAAAGCCTATGGATTTTGCACATGTAAAGAGAGGCCACTTGAGTAATACGTTCTCAGAACCGAAAATAAAAGTCCTTTTTGAAGTGACTTCCTCTCTTCATCTAGATAGAGAAGAGGATGGTGTCACTCATAAAATTTATCTCATAGGCATCCTATTATTTATAGATCTTTCCAAAAGGGAAGATTGCAAGGAATAATTCTGCCTGTTATAAAGTAGCAGAATGGGCTGCAAACAGCAGAATTGGCTGGCATCTGAATTGAGTTTGATGAAATAAGGAAGGGTAGGAAAATTCTCATCCATGGGGTCCAGAAGGTCTAAGCCCAGAGCTAGGAGCTCAGTGGCTGAAGATACCATGTGAGGTCAGCTTCCTCTGGTGTGAATGTGGACTAGCGTATTCTTATACAGTGCTTACTGCGTGATTTTGGAAATTCTGTTTCCACATTAAGAGATCCCTTCCAATTTTAAAATTCTCTAGACTCTGGGGTTCTACGATTGACTTTTGCATGCTAAATAAAATATTACATATGTGATGGACTGTTATGTAATTAGGACTGTTATGAATTACCATTTTTTCTCACACTTCATTTTTCTTCTTATTATCTTATCTCACATTTTCTTATCAGCAGCATATTTTATTCCCATTCTCTACAGAGGCTATTCCAAATCATTACTGTTTTCTTCTGCCCTTTAAAACCAATGTACCCCTTTATGTTCAGCAGACAACTTCAGTTCTCACTTCTGTGAAAAAAAAATAAAGGACATCAGTTATGAAATTTATAATCTTCTCACCTCAAACATACACGTTTCTTTTCCCAGCCTTCTCTCCTTCCCTTTTGTCTCAGAAGTGTCTTAGAAGGAGATGAGGAGGCAAAGGCCAGATATTTTGTACCATTTTTCCTTCCTCACCTATAATGATCATCCACTTCCTTTGTGGACATCACTATAGCTAAGGAAGGAAAAATCATTCCACTTCCTCTGTTTCTCCAAAGAGAAAGTGAACTGCCTTCCCTACCATTCTACAAACAGGCTCAAATATTCTCCATTCCTCAAAAATATTCCCTGACTTTACCTTTCTCTCCAGTCACTGCCTCCCGTGTCTCTTCACCTGCTGAGCCCCTGGAAGGCCTTCCATCTTTGCCTTTACTTCCCCTGTGTATCTCAATCACTCTTCACCCAATTGAAACCCCTCAAAGGCCCCTGTGACCTCTTGAGTGCTAAATTCTATGATTATGTCTCAGTCTTCACTCTTGACCCCTTGCTAGTTCAAAGTGAGGACCGTGGACCATCCAGGACGTCGTCTGGCAGCTGTTACAAATGCAGAATCTTGGGCCCCATTCCAGAATGATTGAATTAAAGTCTGCATTTTAACAAGCTCTCAAGTAATTCGTGAGAACATGGATGCTTAATCTCTCTGAGGCATTTGTCACATGCACTGGAAACTTTCCGTCCGCCCATCGTACCACTTTCCCTTCACTGCTTCTACTACCTCTTTGGCTATTCTTTCTTGACCTCCTTCCCTTGCTCTTCTTTCTCTAATAGCACCAGAAATATGAATCTTCCCAAGAGTCCTGCCCTCTCTGCTCCTCTAGCAATTTCTGTATTTTCTGGGAACCTTTTTTTCTCCCAGACTTTCAACTACCATGAAATGTTGATGACTCACACATTTCTATCTCTCTTCAGAGAGTCAGGCTTCTATTTCCAACTGCCTTCCAATTTTGTGTCTGTTCTGCAATGCTTCAAACACAACACGTCCCAAGCAGAATTCATTCTCTTCCCCACCCCCACCCTTTCCTCTCCTCCTGGGTTGTCTTGATGACATCAATATCCATTACCCATTCATCCCCTTCACAAATGCTAGAGACCTAGGGTCTTTGGCTCTTCCCACTCACTTAATTCCATGTCCAATTAGTCACCAAAATTGATCTCGTCAACTGCAGACATATCTATCCAGGACCATCCCTCGTCTCCATTGCTTCTCCTGCCATTGCTGGGATTTAGGTCCTTGCCATCAACTACTTCAACCATCCAACCTCTACGCTGACACTGGTGCTTGCTTCCAAAAAGGCACACCAAGTGGTTATTTTTATTGCTTTTACAACTCTCCAGGGTTCTGCCTAACACAGGATCAAGTCCAAGCTTGTTATCTTGGCATTCCAAGTGCTCTGTGATCTGCATCCTATTTTCCTAGCAAAGTTGTTGTTGTGTGTGTGTGTGTTTGTTGTTTGTTTGTTCTGAGATAGAGTCTTGCTCTGTCACCCAGGCTAGAATGCGATGGCGTGGTCTTGGCTCACTGCAACCTCCACCTCCCAGGTTCAAGCAATTCTCTTGCCTCAGCCTCCTGAGTAGCTATGATTACAGGCACATGCCACCACGTCCAGATAATTTTTGTATTTTTAGTAGAGGTGGGGTTTCACCATATTGGTCAGGCTGGTCTCGAACTCCTGATCTCAGGTGATCTACCCACCTCAGCCTCCCAAAGTGCTGGGATTACAGGCCTGAGCCACTGCGCCCAGCCCCTAGCAAAGCTTTTTTCTGTCCTCTACGTCTCAGAAATACTAAATTTCTCACAGATCTCCATATAGACTTTGTATGTTTTTCTTCTGTCCATGCTCTTCAAGACATCCTCCTCTCCAGAATATCCTTGCCTATATTCTTATTCTTCTTACCCTTCAATATTCTAATATTCCTGACCCTGTGAAGCATTGCTTTAGTTCTGAGTAGAAAGAAATAACTGCTCCGTCTTCTGTACGCCAATGAAGGCTGTGTTCCTATTGCATATGTTGCATTTAACAGGGTGTTATACTATAGTTGCTTCCAAACTTCCTGCCCTTACAGAACTCTGTAGGTCTTGTTAGGGCAATGACCATGTCTGATTCATTTCTATGTCCCGTGTCTGCTACTGTGCCTGCATGCAATACAAACTCTATAAATGTTACGTCGCATTGAATAACCACTTGCACCTACTTCTGTTGTGCATACTATGCTTAAAGATAAAAATGCAAACATTTCTGTCTGTTCATTTATTTATTTGGTATATCAGATGACTAACTTGGTGTCTCCACATCATTCTGTGTGAGCTGAGACTTGAAGTTTGTAGAGAATGTTTTCTATCTTAGAAAATCACTATGTAGATTCATTACTACTAGTGATTCCATCGGTAGTGATGAATACTTGGGAGATTTTTCCCCACATGCCTCTGCACCAGGGTGTTTGACCCAAATGACCTGCTTTACTGCTATCGAAGCTATGCTCATCTCCAGCTGCATGCCTAACATAGCAAAAGAGATTGCTTCTGGTAGTCTTGATGCCAACTATGAGCACCTCCTATGTGGCAAAGTGTAGCCTTGTGGTTAAGACTTTGAAGGTCAAATTAACCTGGGTTCAAATTCCTGCTTGTTTATTCCATACCAAATTACTTAAGCTCTCTGCATCTCAATTTCTTCATCTGTAAAACGGAAGTTATAATAGTATCTACCTAATACATTGTTATGAAGTTATTTCACATTGACCACATCCAGTGGCCAGCACATCCTGAGAGCTCAGTCAATGTCGACGTGGCTAGTAGAGGAAATTGTTAATGATGATGGGGAAGTTGATGATAATCAAACTGTGTACTCAGGCTTGACTCTGTGCTTAGTGGGACAGAGCCCAGCAGGTACTAGTGAAGTCTGGCTCTGTGCGCTCACTTGCAGAGGCCAAGGTGGACCACACACGTTTCCTGGCAGCCATCCTGACCTGCCTGACTTCTCAAGAATGGGGAAGCAAAACAAAGACAAAACAACCCACTCATTCCAATATGCTTCTCCTTTAAAACAAGTAACACTAATAAACCCTCCCATTCCCCAGCCTCACATGTCACGAATCGATTTTAATGACAGTAACAATATTGTGTTCTCAGGTATGTTTTCTTTTGGAAGAAAATTCTAACCTGAAGTCTTAACTGTAGGGTTCTGTTCCAGGGCTGTTGCAGACGGTAGTGTCTACCCCTCTTGCTTCAAACACGTGTGTGGCTCCCTACAGCCCTTGTGATGAAATCCAAACTTCTTCCATGTTCTACAAGGCTCTTTGTGAAGTGACTCCTTCCTCACCTCCTTGGCCCAGTTTCCTCCTCATCGTCAATGTATCATAGCGGTTAAAAGCTCAGAATTTAAAGTTAGACTTCCTGGATTCAGCAGGCAGTGTGAATATCATCTACACACTTCCTAGCTGTTTGATTTTGGGCAGGTTATTGTTGGAAGAATATCCTTGGGGTTTCTGAAGTGCCCAGATCTTCTTTTCTCTATGACGTTGGAACCAGTTGAGTCTTAACACGTTAATTCATCAGCTTTATTACTAATAAACTTTGACGGGACCTGCAGGCAAAATCAGGTTACTCAAGTCTAGACGTCTGGATCCATCCCTGGGGTGAATCTTACCCAGGTGTTCAAAGCTGGTAAAGAACCACAGGATTTCTCCTATGGTAGCAGTTGGCTTAACCAGATGGAGGGGAATGTGGGTGTGTTTTGGGAGCTGGGTGTAGGAGGACAACCAGGCTACTCTGAAAATGTCAAGAGCCTAGAAAAGATGAAATTCGTGTGCTCCAAACTTTTATCAGTCTCCCTAATTACATACCATGATATTGGGATTTATAATAATAAATGTATATCTGTTTGGTCTTCATCCCTGTTTCCTGGCACACAGCTCCTGAATCCTTTAGAGTTCTGGAAAATGACAACTTTTTGCATGCTAATGAGATGACTAGTAGCTAAGAGCTCCTGGATAGCCTCAGGATGGGGGTCCAGTTGCCAGGGGAACCAACCAGGTGATTAGAAGGTCAGAATTTTCAGCCCCACCCCCAAACCTCTGGGGAAGGGGAGAGGAGCTAAAGGTTGAGTCAATCACCAATAGCCAATGATTCAATCAATCATGCTTATGTAATAAGGCCTCTATAACCACTCAAAGAACACCATTAAAAAGCTTCAGGGGAGCTGAACATGTGGAGGTTCCTGGAGGCTGGTGTGAACAGAGAAGGCACAGATGCTTCCCTACCTACCTCACACTTTCTCTTCTGCATGGCTTCTATCTGGCTGTTCCTGATTTATTTTTTATTTTTTTATTTTTTTGAGACAGAGTCTTGCTCTGTCGCCCAGGCTGGAGTGCACTGACCTGATCTTGGCTCACTGCACCCTCCACCTCCTGGGCTCAAGCTATTTTCCCACCTCAGCCCCCCAGTAGCTGGGATTACAGACATGAACCACCACACCCAGCTAATTTTTGTGTTTTTCAGTAGAGGTGGGGTTTTCCCATGTTGCTCAGGCTGGTCTCAAACTCCTGAGCTCAAACAATCCACCTGCCTTGGCCTCCCAAAGGGCTGGGATTACAGCCATAAGCCACCTCATTTATTCCAGGCTGTTCCTAACTTGTATCCTTTTATAATAAACCAGTGCTCTAATAAGCAACTGTTTTTTTGAGTTCTGTAAGCTGTTCTAGCAATAATCAAACATGAGGAGGGGTTAACAGGAACCTCCAATTTACAGCCAATTGTTCAGAAGCACAGGTAACAGCCTGGACTTGCAATTGATATCTGAAGTTGGTAGGGGTGTTAGAGTGGAATGTATTTGAGTCACGTGGCACCAAAGTATATTAGTAGCAGCGAATCGTACGGGTCTGCAGCAACCTCCATTCTTGCCTCCTCAGAAGAAAGAATTTGACCAAGGGGTATAAGGCAGAGGGAGAGACTGAGGGCAAGTTTTAGAGCAGGAGTGAAAGTTTATTTAAAAGCTTCAGAATGGGAATGAAAGGAAGTAAAGGGCCAAGTGGGCAACTTGAAAGATCAAGTGCACAATTTGACCTTTGACGCGGGGGTTTTGTGTGTTGGCATGCTTCTGTGGTCTCGCATCCCTTCTCCCCTGATTCTTCCCTCGGGGTGGGCTGTCTGCATGTACAGTGGCTGCCAGCACTTGGGAGGGGCCACAGGAACAGGGTGTTTACTGGAGGTGTACACATGCTCACTTGAAGCATTCTTTCCTTAACAGTCGAATATTCCTATAAGGTCCTAGACCAGTTAAACGCTGCCATTTTGCCTCTTAATGCTCATGTATGAGCCCAATCGCCCACCTCCTGAGATCTTATCAGGAAGGTGCTGGTCACCAGTTTCGGATATTTCTTTCCACTAGAAGATTACCTTTTCCTGGCACTGACTGATACCAATTATTATTTTAGAGAGACAGTTAACAACTGCCTGACCATCACCTGATGGTTGCTTGACATTCCTGGTGTGGTGGCTCAGGGGGTACTAACTACCTACTGTAACAAGGGGAGGCAGTTTTGTGGGACTGAACCCTTAACCTGTGAGATCTGATGCTATGTCCAGGTAGATACCATCAGATTGAGTTAAATTCTAGGACATTCAATTGGTGTCCACAGAGAGTTAGTAAATTGATTGGTGTGGGAAAAACCCATATATCTGTTTTCAGAGTGAAGTATTGAGAGCGGTGTGAATGTAGGAGGAAAAACAATTTGTTTTTCCCTATTTAGGTATGTCGTCTTGAGAGAAGAAAATGAAAGGTGGAAGGACAGGTAGAAGCTTCCTCTCAATCCTTCCAAGAAGCCTGAAGTCTCTCCTGAGTACACAGATAGAAAATCAGAAACAGAAAAAGAGGAGTTTCCATTTAATCTTTCGATCCTGGTTTCCTTATCTGGAAATTGATGGTAATAAGACTGTCTATTGGTACAGTTGAGAGGATTACAAGGATAACATTCTTATTTTCCCAGGTGCCTAAGGACACAGTCAGCTGTATTGGATTTAGAGCCTCTTCCTGTGAAAATTGCTGGCATTTCCAGCCCTTCAGTTCTTTCTTCTACCCCTGGCAGAGTCCTGGGGGTGGAGTGAGGTGGCTCATGTTTCTCTGGATGCGAATTAAAGCTTTTCTGTGGCTGCCACTGTGGGCAGCCATCACTTGACACTCAGTGACTGTGACACTTCTGATGATGTTAAACTTGCAACTGTCACAGAAATAGAGGATGGTTCTCTGCCCCTACCCTGCCTGGTCCTAGAGGTATAGCGTGATCACTAGATACCAAGAGAATGGTCTGCCTCTTTTTCTTCATATGATATTCTTTTCTCCTAAAGAAACTTTAAGATATACCCTCTGGGCCAAGGTCAAAGGTTTGTATAGTACTGTTTAACGTCATTCTCTCAACTCAGAGTAGAATCCACCCATCTCAACTCCTCCTTGTGTGGGATGAATGTCTTGACTACAGTGGGATATTCCCCAGGGGCTGAGAACAGTTTTTGTTCTTCTTAGCTCAAGAATCTCCATCCTGGTATCCTGAGATCTAATTTCAGTTATCAACTCCTCCCTTTCCTTCTCCCAGGAATAATGGCAGATCCTCAGCCCATATTCCTGTGACTGGGCTCTGCCCTGGGACTGCAGAATGCCCCTGTAGGATCGACCTTGCAAATTAACCTGGGACCTGGTAGCTAAGCCCAATAATCAATTAAAATGCAGATCTGTGGGTATTTGGGAAGAATCTACTACAATCTGGGTTTTTCCTTTCTTTTGAATTTTCATGGAAACCTGGCTCCAGTTGTGTTGCCTGAAGATCTGTAGAGACTAGCTTCAGGACTACAGGCAACCCATGTACACTTTTTAAACCTAAGCTGAAGGGATCAATTTGCACAGAGGCAGGACAATTCTGTCAAATCAAATTGTCAGTTAAAGTTTCCTGCTGAGAGTTCTTTGAAGTCCCGGGAAGAGGAATCTATCCTGGTAGGAGGGGTCACCAATCTCTATCAGGAGGGTAGGACAATGGATAGTTAAGCTTGCAGATTCTGAGCTAGACTGCCTGGGTTCTAATTCTAGTTCCACCATTATTAGACGTGTGATCTTGGGCAATGCAATGTGTGACCTTGGCTACATTGCTTAATGTTGGAGCTTCAGTTTCCATTTGTGTAAAATGGAGACAATATTAGCATTGACCTTATAAGGATGTTGTAAAGACTGAATGGGATTTAATGACTGTGAAGTGCCTAGTACATGCATTAAAGACATTATTGTTTTCCTCATGTTGGGATTTTGTAGGGGTCACTAACAGATTCTTCTTGGAAGGCTGCTCTGATTGTGCCTCTGAATCTCTGCCCCCTCATCGCGCAGAACATCCGGGCACCTGAGACATACTGGAGGCCTCCCTAACAGCAGGGGCTGAGCCCTCTACTTGTCCCAACTACGGGGTACCAAAACACCTCATGTGTCATTAAATTTTGGTTGAAACAAGTTTTTGTTTCACTTTTTGTTGATTTCCTCTAGAAACTTTATTTTTCTTTCCTTTCTTTTTCTTTTTTTTTGAGACACAGTTTCACTCTTGTTGCCTAGGCTGCCGTGCAATGGTGTGGTCTCAGCTCACCACAACCTACGCCTCCCAGGTTCAAGCTATTCTCCTGCCTCAGCCTCCCAAGTCGCTGGGATTACAGGCATGGGCCACCACGCCCAGCTAATTTTGTATTGTTTTAAAGTAGAGACGGGGTTTCTCCACGTTGGTCAGGCTGGTCTTGAACTCCCGACCTCAGGTAATCCGCCTGCCTCAGCTTCCCAAAGTGCTGGGATTACAGACATGAGCCACCACACCCAGCCAAAACTTTATTTTTCTTAAAGTGCTTGAATCATTCAAGAATAAAAACATTTGATCCTGAAGCCTGAAAAGTGTTTGTTGGGCCTCGTTCTCTGGACTGTTGACTCAGAAGGTGGGGATTCTAGCATTAGTTACTACACTTTCACCTCCTCTGAATGGATGTGTACGCTCATGCCAGTTTCCTGCAATGTAGAAACATTAGACATTAACTTTTCCAGGTCCATGTTGGTGCGTGCAAGGGGGAGTTGATGAGTTGAGTTGCTAGGAAACCTATCTCTGGTGCAGATAGAAATCGTTAGGAGACAATGTTCAGAAGGAACATCCTTCATCTTGACAATCCCTGTTGCTCCCCAGGGCCCCTCTGGCATGTTGGAGAGGGGTCCAAGGATCCAGGGAGAAGGCATCAGTCACTCTTCTTTGTTCAAATTTCATATTTTAATTTTCTTTAATAGTATTGTCTTTGCAAAATGGTACGTGATAATGATTAAAACAAGTCACACAGCACAGAAAAGTGTAAAGAAGAAAACTAAAGGCGAGCCCCAATCTCATCACATAGACATAACCACCTTTGACACTTGTAATCATAATTTTATTGCTTCTCTCCACACATGGATAAAACAATAGAGAGAAACGATAGAAATGTTCCATGCATGTCTTTATTAAAACAAAAAGTATTAAATTAGTCTGTTATTTCATAGAAGGAAAGGAAACAGAGAATTACTAAAATTCCAGATAAATATTTATGGTACAACTAGTGATAAGTTTCCAAAAGAACCTACTGAGGCTAA
Source organism: Ateles fusciceps (assembly GCA_036589455.1). Taxonomy (NCBI): domain Eukaryota; kingdom Metazoa; phylum Chordata; class Mammalia; order Primates; family Atelidae; genus Ateles; species Ateles fusciceps. The sequence goes on from JAZHEH010002159.1 coordinate 8,125,139, forward strand.
AACATAAAGATTATTTAACAAATGAATGCGTTGGGGTTGCAGATTTTTTTGTAGTTTTAAATTTAGGCTTATCTGTAAATTCCCTAAAGTGGAACTCTAAGAAATTATAACTTTTTCACTTCACCTACATACTCAGTTTCTTAATTTTTATGTTATATGATTATTGTTTACATCTTATTTTTAAGTGGCAATCATTGTAGCTAAATAGGTTTAGTTTTATATTCTGATATATAAAAACATTTTTAATTTAATTTGTTTTTTTGAGTTTTTATTTTGATTCTTCTTTGGTTGGCTGAATTTGATAAGTCTTTTTTTATTTCTTGCAGAGGGCTCATTAATGCTGCATCTCTGATTTGTGTGGTGTGTGTGTGTTTGTGTGTGTGTTTTAATTTGGCTGTTGGCTTTGAATTTGAAGTACAACTTCCTTGTTTGTAAAATTCTTGGGTCACCATTTCTTTCCTCAGAATTTGTCATCTCTATATTATACTATTAAAATGCTTGATATCAGCCTGAGTGTTACCAGGAACTGGTTTTTCTGCTTTTGTATCCATGGGATTATATGGCAGTGAAGGGGAGTGTGAATGATGGTGGAGGTAGTGGTAGATGGTGGAAGTAAGGAGAAGGTGGTGGAGGTGATGGTGAGGTGGTGGAGGTAGAGATGGAGCAGTTGAGATATGTTTCACCCCATTCCTGCTGCTATAACAAAACACCTGAGGCTGGCTAATTCGTAAAGAATAGAAGTTTATTTCTCACAGTTCTGGAGGCTGAAAAGTCCAAGATCAAGGCTCTGGCAGATTCTATGTCTGTGAGGGCCCAGTCTCTGCTTCTGAGATGGTGCCTTGTGCCCTCACCGACCAGAGAGGATGATTGCTGTGCCCCCACCCGGGGTAAGGGACAGAAAGGCAAAAAAGGGCCTAACTGCTTCCCTCCAGCACTTTTGTAAGGTTGCTAATCCCATCCATGAAGGCAAGCCCTTGTATCCTAATCACCTCCTACGGGCCCCATCTCTTTATAGTGTTGTGCTGGGGATTAAATTTTCAACATATGAATTTTGGAAGGACACAGATATTCAAACCACAGTAAGGCAGGAGTGAGGCAGTGCAGTGAGGGGAGAGGCGGTAGAAGCAGGAGTGGATCGGTGATGGAAAGATGGGTGGGCACTGAAGAAGGCAGAAATGGAGTGGCAGGAAGGGGAGAAAGAGCGACCAAAGGGAAATGGTGCTGAGTTGCCTTCTCTGTAATTTTGCTGCCTCATTAAGAAGAAATAGAGTCAGTTCTGCGGGGAATGAGAATTTTAATGAAAACTGAGAACATGATTGCTTTACCTTGCAGAGAAAATGGCCTTCCTTTCTAAACCAGCTTTATAAGAAGACCTCAGGAGAAACAGTACATTTCTATAAGTGACTTTATTTAGAGGAAACTTTCCGCAGTGCGGCAATGGCAGCCTTACCATTTTTCATGCTTGAAGTGTCAAGTTTCACTTTCCCTGCTAGTAGGGAGGCCTTCAGCTTAGTTGCCTCCAATTTATTTCTGTTTGGCTTTGCAGACCATTAAGCAATGGATTTGGCCACAGACTCGCCCTTCCTAATGATGTTTTTCTTGGGCTAATATGAAAAACCAGTTGGCAGTCGCCAAGTAACCACAGGATGACAGCTTAGAGGAAGGACACAAAGGGTCCAGGTATGTAACAGACAGCAAAAAGATGTCAGCATGTGATTTAGGCAACGTTGAACCCACAGAATGGGCAAAGTACCCCTAAAAACATGTCTATAAATCATTTCATTCGAGGGGCTAACACAGCGGGAGCCACCGTGGCTCTGGAAAGCAATCATCACTGCCTTTGAAAGACAAACGGGAAAAATAAACCCTTGAGTGCCAGGCTCCTCCATCCTTCGATGCCTAATTGGTTGTCCTGGCACAAAAGAGTTTTACAATGTCACAAAGCCAAGTTCTATGATGATAGGACGGTGGAAAAGAAAACACTACCAGCGTCAGTGCCCGAAAAGCCACCATGCAAAATAAGGGAGGGAAACATATGAAGTCTGAGTTGTGTTCTAATTTTTCCACCTTGAAAAGTGAAAGCTCTGAAGGAGCTTACCATTTAAATGAAGCACATAGAAAGTTCTTGAAGGCCAGGCACCGTGGCTCATGCCTATAATTCCAGCACTTTTGGTGGCCGAGGTGGGCGGATCACCTGAGTTCAGGAGTTTAAGACCAACTTGGCCAACATAGTGAAACCCCTTCTCTACAAAAATTAGCCTGGCACGATGCAGGTGTCTGTAATCCCAGCTACCTGGGAGGCTGAGGCAGGTTAATTGCCAGAACCCGGGAGGCAGAGGTTGCAGTGAGCAGAGATCTCGCCATAGCACTCCAGCCTGGGCGACAGAACAAGACTGTCTCAAAAAAAGAAAAAAAGAAAGAAAGCTCTTGAAATGTTAATGACAGCTACCATTTCTTGAGTATGCATTCTATACCTTACATGGTTCAAAGTACCATATGTGCACATTATTTTATTGGATTCTAAAATCTGTAAGAAGACGATACTATTATGATCCCTATGTCCAGGATACGGGTCACTTTGTCTCAGACACAAAGAAGTATCTTTAGTTCGAGTGGACAAAAGACAACCAGAAAAACAGAGCTTGGCTTGAGTTCTCTACAAAGGGGCCTCCTACTTCCTCTGATGTTGTCTCAGGCCCCTGCTTGTAACTGAGGATCCGGTGCTCTACCCCTGCTGTAGCTGAGTGGATATTCTGGAAACCCTGAATCTAGTTGGGCTCATTCTTTCATCTGGCTCATAGTGATGAAGAAGAATTGGTGAAAATTCAAGTTGAAAGTGTCAGCTCAGATCCTGAGTTGTCTCCATCCTCATCCGTCTGCGAATGTACCTCATGATAGTCCTTTCCCTCTGGCAAATTGCCTCCTCCTCAATCCTGCATACCTACTCTCTTGACAACCTGTGGCTTAGAAGACGTCAGGTCATCAAAGGAGGTAAAGTTCTTTCCCCACCGACTTTTATGTCCATACAGAAAGAGGGTGAGGTGTCTGGTCCTGATGGTAGCCTTATCTTTGGAAAGCAGCATGCTCAGTTCACCCTAATTGTTGGTTTGCAGGGACTACAGGAAGCACATTGCTCTCCTCTAATAGATGAGACAAGAAGTCTGAGGCTTAGAAGAGAAAAAATTTGCTCAACTGAATACACTTAAAATGTGAAAGAGCTGGAATTGGAACCCAGACTTCCAAGTCCCAGCTCTTAACCACCATGACAGACATGGCAGCAAATCTAAGAAGCTGTTCCAGAAATAACCAGTAGTTATTCTCTTCAGATCTGTCTAAACCTGATTTCTCTGCCAGCAAAGATAAGCCTGGACTGCTGAGTTTTCACTGTCACGCCTCCTCACATAGGAAGGCCAGAGTCCTCCCAGCCTGGGCCTGCATCCCGGTGACAAGTTAGATTCAGGCAGCAGCCTCTGTGCCCATCTGTCTCACTTCCCTCCCTGTCCAGAGACCCCTCTCCTTCCTCTCTACTTTCCCCTTCTACCCCCACTCCCCATCAGTATTATCTCTTTTGGACGCAGACCTGCCTTTGAAGTAAACCAGGAGATTTCTTTGTGAAGAAAACGTGTCTGGAGAAGTTGGTGGGGGAGAAAAAGATGGGAAAGGGGCCTTCATCTTTTTCTGTCAACTCTGACCTGCTCATCAAAGCTCTGGCAGAACAGCAGTGTTGGAAGGATCTGGTTGTAAAGACAGGATGGGTGTCAGTCCCCAGGATGGTTTTATATGCTTGGTAAGGGATAAGAAATCAATTCATCAAGTAGATGAAAAATAAATAAATAAATAAATAAACCAGTCACAAGCAGGAGGAAAAAAAAAGCTCTACCATTTGCCCAGTTTCCAAGGAGCTCTTTGATAATGCAGTGACTCTAGGCCATACACATTGGTCACATTATTTATCACTGGAGCATGAATGTCCTAACCACATCCAAGGGTTTTCACTGGGCTCCTTAAATCATCCAGGACCACAGTGAAATGCAAATAGCCTCGTGGAGAATTGAGAACAAAGAAATGGCAGTTCGGGCCCCAGCCTCCTCCCTCAAATCTGGAGTCAGCCCCAGGGCCCTAGTAGGGGCTTTCTCTTTGTTCACTCTGCCAGTCATTTTGTGTCGCTTTGTGTGGCTGGGATGGCCGAGTTGGTCTATGGACTGGGGTCCTGGGACCTTTTTGTTGGTGGTGTTGCTTGTTCTTGAATATTGCTGAAGCTGATCCTAAGGAATAGAGTGCACCCTCAAGTAAGTTACTTTCCCCCAGAAATACCTTAAAGTATTTCTGTCTTTTCTTCATGAAATGTTACAAGTAAAAAAAGACAGGATGATATCTGTACAGTTTTAGTTGGGAGTAAGTTAAATACAGAGAGGAAAGAATAAGATTGTTTTGGGCAGTGGGCTAGAGGTCTAGTTTCTCTTCTCACTGAGCTCGCTGTGCCTTTCTGGGTGAGTGATGACACCTGTCTGGTTTTCTGTTGCATCATTTATAAGATGGAGCCACCCATCACGCCCCACTTCCTTTGCCTCCTGTACCCCAACTTCCCCACTCATGTGGTGTGGGTGAGACTGACATTCTTCCTAGCTTCAAAGATGAACTCCGGCTTGGGCCAATCAGCATGCAGCACTCTCTATAAACATCATGATTGGTTCAGATATGGGCACATGATCTAAGCCAGTCCAATCCAAGGAAATCTTAGGACTGTTGCTAGAAATGCTGAGACAAAGTGTCTTATTTCTGTTGGATGTGAATGAAGAATCATGTAGCTGTGGAGCTGTTTTCAGTCATCTTGACATCATGGCGGGAGAGACTACTTGAGAATGGAACCAACATCAAAGAAAATGGATAACGATAAGCTTAGGGAAAAAAAAAAGGACAGAAGGAAACCAAGTCCTGATCTCAAAATATAGTGCTGGATTAAGTTTTGCAGAAGCTTCTACCATCCCTGGGCCCTTCAGTTACATGAGCTAATGAATTCCCTTTATTGTTCTAATTTGATTTTCCAAAGGCTAATTGTCTAGGATTGGTCTGAGCGCCAGAGAACAGACCTTTTGACCTTTGGAGTTCTTCCAGAAGAGAAGGGAAAAAAAACCTAAAAACATTTTTTGACTTTCTAATTTATTCTAGGGACTGTTTCAGGCCTCAAAGAACACTGGTGAAGAAGCTGCGGTTTTGTATTTAGACAAACTTGGCTTAGATCCTTCAAATCCCAAAGGTGAGTCAAACCCCAGACTCACGTGAATAGGCCCACAGCCTGCATACCTCAAAGAAGGCCATTGAGGTGCTTTATCTCCTGAGCTGTGTGTAAGTCCTCAATTGTTCATTTGGGAGATTCGAGTTTCACAATATCATGAATACTTTAGGTATTTAGCTTAATACAAATCTCCTTATAGGGCGAGTATATTCATATGGATTACTAGTGCTCACTTGTATTAAAGGAGTTAATCCTCAAAGTGCAACTAAATACTAATCAGAAAGATAACTGATTGATAAAGTCCACGTAAGTCTCCTTTTTTTGGCTTGCGGCTTGGTTGGTTCTTTGAAAGCTGATCAGCACGTTAGTGTTCCCAAGACCTGGTGCTTTGCAAATCAGATGGAATCTCACTGCACTGGCTTTCCTGATATCCTGGGGAAACATTGGCCAACCGTATCTTGCTGGGCAATGGGAGTTGGAAATATTTCTAAATCCATTTTCTTTGTGAGGAGATTGGAGTATGATCAATTATCAGTAATCTGTGGTGCTAAAGACAAGACATTTTCCACCACACAGATTTATCTTTGTTTCCTCAACTATATGGCACAGGTACCAACATTCCCTGTCCCAGCTCTGGTCCTTCCCCAAGGACAGAAATTTCTAGTCAGTTGAGTACTCTTTCAATACACAAGAAAGGTGTCCTAGCATTTCTCAAGGCAGTGCTTAGGAAAGCCATTCCCTATTTTTTATTTTGCTTAGGATTCTCTTGGCTACAAGAGATTGAAAACCCAACCCGTTTTAGTTTATGCAGAACAGAGAACTTGATAGTTTCTGTAATGGGACAGTCCAGAGGAAAGATCTCGCTGCAGGCATGGCAGGATCAGGGCTCAAATGACTTGCAGCCAGAACTCTGCTTCCCTCTCTCATTTCTACTTAATTCTGTATTGCCATCATCCCCAGGCTGCTGCTTTGTGCTTGCAAGGAGCTGCTAACTGCTCCCTCTCTACATCCATTCAGACTGACAGCTATTGGAGAAAAAGAAGGGTAGGACTCCCAAGAGCTCAGATAAAATCACCTCGTTGAGTCTCATTAGCTCTGATTGGTCTAATTTGAGTCACATGCCTATCTCTTAGCCAATCAGTGTCACCAACAGCATCATGTTCTTATTGTCGAACCAGTCACTGTCACCAAGGGAAGGGTATGTGCTAACTGGCTTAGCCTGGGTAAAACTGATGAAGGCAGCTTCACAAGGAACACTAAAATAGGAAATGCCATTCTTCCCAAACGATATCACAGCATAATCATTTGCAATTGCAAAAATGTGGAACCAGCCCAAATGCCCATAAATCAACTACAGGATAAAGAAACTGTATGTATGTATTTATATATGATGGAATACTACTCAGTCATAAAAAGGAATGAATTAATGGCATTCACAGCAACCTGGGTGGGATTAGAGACTATTATTCTAAGTGAAGTAATTCAGGACTGGAAAACCAAACATCCTATGTTCTCACTCATATGTGGGAGCTAAACTATGAGGATGCAAAGGCATAGGAATGACACAATGGACTTTGGGAAATCAGAGGGAAAGGGTGGGAAGCAGGTGAGGAATAAGACTAGAAATTGGGTTCAGTGTATACTGCTTGGGTGATGGGTGCACCAAAATCTCACAAATCCCTGCTAAAGAACTTATTCATGTAACCAAATATCACCTATTCCCCCAAAACCTATAGAAATAAAATATTAAAAAGAAAAAAAGAGGCAATTGGAGGGGAAAAATATAGCATAGCATAGCAGAAGGGGGGAATGGAAATTGTGCAGGTAAAAAAAATCCTCGTATCCTCTCAGTAATTAGATATAGTTGACAAGCAGTATTAATTTGTTTTCCAACCAGATCTTAGGCACAATACTTAAAAACAAAACAAAACAAACTAACAAGAAAACCCCAGCTTTCTCGAGCTGTAACTCACATACAGCTCACCCACTGAAAGTGTAAAGTTGGCTGGGCGCGGTGGCTCGTGCCTGTAATCCTAGCACTTTGGGAGGCCAAGGTGGGCGAATCACAAGGTAAAGGTATCGAGACCATCCTGGCCAACATGGTGAAACCCAGTCTCTACTAAAAATAGAAAAATTAGCTGGGCGAGGTGGCATGCGCCTGTAGTCCCAGCTACTCGGGAGGCTGAGGCATGAAAATCACTTCTATCCGGGAGGGCTGAGATCATCCAGATCATGCCACTGCACTCCAGCCTGGAGACAGAGTAAGACTCTGTCTCAAAAAAAAAAAAAGAAAGAAAGAAAGTGTAAAGTTAAATGGTCTTTAGTATGCTCATAGACCTGTACAACCACCAGAACAATTTACAATCAATTTTAGAATGTATTCATCACTCCCGCCAAAAAAACTTCATACCCACTAGCAGTCATTTACTGTTTATCCCCTTCCTCCAGCACCTGACAATCACTGATCTATTCTCTGTTTCTGTAGATTTGCCTGTCCTGGACAATTCATAAAATATGTGGTCTTTTGTGACTCATTTCTTTTACTTAGCATAATGTTTTCAAGGTTCATCCATGCCGTGGCACGTATCTGTACTTCATTCCTTTTTATGGCTTAATAATATTTGATTGTATGAATTACTATGTTTTATTTGTTAGTCCACTAGTTGACAGACATGTGGGTTGTTTCCGTGTTTTGGCTATTGTGAATACTGCTGCTCTGAACATTCATGTCCAGGTTTTTGTGTGGACATGTGTTTTGATTTCTGCTAGGTTTATACTTAGGAATAAAATTGCAGGCTGATATACTAACTCTATGTTTAACATTTAGAGAAACTGCTAGACTGCTTTCTTAAGTGGCTACACCGTTTTATAATCCCGCCTGCACTGTATGAAGTTTCCAGTCCTCCCAACACTTGTGTTATCTGTCTTTTTAACAATTATTATCATAGCCATCCTCATGAGTATGAAGTCTAGGCGCCATGCTTTTTTCCTTTTTAATGGCATCATACTTTTAGTTGGCTAAAACTGCCATGAGATGGACTGAGGTGTTCATTTATGACTCTATGATAAAAAGTGGTTTTCTCATAGGTGTAGAAAACTGAGAGGTAACACCATTTTCCAACGGAAAAAAAAGTAATAAAACCATAGATTTTTATAGAAGGGAAGAATTTGAGGTCATCTTGTTTAATTGGAACAATGTTTCTGCTTGATGACCAACTTAGAAAAATTGTGAAGGTTTATGGAACATATTCATATATACATATTGTTATATATATCATATATATAAACATATTTGAAAAGGAGAGCTGCTTTATTGATTCTAAGGGTGATAAATGTCTTTTAACTGAGAAGACAAATTTTTGAATGGAAGATTGTTAGCAAGACTATTGGCATTGCTTTTGAGCTGCTAAAATGTTGATATCTAGGCATAGTTAAGAAGAACAGCATGGAAATAGGTTTTAATATTTCTTGCTGAAGTTTGATCGTAGGGCTATCACAAAGCTTCGGTGAGATCAAGGGCCATGGGTTAAGGCAATGATTTAGACCAATCTGCTCATGAATGAGGATCAGAGGCCCAGGTATAGAAAGAAACTTGTCCAAGGCCAGTTTGAATTGGAATCAACAGCTATTGGCCGGAAGTGGTGGCTCATGCCTGTAATCCCAGCACTTTGGGAGGTTGAGGCGGGCAGATCACGAGGTCAGGAGTTCGAGACCAGCCTGGCCAACATGGTGAAACCCCATCTCTATTGAAAATACAAAAATTAAGCTAGTATGATGGCAGGTGCCTGTAATCCCAGCTACTCAGGAGGCTGAGGCAGGAGAATCGCTTGAACCCAGGAGCAGAGGTTGCAGTGAGCTGAGACTGCACCATTGCACTCCAGCCTGGGCAACAGAGTGAGACTCCGTCTCAAAAACAAAAACAACAGAACAGCTGTCCCTACTTTCTTTCTCCTGACATTCCAGGTCCCAGCTCTTCACACCAGTGTCCACTGATGCCCTGACCCCCATACCTGCAAATCTTGTTTTACCACAGTTTCTGAGCAAGCCTAAAGGGCTAAAGAGAGATTGTAAGATCTTGGAATGTAATCTATTTGGGAATATGTTTCTTTTGCTTTCCTGGCATTCTTCTCCCTCTTATTTTGGTGACAGAATTTTTCTTTCCTCTATGGAAACTATTCTATTTAGTTAAGGTGAGACCAACACTCTCCTCTACCCATGTGTGTTCTCAGGGGTGGACAGATGATCTAAAGTTTATACTCCTCTGGTCACAGTGATTGGTTGAAGGATGAGTATGTCACACAAACTGAGGCAATCAGAGACCTTGCCATGACTATTATTCCAGAGCTATTTTTTTTCCTTTTCCTGCTATTCATAGCAATAAATTTGGAGCTGATAGTTACACTGATGAATATTGCCACCATGAGAAGGGAGCTTGTTTTGGGAATAAGGCTAGCACAAAGGGAAGCAGAGAGGGGGAGAGGGGAGGGGACACTGAGATTCCCGAATACTGCACTACCCTGAGTTTCTTCAGTGATGTGACCTAATAAAGTCCCTCCTGTACTTATTCACCTTGACTTGGGTGTCCGTCACTTGCCACCCTAAGATTCCTGGCTAGTTTGGTCATGATTTCATGATGGCTGACATTGTGGCATGTTGACAAATTTGATGGCCATTGCAGGTACTAAGAGCTTGGGGGGATTCAGGAGGCAGGAGTGAAAGATAGTATTGGAGGTGGTAGTGGTAAGCCAATACAGTACCCTTTCTGACATTCTTCTATTCAACAAATCTGGTCCTTTAAATTGGTTTAAAGGTAGCAGAAGTCTGTTAATTGGAGGAGGGTGAAACTTGTTTGTGAGCATGGAAGAAGTGGCCCCCTTGGAAGAGGGAACACTCAGGAACACCTGAGATATTGAAAGAAGGGAGGGATGCTAGAATCAGAGATACGCAGTTTAATCTTATTAACCTCCCAGGATGGTAGTGTGTCTTAGAGAAACACCAGGGATATAAGGGATGACCCACATAGAGATAATCTATCCTGTGCTGTTGTGGTGGTGATTAAATGAGATAATGGAAACATTACTCAGATGAGTTTGGAAGGACAGTGGGGTGGGTTATATGGTGAATCAAGAAAAACTCTGCATTAGAAGTCACCCTAAATAAAGAGTAGAGGTGCATAGGTTTGTTTCAGAGGGCATGAGACAGTCATGAGAGGGTGAGTGATGTTCAGTACAGGAGATATGTATCACTTCTTCCCCAGCCCAACACTGAGAGGCTCTTGATTGGGTTTTCAGGAAATGAGTGCTGAGAATAAAGCGGAAGAAGTTATTTCTGGCAAGGCTAGGAGACTAAGGCTAGCAGTGATAATGATAAGGTAGCTAGAGGTGGCTTTGGGGACAGCAGAATGGGGATAGCAAATATTCCTGATGGAGTAGAAGTCAAAGAGCAATAGAACGCTTGTTCCTGTGCACATCTGAGATTGTCTAGTGACTCCAAAGGGGTTAACGAACAGTGCAGGGAGAACAAGCTCTAGCAATTTCTCTAGTAGGACTGGAACGATTTCTCTAGTAGGACTGGAACGATTTCTCTAGTAGGACTGGAGCTAGAGAAACACCAAAGGTGCAGTTGCTTCTCCTCTTCTGATCCCTATAACTAACTCTTATATTTTCTATCGACTATGCCTTAGCCTTTGTATAAATACTTTTGCCTCTGGCTGACTTTCCTGGGTCCTGAAGCCCAGTGAACCTTCATCACTGATGGACACACTAGGGTTGCTTCAACCTAAGGGAAGGGGTGCCTGGACATTTATGGTGGGTAGAATTTTTGGTGACTAAGGTAGCAAAATGGCAATGGTAGCAGTGAAATATCTTTCAATGAGAGAATTTTGGGTGTCCTTAGCTTCCCCACCATTCTGTTCTGGCATAAAAATACCCTTTGTCTTGTTCTTAGATCTGCAGCGTGATATGTCAAATGCCTCAACATGCCCAGTTTGGAAACTGATGATATTTATTGCCAACTGGGAAACCAGATTCTTTTGGAATACATGCACAGGTTATGAGTCTCTCCTCAGGCAATGAAGTAGTGATTAAGTAGATACTTGCCTACAAAACACAGATGACATTTCAATCTTTGGAATCTTTGATTTCTGAAACCAACCTGTTAAAGAGAGAAAAGGTTCATGCCAGCCTCTGAGATCATGAACTGTAATTTGAAAACTGATCCCTCTGAAATAGTCATAAATTCAAGCAATTCCAGGGGCAAGTTCAAGCCCATACTGAAACTATAGGTTTTGGTGACATGAGGTTCATGTTAACTATTTGGGCAGATCTGTGGGGTTTTTATGTGGTAACTGCACGGTTTAACAAGCCACTTATGTGGATAGTAGGACATATGCTGAATCTGGAACTCTCCTAAAGTATCTGGTATGCTTGATTGTCATAGGGGACTAGTAATATCTAGGATGCCGTCCACATCCAATATTCAGACAGGTACTATCAAAGTGATGTTGCCGTTTATTTCTGTGACCTGGCAAGAGCACAGGATGTGGTATTCTGAAAGACATCTGAAGAGTTAAGAGGATTATGTTTCTTCCCCCAAATGCAAGAGGCAAGATTGTAAAGATGATTATTCAGTCGGTTGCCTGTGTTCTGTGGATCTTATACCATTCAATTATAAGTTCCAGAGATGGATGATTGTTTTTTGCCTGTCTCAACTGGAGGACAGAGAGAAATGGAAAATCCAAAAGCTGCTCCTGTTCCTTGCTGATGTGTGTTTATTTTTATACTTCTTCTAGGTAACAGTTTTGTACAGTACCTCGCACATAGCAAGACCTCCATGAATGTTACGCCATGTTGTTAATATTACGTGTCTTGGAGGGTAAGGCCCCATTGGAGAAAATATGAGGATTGGAGTCTGAAACCCAGGTCTGAATTCAGGCTTCAGCCCTTACTTGCTGTGTGACCCTGAGTGAGTTACTTACCCATTTTGAGCTTCAGATCTTCATTTTGTTTTATGGCCACAATTCCAGTCTCATAGAGAGTGTACTTTCCTGAAAATAAATGGTTAATTTCTACCCAAATAAGAGAGTCATCAAAGGGAGAATGATGCAGAAAGGAACAGGAGAGAGTACCTGCTTAATTGAAACAAAGGGCGGGTCCTGTGATCCTACTTAAATTTCACAAAGCCTTTCCTGACACAAGTCCTGGAAGCGGCAAATTGAGGATTACTATGTCTTAAATTTCCTATAGACGTATATTCTCTTTACCATGTCTTCAGAAAAGTAGAGAGTCCTTTCTGTTGATTTATCCTGAGTTGGAGATGGTGGGTGGGGGAGAAGGGTTGGATCAGGAAGTAGATCGGGCTGGTAGGTATTCTTTGTGTGTGGGGGGAAGTGCTTAACTGTTTTGGAATATGTACATACAGGACTGTTTTAAGGCTTCTCAGGATTAAGAATACTTTTCTTTCTTTGGCTAGAATAATGTTGCTAAAAAATGACCAAGAAGCTGGTGAGAAGAGAGGTGGATAGGGTTTGGGAGGGTTGGAGGATGGAAGGAGATCCTTATATGGAAATTCATTTTATAGCCAGTAGAAGCTTCAAAATAGAGGGAAGGGAAAGTAGTTAAACTTACCAAATGGGGTCCCTGGGGAGTTCCTTTAGGAAGCATGCTCCTTATTGTAATCCAAATTTATTTGTAAAAGTCTATCTTATGCCACCTTTTTTAGCCTATATAAGTTAAAATTCCTCCTCATCAATGTAGTAAATTTGGGGAATCAGGGGGAAAACAGTATGTCTCTCAAAGATTTTGCATCAAATGCTCTGTTCTGGTCTGGTGCCACCCATGCTGGGAACTGCACAGTATGATGGAAACTGGGAGTCAGGAGACCTGGAGTCTCTTCTGACTGTGCCTTTAATTTGCTCTGCAGCCTTGGGTGCTTATTTTCCTTCTCTGGTACTCAGTGTTCCCATCTGCAGTATAAAGATCTTGACCAAGGGAATGTGGTACAAAATTTTTAAAAATTATTTATATGGGATATAAATGAATTCTTTCACTGGTATGAACATTCATAGAATTCAATACAAAAAAGGTGAAAGTGGAGCCTCCATCAGCTGCCCCATGTCTTTATCAGTGGACCCCAGAGTGTCCCTGACAAGCCCCCAGGGCTTTGCAGATCTCAATATGAAAACCACAGAAGAGGATCTTCAGCATCATGTTCAGCTTTGTTATTTCACAGACAAATGCCCCACAGTGAATACGGAGTCCAGACGCAGACCAGAAAATGTTTGAGCATGAGGTGGGAGGGGGTGGGGGACTTCCCTGGAGCCTGGTCAATGCTGGCTGCTAAGTGGAAGCCGAGAGCAGTCATTCGTTTAATGCAGGTGGATCTCAATGCAGAGGGGCCACAGAGTCACATGGATTCTTACGGCAGAGCAAAGGAAGTCCCCATCCAGGAAGGCTGTTATGGAGAAGGGGATCAGGTACTGACACTCTGGCTGCCCTTTGGCTGGAGGTAGCTGGGAAATGGTCAGCTAGCTTGGAATCAAGGCATTCAAGAAAAATGCCTTTGGGTGCTCTTGCTTGGCACTGTTCCTCTGAGTTCATTGAATCTGTACCTGGGCCATTTGGAATAAGCCAAACAGGCTTTGGGGTAAATGGGGACTGTATCCCCCTTCCCCTCTGCCAGGACAAACGCCATCCAGCCTTGGAAGTCCAGCTCCACCCCAAACGGCAGTTCCTATGTTTGCAGTTTTAGTCCACTTTTAGCCTGATTGCCTGCTGAGTCCACCTGCAGGCCTTGGACTGATGTAGTTCCCAGATCAGTCCTGGGAAGGGTTGAACAGTGTTTCCCAAAGTGTGTGCCAAGGAACCCTGTTTTCATAGGTGATTAATGTGTTCTTAAGGTAAAAATGGATATTGTGCCAAGCAAGTTTAGGAAATGGTGAGTTGAATTTAAGCAGATTTCTTCATTATGGAACATCTCAGAGTTGAAACTTTAAGAGGTAGGAATGTGTGAATTCTCTAAACATGTTTGTTTCAGGGTATCTTCCACTTTTGCTTTATCCAGCATCTGTTCAGTGGAATTTCCTTTGGGGGATTGCTGGGACAGAGCATTCCTTAATCAATAGTCTCCACACTTCTATTGGGTGATGCTTAGAATTAACTCAGGCTTCTGTCTTTAGGAGTAGGTAGCTGAGTCATGGGAGCTGAGTGTTTATGTTCATTTGCTTAACCACCATTTTTTGAGCACTACAAGTGTCAGGCCCTGGGTTGGTGCTGAGACCACAGAAAAGAGGAAGTTACCCATCTCTTGCCTTCTGGAGTTCACAGAAGGCAGTCAACAGCAAATACACAGCTGCAAACACAGACGACAGACTGTCTGCTAGGGATACGCAGCCTGGTTGGAACATCTCCAGCACCGAGCACAGTGCCTGGGACACAGCGGGCAGTGGTATCAGCTCGGATCACCTTCAACTCTGAGTTGTGAGCCATGGGCAATCCTGAAATAGTAGTTTATACAAGTAAACTGTTTGTTTTTTCCTCCTGTGGTAGGCTGCATAATGGCCCTCAAAGATGTCCTTGTCCTAATTTTTGTAACCTGGGAATATGATTCCTTACATGGCAAAAGAGACTTTGCAGATTCAACTAAGGCTCTTGAAATGAGAGGATTGTCTTGGATTATCCTCATGTCCCTGATGTATCCTGATTGTCCTGATGTTCTCACAAGGGTCCTTAAAAGAAGGATGCAGCAGGAGCCAGAGAGGAGAAGAGATACGATGATGAAAGCAGAGATCGGAGGAATGTACTTTGAAGATAAAGGGAGAGGCCACAAGGTCTGGCACAGACGTGGCCACTAGAAATCAAAAGAGTCAAAGAAAAGGATTCTTCCCTCAGAGGAAACAAAAGGAACTAGCTCTGCCTACACCTTGGTTTAACCTCAAGAAACTGATTTTGCACTTCTGACCTCTAGAACTGGAAGAGATAAATATATGTTGTTTTAAGCCACTAAGTCTGTGGTCATTTGTTACAGCAGCAGTAGGAAATGAAGACACCGCCTAACACAATATCCAGAAGCAGGTGGCAGGAGGAAAGTGCAGCTGCTTGAGCAAGTTACCCAGGATCCAGCTCCTCCAGATTCCTGCGGCACCATCCTCCACACGTGGCGTTCTTCCTCATGATTATAAGGTGGGTGCTACATCTCCGGGAGTCACGCCCACACTCCATGCCTAAAGGAGAGAAAGTGCTAAGGGGAAGGGGGGAAATGCTTTTTCCTTGGAAGCTTCCCCACCCCTTCTTTTGCTTTCAAGGAAAGATGCCATTTCTAGAGATACCTGCCTAGGTAGCCTCCAGTTGCCAAGAAGTGTGTGAGGGTGAGATTTTTTTGATGGTGCGTGTTACTTTCCTGACCAAACGGGGATTCAGTTGGTAAAGAAGGTGATAAAGGACATTGGGAAGGCTGATATCCTGGTATCTACCACCATCCTAGTGTCCTAATGCTCAATAAACATCTGTTAGAGGACTAAATTAATTATGGAACGAGGGGCAACTGGAGTCAAATGGTGGATCTGTTAGCCCCGATGAGGAAGGGGAGGACCCTGAGCTAAGGCAGGGATATGGGGGTGGGTAGGTTGGAAGGGATCTAAAAGATAATTCAGATCCACCGGGCTGGACGATTGAGTGGAGAATCAGTGATGACACCCACCTTTCTAACTCAGGCAGCTTGCTAGATGGGGGTACAGTTTCCCAGGACATGGAATACAGGATGGTTTTGAATCTTCTGAGTTCGAGGTGTCTGTGGTCTAGTCCTCTTAACCTTCCTCCCCTGCTTGCTGCTCAAGGCTGTTTGCTCAGGACCAGCAATTTGCCAGGAGTGATCTGTCTGTGTGCAGATGCAGCCACAAGGTGACAGTTCTGTTTCTCTCTTTTATCCCTTTCCTGTCTGGGCGGAATCCAGCCATCTTGTAGACATTTTTACAGTCAAAGCGTCTTGGCAGCCTCCTTCAAGCTCCAGCCTGGTGCCTCTGCTCACTGACTCACTGGCAAAGATCTTGCTGCATAATATTTGTTTGTTATTTTCAGGGGGGTTAGAGTGGGGCGGAAGGAAGAGCCTCTAGCTATGGTGCTCCTAATGACTTAGTCACAGCCTGGAGTTCTCTGCTTCAGTCTGCTATTTTCCATCTGTACAACTGGCCGTTTAGGTACCTACAGGCCTCTGCTAAAATTAGGACCAAGATTTTTGTATCTTTGTCGATGCTGGATGCTACGGCTCTCCATATGGGGTCAGCCTTCGGAGCTATGGATGAATGGTTTGAGTCTTGCCTTGCATGGCACAGACTGCGAGTTCATGGATGTTCATGGTCTTCTGGGATGCCTGGCTAGACTACATTCCTCAGCCTTCCTTGCAGTTAGGGATGGTTGTGTGACTGAATATTGAATATTAATAAAAAGGAAGGGTTCCACTTCTGGGCTGGGCCATGAAAGCCCCCTGTGTGGTCCTCCAGGAGAGATCCAGAAGAGGTCTCTGTGGCTCTCGGGGAATTGTGGAGTCACAGATGGGAAGAGGCGGGGCCTCTGAATTACTGTACAGAAGGCTACCTGCTGGATGTCTGGGGCCAGCCAGAGCAGAGATATTCCTTCCATCCCTCCCGGATCTCTGTCTTTTTGGAATTAACTCAGGGACTATGGTCACTGCCACCCACATTAGTGTTTGGTGATAGAATTTATCTTGGGCTCTTTACATTTTATATAACTTTTATCTTTGCTTATATGTTTCTCCCTTTAGATTGCACACCCTTTGAAAGCAGGGATTATGTCACATAATTTTATTTATTCAGAACAACAAACAGTGCCGAGTAGACAGCAGGCACTGATAAAACTTGTGCTTTAAGAATTAGATATGTTTAAGAATTACAACACCATTTCTGCTCATCCCTAACACCATTAGGGGATATATAAGCAGAATAAAAAATATAAAATACTGTCCAGTATCCCTCCCAGAGCACACAACAATTTCTCACTGATTGCTCAGAGCTTTTATAGCTTTCAGCTTACATATACTAGATGCTAATATGTTTATCATATGCATTGAGCACTAACAATTTTCCAAACGCTATACTGAAAGCTTTATTAAATTATCCCTTCACACACTGGGGTGTGTCAGGGGGGTGGAGGGCAAGGGGAGGGAGAGCATTAGGACAAATACCTAATGTGTGCGGGGCTTGAAACCTAGGTGATGGGTTGACAGGTACAGCAAACCACCATGACACATGTATACACGTGTAACAAATCTGCATGTTCTGCACATGTATCTCAGAATATAAAGTACAATTTTAAAAAATTATCTCTTTTGATACTCATAACAACTGTAGGTACTATTATTTTTCCCTCTTTGCCCTGAGAAAATTTCTTCTAAGAGAGGTTGAGTAATATACTTCAAGCCACACAATTAATAAGCATAAGATCTGGCATTCCAACAGAGCCCTGATTCTAAAGACTCAGCATTATATAACAATTTCCTGCCTCATTCTTTCCCATACACAGTCTCTTGAGCGGTCCAGGGCCCTGTGGGATTTGCCATGCCTGCTTTGTCAGGGTAGGCATCTAGCCCTACCCGTATCCAATACCCCAGAACCCCACCCCGCCTACTCAGAGCTGTAACTGACTCTTTAGATTTCGTGTGTCTGTGGATGCCAAGAAAGATGTGAAACCTTCAGTTGGGCAGATTAGCATCTCAGACTCAAATCTGGCCCCACATCTCGCCTCAGACACGTCCAACTCCCAGGCTGCTCCCGGTGCTAAGGTGGGACCGGCAGAGAGCCAGACAGGAGCACAATGTTCTCTGCCCATCAGGCATTGTCTGACACCTGTGTGGGATTACAGGGTGAACCTCCAGGCTCCAAGGGACACTCCCTCAGCATGGAATGACAATGAATTCATCGAATTGTTAGAACATCAAATGAGGAAGAGAACTCTCACAGGCATTTCTGACGCCCATGAGGATCTGTGCTCTAAAGGGGATGCCAATGGAGAAGTTGGCACAAAGTCTCCAAAGTTAAAAAACACAGGCTCCAACAGCTGCAAGGCCCCTGTTCACCCCAGCGCCTCCTCCAGAGCCTTTTGTATGGGGCCAGCCCCCTTTCTTTTCATGGATTCTTGCAGGGGTTTTTTTCAAGATGATGATAAAAATAATGCTGACAGGCAATATTTCTTGAGCCTTTGCTAGCACTCTGCTAAACATTTGATAAATTAAAACATGTCACATTTAATATAGCAAGCCTAGGAAGAAAAAGGTGCCATTTTTATCTTTCTTACAAATGAGGAAACTGAGAGACAGGAAAGAATTGCCCATGCTCCTATAGCTTGGGGGTTATGGGGCTGGAGTTCCAGCCCAAATTTCTCTACCTACCTACTAGCCTTGCCTCAAGTGCCCAGTGAGCAGTTAATTAAGGCAGCAGCTTGGCTTAAGAGAGGGAGCACAGGCTTCAATGTTACCTAGATAGAGATTTAAACCCCAGGCCCACCACATCCCAGCTGTGAGTTCCTGGGCAAGTTAGCTCGGCCTCCTTGAGCCTCAATTCCTGATCTGTGAAATAAAATGACAATATCAACCTCCAAGAGTTGTGAAGATTGCCGAGAAAATGTAGAGCAGATGGTAGGTGCTGAGCAAGTTAAGTGTAGCTGTAAGTATTGCATTTTCCAAAGGCAATGTCCCTGTGTAATCTATTACTGCTATATTCTGTTACTAATCCATTCATTCGCTCATTGATTTACTCATTATACGTTTACTGAACACCTATTACATTCTAGAGATTGCTGAGGATGTGTGCTGTTTGCTGACCAGGACTTTCAGTTAGGATTGCATAAGTCCCCACATATCAGAAATCCGACTTTAGTGGTTTTACCAAAGAGGGGGATATTTTTCAACCGTGGTCAGAAGTTTGGAGGCAGGAAGCGTGAAGCAGGGTGCAGTGCCTCCATGATTCCGTCTCAGCCCAGCCACCTTTATCCCTCTGCTCCTCCAGCTTTGATGAAGAGCTTTCATCCTCATGGTTACCTGTGGCTATCAGATGGGCTGTTCCACTTCCAGTTCTTTGACCACACTCCAGGAAGAAAGAAGAAAGGAACCAGGAAAGAAGGCATGCTTATTTATGTCATTACAACGAAACATTCTTAGATATTCTCCAACAACGCCTGCTTATGTATCACTGACTGCTTATATCACACGGTCATCTCCAGTTGCCATTAACATCGAGGTTCTTTTGGTAAAGAGAAAGGAGAGCACAGTTGCCGCAAGCAGTACAGCACCAGCCCAGATTCTGGTGAATAATAAGTGTCTTTAAAGCAAACCTTGGCAATTTGCCAAGCACTGTTGGTAATTTCACTTCAGTTACTGGATTTAATCTCCCTAGATTCTCACAACAACCACATGAAGGAGGTAGGTACACCCCCTCCCCCACGGTCCTCTTCTCACGTTTCTCATTCCCACTGGCAGCAGGTTCTCTGGGAAACCCTGGGCTTTAGCCTTGGCCATGTGCATGCTACAGGACAGGCAGATGGAGCGAGGCCAGTCTCCTTCCTTCATTTCCCCGCTCAGCTGCGCAAGTGCAGGGTGTTGGGGGGAGGAGACGAGGCAGGGCATGAAGGAACACAGTGGGGTCTATATGGTTGGCAAGGCACGAAGGTCCTTGCAGACAATGGCTGAGATCGTAGGCTTTGGGGTTTGAATCCTGGCTCCATCATGATTCCTGTGATCTTGGCAAGCTGGCGATCTCGAAAATACAGATAATAGGAGCGACAATTTAAATAAATTAACACATGAAAAGATTCCTGGCCTAAAGTGAGCATATGAGTATTAGTGATTATTATATCAGGGAACATAGATTATATCCTAAATATAGTGTTGTAGAGTGGGGTTGGTAAACTACAATCAAAGGGCCAGATCTGATTCTCAATCTGTATTTGTAAATAAATACGTATTTGGACACATTCATGCCTGTACTTTTACATATTGTCTATGGCTGCCGATCATGGCAGAGTTGAACAGTCATGAGAGAGACTGTGTGCCCTGCAAAACCTACGATATTTATTATCTTGCCCTTTACAAGAGAAGTTTTTGGAATCCTGTTATACTGGAACACGCAATATTAACTTAACTTTGAAAGTCGAAGAGACTGAGAGTCAAAATTCAGTTTTGCTGCTTACTATTTATGTGAGCTTGGGCCAGTGACTTAGCCTTTTCAAAGATCATTTCCTTCAACTGCAAAATCGGGAATAATAATGTATTCTTTTAAGGGATGCCATAGGGATTAACTACAATATAGTTGGTCCTCAGTAGGTGCTTAATAAATAGAACCTATTCTTTTCATTATTGTGGTGGTAGGTGCTGAGCAAGTAAGTGTAGCTGTAAGTATTGCATTTTCCTAAAGGCAACGTCCCTGTGTAATCTATTACTGCTGTAGTCTGTTACTAATCCATTCATTTGCTCATTGATTTATTCATCATACATTTACTGAACACCTATTACATTCTAGAGATTGCTGAGGATGTGTTTGGAGTGATCAGATGTGCATTTAAAAAAAAAGCAACCTTGGAAGCTGTGTTTGTGTGCTAGGGCAACTGCAACAAAGCACCATGAACTGGTGGCTTCAACAACAGAAATGTGTTGCCTGAGTCCTGGAGGCCAGAAGTCTGAGATCGGGGTGCTGGCAGAGTTGGTTTCTTCTGAGGTCTGTGAATCTATTCCATGCCTCTCCTGTAACTTTTGGTACTTTTATGGTAATCTCTGGCTTTCTTTGCCTTGTAGGCAAATCACCCAATCTTAGCCGTCATGTTCACACAGCATTCTTCCTTTGTGCATGCTTATCTATGTCCAAACAGCCCGTTTGCATAAGGATTCAGTCATACTGGATTAGGATCCACCCCAATGACCTCATCTTAACTTGATCACGTGCAAAAATCTGATTTCCAAATAAGGTCACATTCAAAGGCACTAGGGGTTAGGACTTCAACATCTTTTGGGGACACGATTCAACCCCTAACAGAGGCTGTGAGGGGGCTATCTCAGCATGCATGAAACTAGTGATTGGATGACCATAAAGAGGCTTTTTGGATAATTGAGAGGTGGTCAGATGAGAGGAGAGAACAATAGGAAAAGCATTGGGAATTAGGGTCATGATAGACCGTAGTGACTGTGTGGAGAAGGGGAAGAGAAGAGTTAAGAATGACACCGAGACTTTTGACTTAGCCAGTGTGCGGATAGACGAAGACATTATTGAAATTGGAAGGACGCACTTATTTGGAAAGAAATGGTGGGTTTATTAAATAAGAGCATGGTTAGGTGGAGGAAATTCCAGTGAAAAGTAGGCAAAAGAAAATAATATTTATGGAACATGTTGTATGCCATGTATCAGCCGAGAGTAATAAATGGTAACTTATTGTCAGGAAGGCATGACTAGGAACTCTTCATGGAGAGATGAAGTCACCCAGAGCTAGAGTGGACTGGACTTTGGAGGCCTGGTTGTCAGAAGACTGGTAGGATGTCTTCTGACATCATGTTCCTGAACTTGTCTTTAATAACCATATTTAGGCATCAACCCTACTTCTTTCTCAAGAAATGTCATTCTGCACTTGTCAGGAATTGCCCTCATTCCTGCCCAAATGCTTCCCGTTCTGCCAGGTGATCACACCTGCTGGCATCAAGCCAGCTCCACGTGCTGATGGTTCCTGCCCAGGCAGAAAACATATCAGAAGCTTCCTGGTTTGGGAATACTTTTCTTCTTACATAAAAGTCCAGTCTCTCATTTCTCAGCATCCCTGTCTGTACCACTGGGATAAAAATTCCCACTTCACAGAGCAATATTCAGGATGAAATGAGACAATGTAGGCCAAGCCTTAGCACAGAGCAGAGCACACTGTAAGTTACTGAACACACATTAGCTTCTCTTGCTGTTGTTGGTATTCTTGTTGTTTTACCTGGAACCTTGTGTCTGTTCTCTTTTGCTCTGGATTCTTTCTCAGCAGTGCTGCCAGAATGACCTTCCTTAAAAATCAAGTCTAAGGGACTATTTCCCTCTGATTACTCCCCCAGGGTCTAAAGGTTAAGCTCCAGTGAGCACAGCCTGGAAGTCCTCCTCTCTCCCTAGTCTTACCACCCACCACATACCTCCCCACATCCTCTGTTCCATCCCCATGGTATGTTTGACTCTCCTGTGGACACACCAAGGCCTACCATCTCTCTGTGTCCTCTTCCACTCTCTTCCCACTGTGTTCTTTATCTGGTAAACTCTTAGTCGTCCTTCAAGACTCAGAACAGCCATGGCCACTCAACCCTCAAGGTCACCTTCAGCTACTGTCAGGCAGAATGATAGTCTCCACCTTCTAATATCCATATTTTTTACTTCTCATTATTGAAATAGTCCTAACCACATGACACTGGTTAGGACTATTTCAATAATGAGAAGTAAAAAATATGGATATTAGAATTATCTGGTCACCTGTCTGAAACTAGTAACTTGAGCACAGGATGGATGTTATTTGTATATAGTAAGCCCTCAGGATTCTTTGAGATTTGTGCAGCTGTGCCAGTTGTGATATGGTTTGGCTGTGTCCCCACCCAAATCTCATCTTGACTTGTAGCTCCCATAATCCCCCACATGTTGTGGAACGGACCCAGTGGGAAGTAACTGAATCATGGGAGTGGGTTTTTCCTGTGCTGTTCTTGTGATGGTGCATAAGTTTCATGAGATCTGATAGTTTTATAAAGGGCAGTTCCATTGCACATGTTCTCTTGCCATGTAGGATGTACCTTTGCTTCTTCTTTGCCTTCCACCATGATTGTGAGGCCTCCCCCAGCTATGTGGAACTGTGAGTCCATTAAACCTCTTTTTCTTTATAAATGACCCAGTCTCAGGTATTTCTTTGTCAGCAGCCTGAGAAGGAACTAATACAGGCTACCATTTCTGTTGTTAACTCTTCTGTTCAACCTTTTTTTCATTGAGTAGTTCATAAATTATGAGTATAATGGATGGCTCAAACACTCAATCTGCCCTCATGGAGCCCACAATTTAAATTCTAATTCTTTTCAATTTCTCATATTATTCAATAACTAAAATAATTTTCAATTTTTACTTTCAGGAGTTTGTATTATCAAAATAATAGTTTCTTCTTTCATTTTCCAATGGTGAAGTTACCTTATAACATTGAATTTATTTTTCCAAGCTACAAATGCCACCCTAGAGCTATAGTCTTTTTCTCTTCGCTGAAATATTCTTATTTAAATTTTAACTTTCAAAAGCATAAGTTAAATATATATTCATAATTTAAAAAGCTAAGCTAAGTAAATTCACAAGTCTCTTAATGAACCAAAGTAAACCCTTTCTCCACTCTTCTCTGCTTGAGTCTCTTTCCCTAAGCTTTTATTTTTTTTTTAGCTGTTTCATCTTGTTTTTCTAAGTATTATGTTTATACTGCTATTCTTGATTTATCTCTTTTCTGGACTTCCTATTAAAGAAGATGAAGATTTAGCACTCTTGTTTAAGCCCATGTCTTCATTTGCTTTCACTCCTTTCTCTCAGCATAGTTATAGGAGAATGCATGCTAACTACAGAAATACTCAATGTTTTATACTTATGCCAGCCATTAAGCTCAGCTCCAAACCCACCTTCTTTTTTATTATTATTATTTTTTAATTTAATTTATTTATTTAACTTTAGGTGCATACTATATCTGGCATTTCTCCCCATGTTATCCCTTCCCACCCTTCCCTCCCTCCCCACCCCCCCCCACTGTCTCTCCTCTACCCCCACAACTGCCCCCAGTGTGTGATGCTCCTCTCCTTGAGTCCATGTGTTCTCATTGTTCAACACCCACCTATGAGTGAGAACATGCAGTGTTTGGCTTTCTGTTCTTGTGCCAGTTTGCTGAGAATGATGGTTTCCAGGTTCATCCATGTCCCTACAAAGGACACGAACTCATCGTTTTTTATGGCTGTGTAGCAAACCCACCTTCTTATACTCTGCTCTGTGATGCTCGTGTTGGGACTCTGTAAACTACATTTTCTTTCTTATCAGTTGGTTTTGTGGAAGGAGAATGGAAAGAAGAAGGAAGAGAAGAAGGACTTCTTTCTCTTTCTTGCTATTCCTTCCACAATCACAGCAGCAGTTGGTTTAAGCCTCCTACTGGCACCAGCATTTCCGAAGTATGGGCATCAGCCAAGGGGCAATCTCTTTTCCTAGCTCCATGGAGGTCTTCTTCTGAAGGCCTCTTGCTTCTGTAAGTCCAGCTTCTTGGTAACTTAGTTGTCCAGCACTACTACTAAAAAGCCTATTTTTGCACCAGCAATTGGAGAGGCCACGTTTATATATACTCAATTTTCATAGGTAATTGGGCCTGTTTCTTGGTTTTCAATTCTATTCAGTTGGTCTATTTGCCAATTCATGTGTTAGTACTACATTTTTTTTTCAACTTATATTTGAATGTCTGATAGGGTTAGTTTCCCTTCAAGTATTTCTTCTTTACTATTTCCCCAACTATTTTTCCATGTGAACTTTTCTACTCCTACGTGTATGGAAAATTCTGATAAGGTTAGTAACAAATAATTACAATCTTCAGAGTCATTTCTCTGCATCACTGCCACAAGTGACACAAAATAAAAGTTCTTCTTTATGATGAAAGCTGCTCATCAATTGGTTTACATGGCTGGGGAATCCATGCTGTCCTATCACACTCTGCAGTGCCTGTACAACTCACAGCTGCAGCAACAGCTTCAGCAAAATGTGACTTTGAACTACAAATTGCAGCCATTAGACAAGGACAGGGCTGAGGATTTTAAACGGCTACTGGAATATCAAAACAAACAGGGTAAACCCTTGGCTAAAACATCACATTCAGGTTCAGGGAGCAAGTTACTTGGCAGAATGACTTATTGTTCCCCCCCAAAATAAGTCACACAGTGGCTGAAAACCTAATAATGCTAGTAAAATTAAAATGAATGAAATGATAGAACAAATTGTAGGAGGCGAAATTGAAAAGTTTCCACTTTCCAGCCGTTTGATTAGTCAACATATTGATGACGTGGCAGGTGACGATGATGAGGTTTGTGTAATTAGCAGAGAACAATCGCTTCTCTATTTCATCTGATGAATCAACAGATTTCATCAATAAATGCCATGATGTGGTGTTTGGTGTTTGTATGATTTGTAAATGATGGTGAAGTTAAAGAAACCTTTTCTGCTACCAAAAAAGTTTTCCTGAAACAAGTAAAAGCCATCTACAGTGAGTGTCTTATCTTTATGTCCAGAGACACAAAGTCTGTCTTTGAGGATCTGTGCATTGCTGGTGTCTCTTTGGTGGCTGGCTCCATGAAAAGTCTGACCTCCCCTTGTAAGAAAAAAAGAAAAAAAACCTGCCACTATCACAACACGCTCCTTTTTTCAGAGAGATGCTTACTGTTGGAGATGACATGAATCCAGATAATGCTGCAAAAATGGTCAGCTTAAAAAGCAAAGACCAATTTACTAAAGAATGTTTAAAACATTATGGTAGCCTGAACAAAGATCACATACAGTCTCCTGCTGCATAAAGAAATTTAGTGGCTTAGAAGAGGGAGAGTTATCAACAGGTAGTAAAGCTGACAGGTGAACTGAAGGGATACTTTCAAGAAAATAACAAGAATTGCTGAGACTTTTGAAGGTGGAGAACGACTACAGAGATTAGCCTACCTAGAAGACATTTTTCATCATACGCACCAGGGAAACAAGTCCCTGCAAAGGCTTAGAAAGAATGTTTTGACTTCAAGTGACAAGATTCTTGGAAAAAATGATGTTGCAGGAAATCTTGACATATTTCTATTGGTGCTTGGGTTTGAGAGAGAGGAAGGATGTTACAAGCCTCAAGTCTTATTATAAACCACCCAGAAGATCTGCAGGACCAAAGTGAAGAGTATTTTCCCTCCTTTTTTGACACACTTGTATGATGGAGTGAGGAATCGTCTTTTTCCATCGTCTGCTCATCCTGATAACTTGACTTTGAGAGAAGAGGAAGAATTTGGTGAGCACAGTCAGACTATAAGCTGGAGATGAGGTTTACTGATTTGCCCCCCCTTCACGTTCTGGGTTTTGTGAAGAAGCGTATCTTGCCTTGCAAAGATACTCTTGCAAGAAAAGCAAGGACATTTTTGCTGCAATTTTCAGCTTCCTACATGAGTGACTAAGCTTTTCCTTGTTTAATATGCATCAACAACTAGGACAGAACTTCTCTCACTTAAGTTGGAAATAAAATCTGCATGTGCTTATTTCAAGTTTGACCAAGAGTTGAGTAATTGTGCTGAAAAAAAAGCACAAATCTCACATTAAAAAGGTAAATGCTAGTTTTTATGTAAGAATAACATTGTTAATACACATGCAAGCCTATAAAAAATCAGGAAATTAACACATGCCTGTAATTGTTTTGAAACAGCCAAGCCTATAGTTAAGCCTAACTATGTTAATAAGAAAATGTTTTTTTAAAGAATTATACAAATTCTCCTAGGCCATATTTTTATTTACATTGCTTTAGTTTGTGATTTCAATAGCTTTACTATTCAAAAAAGTGTCAATACATTTTCATGTTGTAAATAACATGTCATAATATAATTTACAACCTTTATTTAAATATATCAAGCTCCCTTTAGAGAAATTAAATTCCATTTTGTCTTCAGTCAATTATTTAACAGAAATGTACTGCATTCTCTTTACAAAATTTAAAGCTGTATAGAAAGGAAAGAATGAGTAATTTCAAAACATGTAAGTTAAGTGTAATTGTTTATTTTGTTCTGTAAAATTTGGCTTAAAAAAGGTTTTAAATAAGGGGTGAAAGCCTACTCTTGCACAGGCTATGTATTGCATACCATTCGCCTCTTGTATAGTAGATATTTAAGACTTTACTCCTAGTTAAATAAGTTTTTTTAAAAATTAAAAAAGAAAGTTAAAAAAAGGAATGTGGGAGATGAAACGTTCTTCTACCTGCACACCTGGTCTGCCATTAGGGTTGATATTCTTTGTAGGGAACGGGAAACCACAGAAATAGATTAGGCTAATTGGTAAGCAAAAATAGAGTGCCAGATGATATTCTTTGCTCAAAAGAGCATTGACAAATTATTACTGGACCATGATATCTACAAGTTACTGGTTATGCTAATATACCAGGAGCTGTAGATAAAATATTTAGGTTCCTTGAGAACTTATGATTATTTCAAGGGTTGGAAAGGCTAGTCTAGAGATTTTCTGGGTTCAGTTTCACCAGAGATCCACTTATCTTCTCCAAGACCCAGGGTATCTGAGTGATGTGGAGGACTATGGTATTGAGGCTCCTATTATATAGATGCTCTGCCAGCCCCCTGTTTTCAGCCTAGGCTCACCTCCCCACCTCCTGCGGTATCTGCTGCTTCATTTCCTGAGATATTCCAAGGCTGTCAGTCATGAATTAGCTTACCTCCCATTGGCTGCTGCCTCTGCCATGGCCTAGCCTTCCATAATTCAGACTGGGTGGGCAGCCCTGGGAGAGAACCACTGAACTGGGTGATGCGCTATGATTCAGTTATTTCTCACGCATTCTCAGACAGTGCTGGTCTTCAGCCTGCCCCTGTAACACTCTTCCCATTTCCTCTGCTTAGACTTTGCCCTTTCCCAGCTTCCTGAGTCCATTCCAGCCCCTCATCTCCCCTAGTTCCCAACCAACCAGCCCAGCCAATGCCCTGTTATTTATTTATTGACTGGCTCATCTTATTTGAGGATGACCCGGTTTCCTTCCATCTCTGAATCCTTATTTACCAGTTGTCCTGTTACAAGCCCTGGGTAAATTATATTAATAGGCAGTGACTCACAGCACCACACAATAATACAACCACCAGAGCCACTTAAGAAGGATGATATGAAAGCACTGATTCCAGGTGGTCTGGGTCATATAATCAAGACAGCTACCTTTAGGTGGTGGTGGTGGTGATAGGGAATCTAGTGTATTATTTGCTGGTCCCTTTATAGAGACTATGTATTTAAGCTTCTCATGCCTCTATGAAGTGGGCATTTTCTATTTTGCATATGAGAAAAAGGATGCTCCAAAGTGTTAGCTGACTTGCATCAGGTCATAGCTGGTAGAGCCAAGGCTGCAAGGAAAGTCTCCCTGATGCCCAAGCCCATGTTTTTCCCACTGTCTGTTGCCTTGACTTTGACTATTTTCTGAGCAGCTTCAAGCAGGAAGGAGATTTTTTGGCCCACCTGACCATTATATTTTTACTTAGAGTTTCTGAACATTGTTGGCAATTTCTGTTTCCAAATGTACTCAGTTGAATCCTCCCTTTAGAGATGCTCATTGGCTCACAGAGGAATTGGCTGTAGTTTTGCTCACCTCTGCCAATCTCTTCCCTGTTGCCCCAGTAAGAAAGAACTGCCAGTATTTGTACCGTGCATGGACCTAATTAGTAGCTTTAATCAACCAGTACATAGAGTGCCTTCCCTTTCCTGCTCTGGAGATTTCCAAATGTGCCTGCAGCGAGGTTGCCTGTGATGCCTGGTGATGCTCCCACCAAGGTGAGTTCCAGCTTATGTTCCTCATCAGCTCACATGCCCATGTCTCATGACACTTGGTTCTAGCTGGGTTGTTTTTGTTCCTTGAGGAGTTCAGGTGTTCTGTTTTTCACTCTCTTGGCCATGTGATTCCAAAGTGTTTATCTCCAATAATGTGTTCTGTTACAAAGGGAAAGAACTAACATTAATTGGATGGAATTCTCAAGCCTAACATTGTACTAGCTTTTTATATGCATTATCTTATTTAATCCTTACAGCAATTCAAGAGAGAGACAGTGTTAAAGTCATTTACCAATTCATCAATAAACAGCCTTGAAAGTAGAGTATGTTCTGGAGTATGTTCTATTTGTGTTAGGTTGTCAAGTGCTGTGGGTACAGGGGAAATAAGAGACAATTTCTGTCCTCCTGGAACATGCAGTTCAAGGAAATTATGAACATTAAAACAAATAACTGTAAGTACCATGGGCGTTGTGATGCTAACAACAATCAGTGTTATCACTGCAGTGACTACAGGCTCTATTACAATGCCCATAACTGCTCAAGGATGGTTTCCCAGTTTTTGCCCATGATATCCTTTTGAGGTCTACAGTATCAAAATCCTATTTTCTCTTGAGGCAATTGAGGCTTAGAGAGCTAAGTAATTTGTCCAAGGTCCCATTGGCAGAGTTGTTTGAGGATAAATCAGAAATTATGTGTAAGTATGGCAGGCAATGTGGCATAAGGGTTATGAACAGGAAGACCTAGACTGCATGGGTTCAAATGTAAGCGGTGCTAGTTACCAGCTGCTTCCTCTAGGAACAGTTGTTTAAGTCCTTGTGTCTCAGTGGTCTCAATCTGTGAAATGGGAATAGAAGTAGTGCCTGTTCACAGTTATTATTTCTATGCTACAGGTGAGAAAACGGAATAAGAGATATTGAGACACAGGTTCATGGTCACTGGCCAACCTGAAGCTCAGCCCAAGTCTACCTGCTTGCAAATTTAATGCTCTTACTATCTTCCTCTAGAAGAAGTTGGATTATTTTCCAGGCCATCAGAACATCAAGTAGATTCCTGGACCCCCTTACAGTGGTGTCAAACAGTAAAATGCCAAAGTACCTCTTGAAAGATGTCACTGGGCCGCCACCATTTGATATCTGGCCCTGGACACATTTACAGAGCATATTCTAGGAGCGACATTTATGGGAATCTTCACTCAAGAGGAATGTGCTTAAATATAAGTGCTGGTGTCTAAATATGAATTGGCAAGTGGGTGAGGAAGGAAAAAATGAAGCTGGACAGGCCTTCAAGACAGAGAATGCATGACTGTGTGTGTCTGGTTTGGATGGAGTCATCTCATTTGTGGAGGGAGGTTTTCTTTGAGATAAAAGGGACCTTTTCCTGCCGGAGATGAAAGAATGAAATGGTTTTATGCAAATGGTCCCCACTGAGAAGCACCAGATCTGCATTAAAGGTGTCTGTCTTGTGTAACTGGTATTCAGAGCTTGCCTTGCCAAGACCATTTGTTCTCTGAGGATGTCTATAGACAATAAGGCTGGTGTTTCTTATGGGACATGTACACGCACGTGTGTACGAGCACACACACACACACACACACACACACACACATTTTGGCTGTGCTGGGGCTTTCAACTGCCAACATATTCCCTGCCTCAGCTCCAGCATCAGCTGATAACCCCCATTAACATCTTGCTGCAGGTGCTGGCAGCCTCTTGGATCAGTCCTTACCTCAGGGCAGATTGCTGCAGAGCAGTTCCTCCCACTTTATTCCCCCACCACAATCCTATTAGGAACAAACATGTTTTTCCTTTTACCTCAGACATGCATCTTCTTGTCTGGCCTTTTGTTTTTCTCCTGTACAGATTTATGAGGAGGATTCACAGAAACCCCCTGAGCTTCAGCTAGTCCTAGGAACAAGGCTAGCTTCTAGAAGGCGTCTCATGGTTAGCATTCCAGACCGTCCCCTAACCCTTTAGATCATAGAAGCTCAAACACACACGTACGAGCGTAAACCCATTGCACATATCTTTTCTAATCAGTCACAAAGTTTGGGTGTTTCTTCCTCTTGGAAATCTCTTCAAACTATCCATTTCACTTCCATCAGAACTACCCACATATAGACCACAACAGTGTTTTGCTTGAACTTCTTCGGTAAAACCCCTAAACCTTCTCTCTGGTCTCCCTGCCTTCCCTCTTCCCCACTCCCCCAAGTGAGTTTTCTAAAATGCAAATCTGATTTTGTGAGTCTCTTGCTTCCAGCCGTTAAATGCTTTCCTGGTATCTCTAAGACCGAGGATAAATTCTGGCTCATGGATGCTCAATAGAAGTTTCTGGAGTCAAGTGGAGTTGAATCTTCATTTTAAGCGAATGGAATGTTCATTCTGAGAACTTGTTAAGAATGGCTTTGCCTTGAGGACTTCATTCCTCTTCTAGTTTGTACCTTCATACTCATCTAAAGTCCTTTATCTTATGTTAGAAGACTCTTTTACCTATAATTTTGTGCTCAGTAATGTTGGGGGTCTTCTAGAAAAATCATCGTATATTTCAATAAGAAATGGAATATTAGAACTGGAAAGGACCTTTGATCTATTCTTTTGGCTTCAATAGGCTCAATAATGTGTTTGGGTTCCTGATCATTTGATGGAAGGGCACAGATTTAAGAGGTGTAAATGTCTACCCCAACTTCCACCAACATGAAGCCAAATCTCAACAAAGAGCACAGTCTCCCACCCACAAATGAGCATTCATGAAAACGTAAAGAACAATTTTTGATTTTAAGTTCTTGAGATGGCTTCCTCACAAGGCATCTTGGAGATCAATCAGGATGACATTTAAGAGCTAGGGAAACTGAGGCATGGAGAAAGGACTTGAGTGTTCTTAGGTCACAAAGACAGTGAATGGCAGAACCAGGATTAGTATCCTCATCTCCTGGTTCACAAAGTGTGAACACACACACAGTCCCCTAAATTTTCCCTGTGGAAGATAATCTTTACCTAGGATAATCAAATATCACAGACCACATCCATGAAACCAGCAAAGCGGGTGATTTCAGTAAAGAATTTTTCCACTTCCCTAAAGGATAGCATCACTTATCTCAGTATCTAATGGTAACAATGAAAGAGTCAAGGAAAATTAGGCACTAACATGAATGAAGCACTGTTCTGGGTTACAATACATACATTATCCCAAGTATTACGATCAAATTTTTTACAGATAAGGGACTGAAACACCAAAAAATTAAGTCACTGGCTTAGGTCTAATGTCTGCATAGGATTTGAACCCAGATCTCATTGATTCAAAAGTGGCAAGTTCTTTTCTTTTCATCAATATTTTTTTCCAATATCATAAAGACCATAAAAACTATAACAAAATTACAGGAATTTAAGAGCAATAAAGATAATGCTTAAATATCCATCAACATACTTACAAATTGCTCTGTTAAAGCACCTCATTAACAGCGCTCTTGATATGCAGGGATCAGGATAATTTATCCAGTTTTCTACTTGATATAAATCACACACTTAGGCTTCAGTGCAGAAAAGAGTGCAGTAACCCTTGGCTCAGAAAGTGATTCTTTCAAAAGAAGGAAGCACAGGTAGACAGAATACAATGTAGGTCCCAATTCATGGCAGAAACATTGATAGCAGGGGATTTGTGGAGGAGTGTATTTCTTTCCTTTGTAGACCTCAGATCAGAAGCTTGGATTTACCTCAAGTGTCGGTTCATAAAAGGTTATCTTCATTGGCTCATGTAAGGCTTGCCTTTCCATTACTGATTCACTCATTTTTATCTACATTCTTCATTCTCATCTATTGTGTATCTTTTGTTTGTATGTATTATTATATAATTTTTTTATTCATCTATATGCATTTTTTTGGCTTCATTTTTAAATCTGATTTTATTTTAGACTCGTTCTAAGTTTATGTAATTTTATCATTTTACAGAAAAGTTGCCAAGGTGGTACAGAGAGTCCTCATATACTCCACACTAATCCTTGTTTCTCTGTTATTAACCTTTTGCATTATCTTAGAACATTTGCTACAATGAATGAGCCAATATTTATACTTTATTATTAACTAAACCCCTTTATTAGGACTTCCTCTATTTTTACTAAATATTCTTTTTCTGTTCCAGGATCCCATTCAGGATACTATAACTAAGTATAACCTAGTTTCCTTAGGCTTCACTTGTCTGTGACAAGTTTCTCAGACTTTCTTTGCTTTCGATGACCTTGATGGCTCTGAAAGAGTATTGGTCAGCTTTTTTATAGAATGTGCCTCAATTGTAACTTGCCTGATGTTTTTGTCATGGTTAGTCTAAAGTAATGTGTTTTGGGGGAGGCAAAGTACCTTCTCATCACATCATATTAAGGATGGCTGCTATTGACATGACTGATTGCTCTTGATGTTAATGTTAACCACCTTGCAGAGATAGTGTTTCTCAGCCTTCTCCACTTTTACTGCTGTATTCTTTGGAAGGAAGTCACTAAGCACAGCCTCCACTTTTGAAGTAGGGAACTGTGCTGCTTGAGGGCAGAGCATCTATACAAATTATTTGGAATTCTAGATTAAATTCTACTCTTCATTTATTAATTCAATAGCATATGAACTCACAGACATTTATTTTTGAACGATTTCATTTGGCTTCTGTGTCCTTTTGAGAAATCCCTGCCATTGTGGATTTTGTTGTTCTGAGCACCTCCTTATCTTCTGATGCTAAAAGATACTCCAGGCTTATCTTGTGTACTTCATGCTTCAGTCCTAGAGTAAGCTTTTTCTCCAAAAGGTACGAGTTGCTTTTCTGGGGGAAATAGTATTAGAACTCAAGATCTGGGCACTAGACGTGCTCATTGCTATGTGGATGTTATTGCATCTGTGCCTCTTTGACTGACAGAGTAAGAAAAAGTATGTGCATATACAAACCTGAGTATTTATACAACCTATAAATATTTCTACATGTAACACAATCTATGTCTATATTAAGCTAAACATGAGTTAATACAGATGACTTCAACTGTAATCCATTGCCACATTCTAGGCTACTCCCCTTGCTTATCTGTGTTCTCCGACTCCAACAGTGAGAGACCTGGCTCCTGCCATCTGCCATCCATTTGCTTAATTGTTAAGTTCTAGTTTCATATATAATGGTTTCAAAATTAATAACCTGCAACCCCATAGAAAATTACGTTATTAACTAGAGTACAGTGTCTATGTAGAATTCGTTTTGCCTTTAGCCTTATAGACTCCACTCGTTTTCAAACTTACTTTGACCAGATCTAATTCTTCTCATTCCCCTTCAGTGAGGTTGTTTCATACATTTGTAATGCATTTAGATTCTTTTGTCACATTTTGTATTCCATTCCAACTTCCTAAATAATTTTAAGAAATTATACATTACTGTGTTCTATAAAGTTCTATGGATTTTGACAAATGCATAGTGCCATGTTTCTACCATTAGAGAGTTATATAAGGTAAGTTCACCGCTCTAAAAAAATTCTGTGTTTCAGTCAACCTTTCTCCACCCCCGAGCCCCTGGCAACCTCTTACTGATTTACTGTCTCTCTGGTTTTGCCTTTTACAGAATGTCAGATAAGAGAATCATACGGTATGTAGCAATTTCAGACTAATTACTTTCATGTAGCAGCATGTAGTTCAGATTTATTCATGTCTTTGTGTGACTTGATAGCTCATTCCTTTTTATTGTTCAACATTATTCTATTATGTGGATGCACCATAGTTAGTTTATCCATTCGCCTATTAGAGTACATCTTAGTTGCTTCCAGTTTTTGGTGATTATAATTAATGTCCCTATACACATTCATGTACATATCTTTGTGTGGATGTAAGTTTTCATATCTGTTGGGTAAATACCTAAAGTATACTTGGTGGATCTATGGTAAGACTGTGTTTAACACTGTACAATCACTTTAATAAATGGTGTTGGGAAAACTGGTTATCTTTATGCAGAAGAATGAACCTAGACCCTTGTCTCATACCATATTTAAAATCTACTCAAATTAAGATTAATACTTAAGTGCAAGACATGAAACTGTAAAGCTACTAGAATAAAACATAGGTTAAAAGCTTCTTGATGTTGGTTTTGGCAAAGATATTTTAGCTATGACTCCAAAAGCATAGACAACAAAAGCAAAAATAGACAAATAGGATGATATCTAACTAAGAAGCTTGTGCACCTCAATCAATCAACAGAGTGAAGAGACAACCTACAGAATGGGAGAAAATATATGCAAATCATACATGTGATAAGAGGTTAATATGCAAAATATATAAGAACTCAAACAACTTAGTAGCAAGAAAACAAATAACCTGATTAAACAATGGGCAAAGTATCTGAAAAGACAATTCTTAAAAGATGACATACAAATGGGTAACAGCTATATAAAAATGCTCATTGTCACTAATCGTCAGAAAAAGGTAAATTAGAACTCACACTTGTTAGGATGACTATTATCAAAAAGACAAGAATCAACAAGAGTTGATGAGGAATATGGAGAAGAAGGAACTCTTGTACACTCTTGATTTACATCCCCATTCTTGGTGAGAATGTAAACTAGTTTTGCCATTATGGAAAACGCTATGGAAGTTGCTCAAAAAATTAAAAATGGAACCATCATTTAATCCATCAGTTCCACTTCTGGGTTTATATTCAAAGGAAATGAAATCAGTATGTTGAAGAGACATCCGCACCTCCACGTCCATTGCAGCAGTCCTTACAATAGCCAAGGTATTGAGTCAACCTAAGTGTCTATCAACAGACGAATGGGTAAGGCAAATGTGGTATCTATGCACAATGGAATATTATGGAGCCCTAAAATGAAGAAATTATGGATGAACCTAGAGGACATTATGTTAAGTATGTTAAGTAAAATAAGCCAAGCACAGAAATACAAATACTGCCTTGTCTGCCTTTTGTGTGGAATCCAAAAAAGTCAAACTCAGAGAGTAGATAGTGGTTACCGAGGTCTTGGAGATGGAGAAGGGATTAGGGAGATGTTGGTCAAAGGAGAGAAAATTTCAGTTAGACAGGAGGAATAGATTCAGGAGACCTATTATATAACACAGTGATTATAGTTAATGACCGTATTGTATACTTGAAAATATGAAGAGACTGGGTTTAAAATGTTCTCACCACAGAAATAATAAGTATGTGAGATAATGGATATGTTAATTAGCTTGATTTAGTCATTCCACAATATATACATATATGAAAACATTATGCTGTACACTATGAATATATACCATTTTTATTTTTCAATTGAAAAAACCCTTCCAAACCATCTTTCAAAGTGGCTGTACTATTTTGAATTCCCACTGACAGAATGAGAGTTCCTGTTGCTCTCTATTTTCACTAGCAGTTAGTATTGTCAGTTTTTTGTGTTTTGGAGTTAAGTAATTCTAATGGATGTGTAGTGGTATCTCATTGTTCTTTGGTGCATACATTTTTTATTTTTGTAAACGACGTGTTGTATGTCTCAGTTTGTTTCTTTTCCTCATTAGATACTGTGTTTTTAAGATAAATTACGTTGCTGTAGGTATGCTGAGTCCATTGCTTCTTATTACTGCATAATATTTCAACTCCTAAGGGTAGATAGTGGTGGGAGAACGAAATCTTCAACATCAGCATCATTCCTTTAAATTATGTGAAAAAAAGCCCTGTACTCTAAGCAAAATAAAGGTAATATTTACGCAAATTGTGGCTTCAAAACAAGATTCCCAAACTCCTATTCTAAATAGATGATGATAGTAGTGATATATCTGGGTGTGTATAAATGAATGTCTTGATCATATGTGATACATATTTGCCTTATTTACTACCACTCCCTTCTCCCATGACATGGGCCAATTACAGCATTCACAAAAGTACATTGGGATGATTCTGAATTTAGAGTTCCAAATGGCCACTACCAATTAGTGAAGCTGACTTGGAGAAAGAAACCTATCTTTGGACTAGATAAAGTTCTTTTGAGCTCCAAACATTCTATGTTCTGTGGGTAGCGCAATCCGGATGGAAAGTCAGGTTCATGTAGGAGATTGGTAGTAGACAAGATAGGAAAAGGTAAGAGGGAGGCATATTATATATTAAACAGCTGCCAGTTATAGAATGTCTACATATTACATAGTGCCAGGCACCCTGCATGCATTCACATAGGAGGCACACAAAGTCCTATAAGATTGTGGCTTAGGGCCAGGTGCAGTGACTCATGCCTGTAATCCTAGCACTTTGGGAGGCTGAGGCAGGAAAATCACGAGGTCAAGAGTTCAAGACAAGCCTGGCCAACATGGTGAACCCTCGTCTCTACTAAAAATACAAAAAATTAGCTGGGCATAGTGGCAGGTAACTGTAATCCCAGCTACTGGGGGAGGCTGAAGCAGGAGAATCTCTTGAACCTGGGAGGCAGAGGTTGTAGTGAGCCAAGATCGTGCCACGACACTCTAACCCGGGGGACAGAGTGAGACTCTGTCTCAAAAAAAAAAAAAAAAGATTATGGCTTAGTCTCATTTTCAGACGAGTCAACAAAGGCCCATGGAGGTCAAGTCACTTTCCCAAGAAGACTCAGCAGGAAATGGCATCCTGAGATTAGAACTGAGGTCTGTCTGACTTCAAAGTTAATAATATTCTCAGTACATGATGGGTCCTCTCCCATGAGTCTTCAGTAACAACCAAAATGCCAGGAGGCATTTCAGGAAATGCCAGGAGAGGGGTAAAGAAGAGTGTTAAGTGACAAATGAGTTAGGTTGGGCGCCTAATTAAGAGTCTATTGCAAAAGTCTAAGCATGAGATGAAAAGTCTGCATTTGGATAACAGTGGGACTGGAGAGTGAGCAACTGGCACTGCCAAGTGTGAGTCAGGGTGTCCTACGAACAAGATTTGGAAGTGTATTGAATGAGATGTCTTCAAGGAAACACAGTAGAGATTGTTTCTGAAGAGTTTGGACAACACAAGCCCGAGGCAGCAAACATATGCTATTGAAAAATAGATGTCTTTCTTTTGGAACTAATGTGAATGTTGGATTTATTTCCCTTATAATTTGCCTATTGACTGAAGAGAAATTACCTACTATGACGGCTGGAGCCCTTCTGTCGATGCAACAGTAGAAGCGTGTAGGTAGTTGGACGGAAGGAACAAAGCTTATTGTGTGCTGTTGAATTGTATCATGCCCAGTTTGAATCACTGAAGCACATAACTCCGACAATAATGTAACGCACTTGAAGCATTTGTTTATTGCTCTTTATCTTCTGGAATGCTAAACAAATCACAGGGACTTATTTGCAGTGTTGAATGTAACTGGAAATAAGTTATTTACCTTGTGGTCTTGGCCCAGGCTGTTTAAATTGGACGAATTTCATTATTGACTTTCTTCCCTTCTTTATACATTGTTCCATTAATTTCCCCAAAGTCATTTTTCTTGATGTCCTCCCTTTGTAAGCTCTGTTGGAGTGGAGGAAGGGTGAATGAGCTGCTGACATATTAAGTGCTGACTGCTCCTGGGCTGTTTGAGTTTGTGGTTTGGCTGGTCCGTTAGCAAATTTGTTCCTTCATTACTAAATCAATATTTTCCTCATTCTCCCCCCCAGGATGTAGGCATCAGAATTAGTCTTTGGGCCACTGGATATGTCCAATGATTATGTGAAGTTGTACTAAGGAATCATTCATACGTTCATATATGCATTCATAGAAATCTTTCAAACAACAAACTATGTAGCATTGCTGTGCTATAAAATACCAATTCCATGAAGATTTTTTCTTAAAGAAGGATTTCCCAAATGAGTTTGGGACACCTGTCTTAGAAGGTCACAACGCACTTTAGCCTATTATAGGATTTGAGTAATCTCATAGTAAAGAAATAGTTTAAATTTCTTTAAACCATTCCCCAAAGTTTGACCATGTGTATTAGTCAGCTTTTTGCTGCAGTAACAAATAACCCTCCAAAATCTTAGTTTAGAACACTAAATATATATATTTTTCTCACTCATAGGTCTGTTTGTCAGGGGTGGATTGTGCAAGGTTCTACTTGGCTCAGCTAGAGTCTGCTGTGTTGGGGATCTTCTCATTCTGAGTCTAGGCTGAAGGAAAAGCTGCCATCTGGAATACGCTGTGCTCGTGTCAGATGCTAGTAATATGAGAGAGCTTGAGCTAACCTCACACTCACATTTAAAGCTTTTGCTCAGATGTTGCAAATGACACATTTGTTCAGATCCATTGGCCAAAGCATGTCACCTGGCCTAGCCCAGAGTTAACGAGGTGAGGATAAATACTTCTCCCAAATGATGCATGGCCGAGTCACATGAATATGAGTAAGAAGGTTTAATACTCTTACCGGAGGCAATACATAGTTGGGAACAGAACTTTTTTCCCAGTAGCTTTAGGTCAGATTTCCTAGAAGCAGAGACTAAAATAGGAATTCCTGATTCTGTGAGTTACTGAGGGATGGCTCACAAGAGAAACCTATAAAGAAGAAAGGGGAAAACGATAGGACAGGATAAAAGATAAAAGCATATATGTGGTTTCACCCGAAATCTAGCCTCAGCTTTGTCCCATGGGGAGCTGGAGTATGAATGGCATCACAATGTTGTCCTTTCTTGAGGCAAGAGATTTGGGCTTCTGCATGCCCATATCAATCAGTTTTGGGCTTTAAGCCATCTCTCAGGGAGTGAGAGGTGAGGGTGGCTTCCTTTATTTATGAAAAATTCTCTGGAGAAAGACACAGCTGTGAGTTCTTAGTAGCCAACACTACTGCAGCCAGAAGATGGGTGTATTAGCCTCATAAAGGGGGTCTGGGCAGGGTACCAACAGCATATACCATAATACATCCCTGCACTGTTCAAATCCACATGATTTCAACATTACTTTATCCAAGCACAGTGTCTCCAGTATTCTGTTTGGTTACAATTTCAGGAATATTCACAAGAAGAGTAACAGATGAAAAAGAAAGTCATAATTAATATGCATAAACTCCTTCCTCTGCCACCCAGTATAAACTCCCCTCCTCTTCCATTGCCACTTTTTTAGTTTATATGGGTTGCTTATTGGCATGACCAAGACCCTTGTCTCTGAGACGTCTCAGTGTACGGTTAACTTGCTTTTATCAGGGCAAGATTTCTTTACTATTAATGGTTAAAACTGAACATGGGAGTACCAAAGGACTCGCCCAGTGGATCACCTGAGCACAAAACATATTCCTCCCTACTTCATTCTGTGGCAGCAACACTGTCTTCTCATTATGATCAGAATCACTTACTTCTGCTAGTATGGTAACTGCTTTCTAAGCCTGCTGGTCTACTGACATGAGGATTCTGAAGTTACTGGGCAGTAGCCATAGATTTAAGTTTAATGAAAATTTTACTGTGTCTTCCAGAGAACCTAGAATCTCTAGGTCTGTAGAGCCTAAAACAGAAGGAATGGGAAGCACACATTCCCAGGTTGGTTACTGCAAGTGATAGCAAAGGGAGCCACTCTTATTCTGCCTCATATTTCTAGGACCTACGTATTTAACTATGAAGGACACTGTACAATATAATGGCTGTTGGTCTAAGTTGCATACAACCTGAAGGACAGAGCTTCATATTTTCAACTGTCTTTAAGAATTTGTTTCTTATGGCTTTACAAGGCCAGCAACTTTTGGGATGTGTGGTACATGGTAGAATCAGTGGATCCCATGGCTATGTGCCCACTGTCTCACCTCTTTTGCTGTGAAAAAGACCTTTGGTCTGAAGCAATGTTAAAACGGTATCCCATGTCAGTTACCGTCGTTAATCTTTGAGTCCTTGCATAGTAATGTTGTCTAACATCACCATTGTTTTTTTTTTTTTTTTTTTTTTTTTTTTTTTTTGCTGGCTTTGCTGGCAGGCAAGGCAAAGCCATATCTAGAATATGCATCAATCCCAGTCAGGATGAATGGTTGCCCTTTCTAGAGTAGGTGAATTATGATGTATTCATCTTACACTAAGTGGCTGGTTGATTTCCTCCAAGGATGGTGATATGTCTAAGTCTTAGTGTTGATCTCTGTGCAAAGGTTCTCTACCACTTGCATGAGTCTGATGAGACCGAACACTCACACAAAAGTCGGGCAAAAGCAGACTTATGACTCACAGATGGGCAGCTTGGATAAACAAAAGCATAGGAGCCACCATGAGCTGGTCCAGGAAGGAGCAGAAGAGCTTCCCAGGGTAGATGGAGTCTGACCTGCATATACCCAATGTTGTATCACAACTGAGGTATCCTGAAGCATTCTGCTGCGGGTTTTATACCCCGGGTTCCCCTGGGACCACTGAGCGCAAGTGATGCTGAACATCCTGTTCAAGGAGGAATGAGGATATAGGCTTGGCTATTCCAGACAGTTCATCCATATCCCAGGACATTGCATTCACGGTACATTCTACAGATTATCTTGAGAATTATAGATGGGAAAGGAGAGAGCTGATTGGCCAAGCCATGAGAGACCTGTCTTCCTATACACTTTTGCTGGCAACTTGGACATTCAGCATGGTAATAGCTAGATCAACCTTTGTGTGAACTGTATGAACCTTTGTTTAATCTATGCTGTTGAACCCTTGCACAATCTTCATCTCTGCCACTAAGATTACTCTTAACATGTGCCCATCTCTGGAGTGTTTGAGGATAGAGGCTAGCTGACATCTCTGGCTGAGTCATTGTGTCCACTTGTTCGTTAGAGCCTCTTTAATGTAGAAGTTCTCTGATACACGTTGTGATACAAAGACCCTCACAGTTTGTACCCTCTCCCATAGGCACACCCTAATATACCTTCTGTAGACTTCCTTGTCCCCAGTCTTGCAATCTTTCTCTTTCCAGGCACCTGACCCCGTAGCTAGCACATTTGCTACTGCACATGAGTGGGTGTATATACTAATTTGGGGCCACTTCTCTCTCTATACAAAATGAATGATAAAATAAATGAATTCACCTCACACTATTGCCTTTCAGGGTCATCCCTGATGGGAGCTATAGTGCAGAAGTAGAAATTTGTTATTCCATTAATATACTGAGCTGATTTTCATAAATCCAGCTTGGGTTTTTTTTAACCTCTTGTATTAGATGGTTCATAGAGAAATTCCATGAGGCCAGAAGTGTGAGCTAAGGGGGGAAGCACCAGGACCACAATGACTGGAACACCTGTTTTGCAGCTTACTTCTGCCCTCTGGACTTGCTTTAGTCCAGTAGTAAGTGTGCCACTTCCATCTTAATGATGGATAGTGCCTGGGTCTACCTGACCTTATGAATTGGTAGATTTGACAGCACCATGCTCATGGTAATTTTGGCCACATAGTCACTTGACATTTGAGGTCCAAGGCTCAGTCTTTACCGGGGTCCAGTATTGTGCCAGGAACTACTTTTCGAGTGATGTAGAGTGCTCTGCTGCGTAGCCTTGCTACAGAACTCTGCAGTTTGTGACGTAGCTTTTCTATTGGGCTTTGCAGGAGACTCTTTAT
Source organism: Ateles fusciceps (assembly GCA_036589455.1). NCBI lineage: Eukaryota > Metazoa > Chordata > Mammalia > Primates > Atelidae > Ateles > Ateles fusciceps. The sequence goes on from JAZHEH010002159.1 coordinate 8,167,392, forward strand.
GACCTCTTTATCTATCAAGATACTTCCAGTGTCAGGGAATTTACTGATCATACAGCCAAATCATCGAGGCTGTTTGTATTAAACCCTGAATCTGCTGCAGAGACCATACTTGCAGCACATCATCCAATAAAATGTCAGAGCAACATTCACAAGAATGAACTATGCTGCCTTTAAAACCCAAAGAAACGAATCAAGTGTTGTGCTTTTTCTTTAGTGGTAGGTAGTACAAGGTACAATCAATTTTACTTTGAGAGGATGTCACAGTATGCTTCAAAACACTGGATTCCTAAAAACATCTAATGTTTCATGGGTTTTACTTCTTATTTTCTGGACTGTATGCATCTTATTAAGGCACTCAGAGCACTTCCCATTTCTTGTCTGTTACATACAATTAATATGATGTTATCAATACATTGCACCAAAACGATATTCTGCAGAAGTCCTGATGGTTGGCAGCATATTATGACAGAGCTTAGAAGATTAATAATCTCTGGAGGAAGGTCATGGAAGTACACTGTTAGGGACATGGAAGTATCCCATGTAAATAAGAACTGCTTCAGAATCTCCTTGATGAGTGTGGAAAAGCATGCATTTGCCAGCTCAATAGTCATAAACCATGCCAGAGATTATATTAATTTGATGTAGCAAGGATACCACATCTGGCATAGCAGCTATGATTCGAAATATTACTTCATTAAGTTCATGGTAGTCCAGTGTTATGTACCATAATTCATTCAGTTTTTCCAAGAGCCAGACTGATGAATTAAATGGAGACATGCCATTGCCTCCTGTGTGCAATAGAGTTTCTGATGGGTTCAGCTGAAGTCTCGCCTCAGCTAAATGCCATAGAGAGTCCTAGAGAGTAAATGATGCTATAGTTTTTCCATCTGGAAGAAAGTGGGATGAGGTTTTTTGTTTGTTTGTTTTTGTTTTTTTTTTTTGAGACAGTGTTTCGCTCTTGTTACCCAGGCTGGAGTGCAATGGCACGATCTCAGCTTACCGCAACCTCTGCCTCCTGGGTTCAAGCAATTCTCCTGCCTCAGCCTCCCGAATAGCTGGGACTATAGGCATGCGCCACCATGCCCAGCTAATTTTTGTATTTTTAGTAGAGATGGGGTTTCACCATGTTGACCAGGATGGTCTCGATCTCTGGACCTCATGATCCACCCGCCTTGGCCTCCCAAAGTGCTGGGATTAGCTTTATGTCAACAAGACTCATTGCCTCTAAGTGGCCCTTTGGGAACGGGACAAAATTTCTCTGAAATCCTTGAGAAATCAAACTCCTGTAGGCTAAGGACAGTCCTTTTTGAAAAGAGCATAGCTGTGAGTTGTTAGTAGCCACAAGTCTAAGCAGCTCAGGGATAATGAACTGGCCCAGGAAAGGGTTTCTGGGTGGGGGATCAAACAGCACCTACAACAGCAATAATCTTTATTGATATCATATGGAACTAGGGTTCCCTGAAACACATTTAAGAAAACCTGCCGTATTCCAGATACCAGAGTGAGAATAGGCATGTAAATAAATAACTGTAATACAATTAGCTCCACCCAACATTTATTTAAGGTGACAGGTGCTGCACTAGGTATAGGGTGACTAACCATCTTGGTTTGCCTAGGACTAAGGGGGTTTATTGGATGTAGAAGTTTTGAAACTCACAGTTTCAAAACCGGGACAGTCTCAGGCAAATCTGGGTGAGTTAGTTACTCTAACAGCGTTCTGTGAATATTAAGGGAGGTAACAGCATTGTCTGTGGCAAGAGTCACAAAATCTGCTACGTTCAACAAATGAAGTGTCAGGGATTTCTAGAAGGGATGGCTGCTAACTTTCTTTTGGAGAAGAAATAAGTAGGAAGAACCACTGTGTTGACATGTGCTTTCCTAAAAGCAGCATGCTGTACCATTGCTACTGTGCACAGAGAGCTGCTTCTCTTGAGATCTCATCCTCTTGCTTGGGACCAGCCTCAGCTCCTGCTCCAGCAAATATGACCATCCTCCAAAAGAAATGAAGACTGCAGAAATGCTTACATCTTATTAAACCTACTCTTTGATTTCTTTCGGGATGGAAGGACTCTTCTAAATTACATCATATATATTGTAGATAGTGCCCACATTCCTTTCTTCAATCATTCAAAAAATATTGAACACCTACTGTTGAGCAAGGGGCATGTGTTGTCTATTATTGGAAGCAGAAGTTTGCGAATTTCTGTTCACTGCATCCTGGTATCTGAGTTGCCAATGAAAACAATACAGACAAGTACTGGAAGGAACAACATTTTACTCACACAGAGAAGAGACAGAACACAATCAGCCTCAATAGTGGGCATTGGTTCTCCATGGCCGGAGGGTTCCTCCTAGCCACTGTTGCAGGGCAGTTGGCCTACAGACATCTTTTTTGTGTACTGCGGCAGAAGGACTCTCTCCTCTCTCCTCTCCCTACAGGGGACAGATGTAGCAGTGGGGTTGAGCAGGTGTCATATGGCACACACATTTAAGCAGAACAAAGGAGTGCACATTGAGTTTTAACCAAGGAAAGATATTCCCACACAAGGTGATAAGTTCACCACAGGCTGTGAGGACTCTGTAACTCTTGGTAAGAGAGTGTTACAGGTCTCAGGCCCATTCTTACATGGTTTAGTGGGGGTTGAGAGGCTGCGTGCACAAGAAAGCCTTTTCAAATACTTACAAAGTGCCAGACACTGTTTTAGCTAGTGGGGGACACAACAGGGAACATAGTATACAAACAGCTTGCAACTTACATTCTACGTATAGAGATTTTGTGTGTGTGTGTGTGCTTATGATTATGATTATGATTATGATACATGGTGATAAGTGCTATGGTAAAAAGGAGGAAGACAGATTAGGAAGCCAGTGAATTAATCTAGGTGAGATATGATGATGGTTTGGACAGGGCAATGGTAGTGAATATGGTAAGATGTACTTGGGTTCTGGATATATTTTGAAAGTGGAGCCAACATGATTAACTGATGGGTTGAATGAGGTATGAAAGTTACGAGTTAAGGGTTAGAGGATCAGGAGTTCAGCAAATAGGTATACAAATGCCCAAGCTGAGTAGGCAATTGGACATATGAATATGGAGTTCAGGAGAAGTACAAATAGGATATATAATTTTTGGAGTCTGCAGTTCATAGATGGTATTGAGAGTTATTGCCCTGGATGAAACCATTCAGGGAGGAGTATATAGAGAAGAGAAAAGGAACAACGACGGAGCCCTGGTGCACTGCAACATTAACAGGGGTGAAGAATGAAGAAGCAATATGAGAAACTAAGAAGTAGCAACCAATGAAGTAAAAGCAAAACCAAGGACGTGTGTTGTTCTGGAAGCCATGTCAAGACACCGTTTCAACAATGAGATCATGATCAGTTGTAAGTTAAGTAGGATAAAAGCCCGGAATAGAATTAACTACTGGTTTCAGCAACATGGAGGTTACTTGATAACCTTGACTAATCCGAGTTTTGACCACTAAAATGGAAATTCATTTCAGATCATTTTATCCTCTGGGATAACTCCCCAGTTTTCCTTTGGAAACTGGCCCAAAGTTTCCAAAGGAGTGACAATGTTTAGTGTTGTGAGTCTCAGCCAGACTGTGGTAATCTCAAGTGCAAGGACCTTATTTATCTTGGTATCTCTAGACTTCTAATACAATGCCTGGTATACAGTAGATATTCAGAAAATATTTGATTTATAGATGAAGTGAATGTGATATTCAGTATATAAGTTTCTTCCTCTTCTTTATACTTATTCTTCTGTATACTGCTTTTTAAATTCATTCCTTAAACAATGAAAGATATGATTTTCAGTGGATATAAAGTTTTAATAAAATAAACTAATGAAAGATTAAAAACAACAATACCAACAATTATTCTTTGAGGGTTTATTATGTGCCTGGTAAGCATTTTACAAATATAATCCCCACCAAAACTTTGTGAGACAGGCAGTATTGTTTCATTTTTACCATTTTACAGGTTAAAAAATTGAGATCCATGGGGGTAGAGCAATATGGCAGGGTCTTTAGAATGGTGATTTCTGTGTTCACCAAAATCCATTTCCTTTTTGTTCTGAGGACACCATTCAAGACATTCCCCTATCTTCTTTACAGTTAAAAATGGCCATGTGCCTGAGTTCTGAGTCCACAAGGCAACAAGGATTGGTGCCACTTTCAGGCTTGGCCCATAGAAACGTTACATGCGTAATCTTTTTTCTCCATATGGAATTTAATAGAGCAATTTCTGAGTCCTGGTGGAGCCACAAGATAGAAGGAAACTAGATCCCTGAATGACCACATGGGAAGCCGTCTGCTAAGTAGGAATATCTACATTAGGCTTTGCAGTAGTGAAAAGTATGTTTTGTTAAGCCACTGGGACTTGGGAATTTGTTTTATTGCAGCTAATGTTACTTGCCTTATATGGAAATATAGCTGGTAAGTCTGAAGGCTGATTTTATGGAGGGGCAAAACTGTGGATCATTGAACTAAGGGATGCCTGGCATAAAATATAGATACTATATCAAAAATAGGGGACTTAAGTGACTATGTGCATAATGCCTGCCATGCACTAAAACCTCCAGCCCTCTTCCCCCACAGAATGCTGTCAGGATCTCTGTGTTCCAAGCCTGAAGTGGGATGAGGCTTCTCCAGGGACTCTAATCTCCAGCCAAGAAGACAGATTCTAATATTTGGATAACAGGAGTTTTCTAACACATGGTCTGATCAAGTCAATGCTAACAGGCTGCATTGCTTGGTTGAGAGCTTCTAGTGAGTTTCCTTCTTCCTTTCTTTTATTCAAACAAGCAACAAGCATTATCAGACATTAGGAAAGGTTCTGACATGAAATACAGAGACCACAACAAACAAACAGAGGGAATGCAACTGAGAGGAAGGGGCACGAGGGAGAAGAATTGTGGAAACATCTTCTTGAATGTTCTTAAGACAGACAAGATTGTACATGAATGAAATGAGAAAAGGATGCTCTAAAATAAACAGAGAAGAAAACAAGTTTTGGTAATTAAAAACATGAGAACACAAATAAAAATCTCAGTAAGTTTGGAAGATACATTTGAAGAAACATTACCAAAAGTTGAGCCAAAAGACAAATAAAATAGGAAAGAATTATAACCATATTAGAAGACTGGTCCAAAAGGAAATCCAGAAGAAAAGATTGGAAAAGGCCAAGGGGAAGGGTGGGAAACAATCTATGTAATAATTTAAGAAGATTTCCTAGGACTGAAGGACAGGGTTGACCGATCAAAAAGAGTTGTCTCCTTATGCACAGTGGATGGAGAAAAAGGATCCACACTAAAGACTGTCATGAAATTTCTGAGTATTGGTGATAAGAAGAGAGCCTATGAGTTTCTGGAGAGAGAGAGAAAAAAAAACGGGTTACACAAAAAGGTTCAGGTATCAGAATGGCTTCAGATTTTTCAACAGCAGCATCTCCAAATATTCTATAGGTCAGTAATATCCAACCAACAAATATATACCTAGCCAAGTTATTTATCATAATTGAGGGGTAGAATAATAGCATTTTCAGATATTCGAGTTCTAAAATTGTCTCAAGAATCCATCGGAGGACGTACTTCGAGAAAATGAAAGAATCAGCCGAGAAAGAGGGAGACACAGGCTGCAACACATGGCAGAGTGGACAGAGGAGAGGGTGATGAATGTTTCTAGGAGGATGGCGAAGCTGTGTCCACACATGGAAGGCAACCCCAGATCTGAATGGAGACAGAGGTACCGCTGAGGGCTGTCCACACTAAGTTCCCAGCTAACCCGAGGACAGGGTGTCCAGGAAACCCTGGTGTCATTTTGAATGATACTGGCTTCTCTTGACCGGAGGCTGAAAAAGTTCCTGCTCTCTCCTCCATGCACTGCTGCCTAGGTAAGCTGAGGACACTTACTTCACCCACAGAAATGTCCTGCTTTGACCTAATCTTGAGAGTGGGACTCAGGCCACATAAATTCAGAAGCTGCCCACTCTCCTGGAGAGGATTCTCTCCATACATCCAGTTCTTGGCCCACACTAAAGCCTTGCCAGACAAGCTGCAGGGTTTCTGAAGTGAACTCCACATTTCTGAGGACTCACTTGTGACCTTGCCCTGTGGCTTCCCCAGAAGGGACTCTTGGAAACCCTCACGGAATCTAAAGTTAGGTCAAGGCCTAGAGGCTCAGCCTGTTTTCCCCCGGTGGGCCTCTATCTAGCAGGAAAACATGTCAGTTTCTGCTGCTACCCGTTTTCCAAAACTAAACATTGTTTGTTTCTTCATGCATAGGAGGGAGGCCCCATAAAGAAAAGGTGGACAAGGATGAACACAGCAGGTGGGATGAGAGTTACTTCCGGGTGGGGTGGAGGGGCTGATGGGAGGGGCATGTAACTGGGAAGGGGCACACATGATATCTAAGGGACTGGTAATATTCTTGTTATGAACCTGGTTAATGGTGCATGAGTACTTAATGATTATAATTTAAACTGTTCTGTATATACAATCCATATCAAAACTTTAAAAAAGTTAGTGGTTGAGCCAAGTAATTGTTCATGTTCTGTTGAACGATGATGAGCTCTAATTTTATGAGGTTGTGAGTGGAAATGGATGGAGAAAATGAATCAGATGGTGCAGTTCATTGCCATCTATGAGACAGCTCTAGCAGGGAGAGCACAGGTGTGGCATGAGTATTCACAGGCTCCAGAGACGAGGTGTCTGGGAGTGCTGATGGAGAGTGGAGGTCTCATGGGAAAAGCCCGTGAGGTTCGTGGATTATTGTACTCATCTGTTCTCACGCGGCTAATAAAGACATATCGGAGACTGGGTAATTTATAAAGGAAAGAGGCCTAATTGACTCACAGTTCAGCATGGCTGGGGAGGCCTTAGGAAACTTGCAATCATGGCTGAAGGGAAATATCCTTCTTCACATAGCAGCAGGAAGGAGAAGAATGAGTGCCCAGTGAAGGGGGAAGCCCCTTGTAAAAACCATCAGATCTCTTGAGAACTAACCCACTATCACTAGACTATAATTGAACCCCATGATTCAATTATCTCCACCTGGTACCTCCCATAACATGTGGGAATTATGGAAACTACAATTCAAGATGAGATTTGAATGGGGACACAGCCAAACTGTATTAATCATGGCCTGCCTCCATCCTTGCCTTTCCTTTCACTCATCTAGTCTCTTCTCAACAGAATGTCCAGAGAGATCCTTTAATAACTTCAGTCAGATTGTTACTCCTCTGCTCAAAACCCTCCAAAGAGTTCCCATGTCTTACAGAATAGAATAGTGAAGGAAGCATTGAAGTATCTGGTCCCATACCACCTCTGTGACCTTATCTCCATCTATACTTCTCCTCATTCACTCTGCCTCAACTACTGTAATCTGCTGCTGTTTCTCAAAGAGGCCAGGCACACCTCTGCCCCAGGGCCTTTGCACGTGCCAAGTTCCTCTGCCCGACGAGCACTCCTTCAGGGCTTGCATCCTCATTTCTTTGGGGTTCCTGCTGAAATGTCACTTTGTGAAGCTTTTCCTAACTGTTCTTTGTGAATCTACTCTCCCCTTCATCTCTAGCCTTCCTTTCACATTTCCTATATATATTTTTATTATTTCCTGTCCCCTCCTCTGCTCCCCTCCTCACTCGAATATAAATTCTATGAGGGCAGGATTTTTGTCTGCTTTGTTCACAGTCATAGTCCTGATTTGGAGACAGAGTGACAAGGCAACACCTAAGCTTTCCTCTTGGCCTGCCCAATCCCAGGACTGCGTCTTCTGGTCTGTAGTGTCTCCTTGCATAAAAAGTCGTTCATGGCCTGGCTCAGCAGTGAATGTTGATACAGCATCTTTGCCCTGAAGAGCAGGAAGAGTGTCATGCAAATGCCAAAACTTGTTATTGCCATTGGAAACACACAAGGGCCTCTGAGAGGCCTGGGAAAGGCTCAGTCTTCCAGGATCCAATGGCACCTTCTGGATCTCCTGAGCCGCCCCATTGGCATGCTTTGAGCCCTCTTAGACATAATTCAGCCAATTTCCTGACATGCATCCTCTTATTGCCTTATAATGCTTTCATCGAGTTACGACTTACAACAGATCAGGACAAGCCTAAGTAAAAACAGAGATTTGTTCCTTTGGTGGAGTGTGTCCAAGTTGACAGCAGAGCAAACACCAAAGACTAGTTGGGATTTAATGGGAACCATTCCTTCTATTTGATTTGGAAGACTTTGTTGACCCCAACTAAGAAAAATTCAGACTCTCTTAAGCACAGAGATTGAGTTTTCTCTATTGCTCCATTAGGGATAGAGGAGCCGGGCTGATATTTTAGAAGGAAAAAATGCAAAATAACAGTGAAAAGCTCTAAGTGGGCAAAGGGAAAATTCATGACCTGCACATCTCTTTTAGTGGGTCACTATATTTACTATGTACACAGCAGAGATTTTAGTTATGAAGAGGGAGTGAGTATCTACAAAACTTCCTCTTAAAGTTACTTACCCTGAGCAGTAATTAATCAATCCAGAAAGAAAAGGTCTAAATAGATGCATCCCTGTGTTTCTTGGCAATAAAGCAAAGTTGATTATCTTTGGTGAAGGAAACGATTTAAGATTCTTTTCACAATCCTTATGTGTGCATACTATTTTATAATTTTTACAAACACCACTTTGGTTCACCTTCCCAATACATCTAGGAAAGAGACAAGTCAAGAAATATGGTCCCAAAGAAGACATATATGAAGCCAACAAACATATGAAAAAATGCTCATCATCACGGGTCATTAGAGAAATGCAAATCAAAACTACACTGAGATACCATCTCACGCCAGTTAGAATGGCAATCATTAAAAAATCTGGAGACAACAGATGCTGGAGAGGATGTGGAGAAATAGGAACGCTTTTACACTGTTGGTGGGAGTGTAAATTAGTTCAACCATTGTGGAAGACACTGTGATAATTCCTCAAGGACCTAGAAATAGAAATTCCATTTGATCCAGCAATCCCATTACTGGGTATATATCCAAAGGACTATAAATCGTTCTACTATAAGGACACATGCACACGAATGTTCATTGCAGCACAGTTTACAATAGCAAAGACCTGGAACCAACTCAAATGCCCATCGATGATAGACTGGACAGGGAAAATGTGGCACATATACACCATGGAATATTATGCAGCCATCAAAAACGATTAGTTCGTGTCCTTTGTAGGACATGGATGAACCTGGAAACCATCATTCTCAGCAAACTGACACAAGAACAGAAAATCAAACACCGCATATTCTCACTCATAGGTGGGTGTTGAACAATGCAAACACATGGACACAGGGAGGGGAGCATCACACACTGGGGCCTGTTGGGGGGGAAAAAGGGGAGGGACAGTGGGGGGTTGGGGGAGTTGGGGAGGGATAGCAAGGGGAGAAATGCCAGATATAGGTGATGGGGGAGGAACGCAGCAAGTCACACTGCCATGTGTGTACCTATGCAACAATCTTGCATGTTCTTCACATGTACCCCAAACCTAAAATGCAATAAAAAAATATATACATATATATAAATAAATAAATAAATAAATAAATTAAAATTAAAATTAAAAAAACAAAAAAACCTAGGGTTCCAGGACAAACTCATCCCCTTGGAAAGTGTTTTCCTGATCCCCCTGTTCAATGTTTCCATTTATATCACTTTCCTTTGTTTTATTTCATAACAATTATAACTATTGGAAACTAAAAAAAAAAAGAAAAGAAAAGAAATATGGTCCCCATTTAACACTGAAGAAACTAGTATTCAAAGAAATTTTTTGGCCCAAAATCATTTGTGCTAAACAGGAATATTCTATATTTACCTTGTCCAATATGGTAGTTCCTAGCCACATGGAGCTACTGAGCACTTGAGATGTGATTAGTATAATCGAGGAGTTAGAATTTTAATTTTAAAAACATTTTAGGCCGTTTGTGGTGGCTCACGCCTGTAATCCCAGTACTTTGGTAAGCCGAGGTGGTCGGATCATGAGGTCAGGAGTTCGAGACCAGCTTGGCCAACATAGTGAAACCTCATCTCTACTAGAGATACAAAAATAGCCGGGAGTGGTGGCATGGATCTGTAGTCCCAGCTACTCGGGAGGCTGAGGCAGGAGAATCGCTTGAACCCAGGAGGTGGAGGTTGCAGTGAGCCAAGATCGCACCATTGCACTCTAGACTGGGCGACAGGGTGAGATTTCATCTAAAAAAAAATATGTTTTTAATTTACTTAAGTTGAAATACTCATTCGTGGCTACCCCAGTGAACAGCACAGGAGTGAGTGGCTGAACCAAGATGCTAATCAAGAATGACTGGTTCCATACCATCGTTTCCAGGCAGGTTCTGACTAATTATGGAATAGGAAGTGAAATTTGCTAAGAATGCACTAGCTTCAGGAATACGTAAAGTAAAAGCAGTCCCACAGACCCTTAAGTCCAGCATACCTGGACTCAGTCCTGTGGGTGCTTTACCTGTAAGCAAATGTCTGCTGCTGGGTTTTTACAGTAATGCACAGGATGAAATCTGCTTGCCATTATGCTTGCTCTATGATATTTTTGTGGCTTCCATCTTCTTAAAACAAGAAAAAAGGCCTCAGACTCCCAACATATGTTAGGATGATAAGCACCTATTTAATCTCTGTCACTGCAAAGAGAACGGAATATTTCCTTTGAAGTGAGGAAAGTTGCTTTGTGAATTTAGGCAATTCCTTTGGGAGAGTGGAGGAGAGTTAAACCAGGCCTCATGTTTCCCAGCAAGAATCCCAGATCTGAGAATGTGTTGGTATCTTGTACTATAGGGGAGGAAGGGAAAGGGGGATGCAGGCTTAGTGGGAGTGGGTTGTTCTAAGGGTTTTCAAACTTGCCTCCTTTTTTTCTACATCAGCCTTGGGAGTTTGGAATTATTGTTATAAGGCAGTTTCTCATCCTCAGCATTATTAAACTGTTGGGCCAAATAGTTCTTTGTAATGAGGGACTGCCCTGTGCAACGTAGGATGTTTGGCAGCATCTCTGGCCTCTACTCACTAGATCAGAGCCGCATCCCCCAGTTGTGACAACCAAAACATGTCTCTAGACATTGCCAAATGTCTCCCGGAGGCCTTCAGCTTCAGAACCACTGTTGCAGAGTCATCTTACACAAACCTATTCCGTCTCACACAGCAGCTATATTTTGCTTAGAGCATTGTTAAGCTCAGGTTCTTTTTCCACCCTCCAAAGCCCATTGTTTTTATGTTACACTGTTTTTAACTTTTGGTGGAATTTGGGGAAAGGCATTAAGGAAAATTATTAATAAAGGAAAAAAGGATCAGAGCCCTTAATGTCCCTCCCTTTCTTCCCCAACCCCAAAATCATGTATCCCCGGTATTTCAAACAGAGCCCAGTATAGAGAATGCACGCAATAGATATCTTCTAGACTGTGCGTAAATGAAGGAAGTTCAAAGATATCATGTATTCTATTTCGGGACATTGGATGGGACAGACAGGGCCATGCATTAGTTTCCAAAGTGTCAGAAGGTAGAAATCAGAAGACTTAATAGATTTTCAACTGAGGAAGTTCCATGGGGTGAATCCAAGTTAGAATCTTTGAGAGAGATTCTAGAATCAGGATCCCAGGTGCCAGCTACAAAGTCAAGACTCACAGGTAGGCATCCTACTTGTTAAGAGTGTGAACTTCTAATCCAAACACAGTTTGGATTCTGGCTTTTTGATTGGTAAGTATGTGACCATCACTCTTCTTCTAATCATGAAGAAGAGATAAGTACGGAGTAGAGAATCAGAAGAAAATAAGAGTGGAGCTGGAGCAAGTCAGGAACAGAAGAGGAGATCCAGAATAATTGCCCATGTGATATTAACAGGGGAAGGAGAGGTTGAAACCACCTTTCAAAAGTTCTATCAGCAAACGAAGCTAACCCAGCCCCCATCTTGCCTTTCCCTTAATTGTTCCTGGGCTATTGGGCCAAGTTAAAGTTGGGAGACAGTTAGGCTACATTTTAAATGACAATAGGCCTTGCCCCAACTCATCTGCTTTTGCAAAGCTAATAGGAGGCCATCAGGCTGAGGGGAGGAGGAGATCCTGAGTCCTGCTAAGGTGCAGACATTACTCCAGAGGTTATAAAATAGGCACTTCCCCAGTTAATCCTGCAAATGATACCACTTTTGTAGATTGGCCTTTGAGATAGCTTTCTAGGTTTTTTGCATGTCTGACACCCATGGCTCCACCTGGACTGACAACCAGGCTCCTGTGGCCCCACCCAGAAGTGAATCAGACTGCAGGAGGACCGCTTTAGCCCGCTATGATTTCATCTTTGCCCCAGTCAGTCAGCAGCAAGCACTTGTTACTTGGCCACCCCCATTCCGTTCCCCAAACTGCCCTTGAAAAACCCCTAACCTGTGAGGTTTGAACAAGACAATTAGCGTAGGAACTCCGTCTCCCATGGCCAGCCTCGTGTTTATTAAGCTCTTTCTCTACTATGATGCCATGGACTTCATGCAGTGGGCAGAAAGATCCCCTTGATTGGTCACAGGGTGCGGGTGCTGTGCTGCTGAGAGATGCAGACGTGCATGAAGTAATCCTGGAGCTGGTGTTGTCTTAGGACAGGTCTCCAGAAGCAGGCCTTGAGATGAAAATCTGTGCGCAATAATTTTTTAAGGGTGTGCTCCCAGGAGAAACAGTGAAGGAGACAGGAAAGGCGGTACGGAAAGGGGAAGAAATTCAACAAGCCTGCAATTTCAGGCAAAGTTCCAGCCTCAACCTGATCCTACAGGGAACTCTAGAGTTTGTTCACCTTGAGGCAAGGGAGCTGGGCTTCCCTGCCTCTACACCACTCAGCCATTGGCAATCGGCTGCTCTGGGAAGATTTGAACTCCCGGAACTTCTCGCTCTCTGCCTGTATGAGCAAACTGGCTCAGTGGCCCAAGAGTATTTCTCTAAAGAAGGTTGTAGATAAAAGCAGTTAGAAGTAAAGCACACAGATGCTGGGCGATAGATGTACACAGCCAATGTAATACAGACCTGAACCGGTCTGGGTGTAGCACTGCCAGTGTTTGCTCCAGGTGTTCGGGGCCAAATTGAGTGGCTCCTTAATAAATCTAAATGAATAGCTTTATAGACAGTTGTGGAGCTGTTAAGAATAAAAGAATTGCATGTACCAGGGCTGATGCAGAAGGCAGGATTGAGATGTAAATCATGCCATTGCAGGTGGTGAGACTTGGCTCTTGAGTTCCATAAGTTATTCCTCCCTTGCTGTAAATTCAGGCTTTCATAGCTATGCACTTGTGGATTTCTGGCTTCTTCTTATGAATCTAGGACAACTGCCTGCCTGGGACCTGGGCATGGGCACGCCAGGCTGGCTGAAAGGCACTGGACTCACAAAGATAGATGGTCAGTTTGATGTTAGGAAACAATTTCCACTGTCCCAGTGAGAATGATGAGAGTAACAATAACAAGTAAAATTTATTGGAGCACTTCCTACGTACCAGGTAGCATGCTACAGGCTCCATTTGTATGAACTCTTTCCTTCATGAGTCTGCAAAACCGTTCTTATTACCCTCATCATGTTATAGATTAGCAGTCAAAGCTGGGAGAGGCAGCTTACCTCTCCCCCAGGTTATATTGCTGGTGAATGATGGAGTCAGACTCAAATTTAGATCTGATTCCAAAGTTCTTTGTCTTAAGAGTTCAACACCTTCCAGTTGTCATTAAGCATTTATGGAGAACTTCTTAATATTCTCATGGCTGTTGCAGGGGCTGTGATCCGGTAGGGGGGAAGGGGACAAATATACTCCAATTACTTGAGAGCCAACATGTTTGTATAGTAAATGAGGGTTCAGGTGTGGATGATCAGACCGGTATAATGGTGTTGGATGCCTAGAAACTCTTAGTTTGTGCCTGGTATGGTTTGGCTTTGCGTCCCCACTCAAATCTCATCTTGCAGCTCCCATAATTCCCACATGTTGTGGGAGGGACTTGGTGGGAGATGATTGAATCATGGAGGTGGTTCTTTCCCATGCTGTTCTCCTGATAATGAATGAGTCTCACGAGATCTGATGGTTTTAAAAACGGAAGTTTCTCTGCACAAGCTCTCTCTTTGCCTGCTGGCATCCACATAAGATGTGACTTGCTCCTCCTTGCCTTCCACCAGGATTGTGAGGCCTTCCCAGCCATGTGGAACTGTAAGTCCAAGAAACCTCTTTCTTTTGTAAATTGCCCAGTCTTGGGTATGTCTTTATCAGCAGCTTGAAAACGGACTAATACAGTGTCTTATCAGCAACCTGCAGCAGCAAAATCTAAACAAGCCAAATGCCTCAGCAGTAATGTGATGGGGGATGGGCCATGGGGGCGGGAGAGGCAGGGAGCAGAGGAGGACTGGACTCAGCAACTTTGGCTGGAAGGGAATTTGAGGACTAGCTCCTTTTTCTCTTCTTGTACTGGCTTCTGTGGGTGGGGGTTGGGGGTGGGTGGAGGACAAAGAGCCTCTGGCCTGGTGTTGTTGAATGGGTGGTGCAGCCTCCCAGGGTCCCTGGCTTGCCTCCTTGCCTTGCAACCAGGACAGGGACAGTCCCCTGCCCTCGGCCTTAGTCTATGTGGCTGTGGAGTAAACAGAGACAGTGCCTGGACTGCTCTAGAAGTCACTGAGATGTCATGGGAAGAGCACTGGCCTTAGAATTTGGTGCCTTGGGGTGGCATGCTGACTTGTCACTTGCCAGCTGAGTGTCCTTGGGCACTATCATTTAGTCTTTCTGGTCCTCAGTTTTCACATCTGTAATCATGATAGGTGACCAACATTTATGCAGTATTTACTAAGGCTCAGGCAATTGCTCCAAAGCTTCCCATTGGATAGTTAACTCAATCCTCATTAAAGTAGGTACTATTGGCCAGGTGGGGTGGCTCACACCTATAATCCCAGCACTTTGGGAGACCACAGCAGGCAGATCACTTGAGGTCCGGAGTTCGAGACCAGCCTGGCCACCTAGTGAAACTCCATCTCTACTGAAGATACAAAACCAGCCGTGTGTGGTGGTGTGCGCCTCTAGTCTCAGCTACTCGGAAGAGGTGGGAGAATCACTTGACCCCGGGAGGTGCAAGTTGCAGGGAGCCAGAATCACACCACTGTACTCCAGCCTGGGTGAAAGTGTGAGACTCCATCTCCAAAAAAAAAAATACATAAAAAATAAAGTAGGTACTATTAATACCTCCATTTTATAGGTGAAGATATTGAGTCCCAGGGAGGTTACATAGAGGGGAGACCACTTGTTCTGGGTTGCCGAGATTGTCCCCACTTACACCTGTCATTCCTGCCTCTTATTTGGCTTAACATTTTTCTATCACTTTTCATGGTCAAAAATATCCTGGTTTGGTTATTACATTATATTTAGTACTTACAGTGATTGTTATATTTAGGTTAAATATTTTGTCAAAATCCCAGAACTGTTAAGTGGTAGAATAAGATCTTTAAACCTCGGAAGTCAGATTCCAGGGACTATGTTCTTAATCATCAAACTGTGTAATACCTGGACACACCTGCTTTCAAAGGATGGTCTCCTTTTTTGCCTTTCTTGCTTTCTTCCTTCCATCCTGCTTGCCTACCTTCCTATTCTTTCCCTCTCTTGCTATCTCCCTTTTTCCTTCCCTCTTTCCCTCCACTCCTTTCTTCTTTCTTTCCTCCTTCCCTCCCTCCCTGTCTCTTTTCCCTCCCTCCCTTTCTTCCGCATTTCTTGGGTGCCATCTATGGTGCCAGGCGTTAGGGATATAGGATGACCTGTGTCCTTAGCGAGTTCATAGACTGGTGGGAAGACAGACACACAAGTCAGTATTTGCAATATAATATGAAAGTGCAGTGAAACAGACAAAACAGACAGATGCTACAGGAGCGTAACACAGGGAACCCTAACTGTGGGTGAAGTGGTTTCAGGAAAGTTGAAGAATAGAGCGACTTTTAAGCTGCATCTTAAGGATGT
Organism: Ateles fusciceps; assembly: GCA_036589455.1. NCBI lineage: Eukaryota > Metazoa > Chordata > Mammalia > Primates > Atelidae > Ateles > Ateles fusciceps. The sequence goes on from JAZHEH010002159.1 coordinate 8,183,356, forward strand.
GTGTTGTCTAGAAGCTTGCCAGGTATGTTAAGAGAGGGGTAAGGGCAGAGACTGGGGTCAAAAATAAAAATAAAAGATGCACATTTTGGGTTACTTTTAGGAATTAAATTCATAATCATAGTAGCCAGATTCATAAGAACCACTCATACATTCTAGGTAAATATAGCTTAGATAATTAGTAGCGCTGTCGGCCAAGCCAGGGACACTCCAAGTGGATGGAACTGTTTGCTCCATCACAGAGGTAGTGTATCAAGTAAGGATGCCTTCAGGTACAGGCAACAGAACACACAACTGAAAGTGGCTTTGAACTAAGGCATTGTTTTTCCGATGTAGAACAAAGAGTGGGGGTAGACAAATGGTTGTACTATTCAATTTTCCACCAGGGACCAAGGTTTTCTCCATCCTTCTGTTCTGTCATCCTTAAATAGGTTGGCGCTTTGTTCTTGTGTTTGTAATCTAATGATCCCGATACGGCCTTTGGAGAAGACAGGCGTGAGCTTCAGCTTGGTTCAGCTACTTACCTCTGCAACTTTGGATGAGTCACTTAACCTCTCAGTTTCCTCATCAGTAAAACAAATGAGAAACAACCTCACAGGGCTGTTGGGGGAGATGGCTGAGATACTGTATGTAGAGCACAAACTTGACAAGCTAAAAAAAAAACAGATTTGTTTTCCTTTTTCATCTATATTTTTGTTGTTGTTGTTTTGCATATTTGCTTTGCTTTAAGGCGAGGGCAGGGACTAGGGTCAAAAAAAGGAAAAAAAAAATGCACATTTTGGGTTACTTTTAGAAATTAAATTTATAATCATAATAGCCAGATTCATAAGAAACCACCCGTACTTTCTAGGTAAGTATAGCTTATATAATTAGTAGCGCTATAGGCCAACCCGTCCACAAGTGCTGACCCATCACAAAGCCTGCCATGTGGTCAAAGCTCAGAAACTAGGGCAGGCAAAAACACCACAGACGGGCAAGGAGGTCCAGGCCTCTCTGGGCTTTTACCTGATATAATTGACAAAGGCAGCTTCAATACTCTGGAGATTGATATCCAAGATTTTTTTCCAAAGCCAGATTTTGAGATAAGCCACAGTTAAATATCTGAGAGATTAACTGTTCCATTAGGGAAGAGTGGCCATTAATTAAGCCTCAAAGGCAGTCGGAATGAATTACGTTCCAGCAAGAAGGGTAGATACGTCCTGCTCCTAAAGGAGATGGAGGAAGACGGGGGATCAGATTCCAGTGAGCTCTCTGGAGCTTTATTGGATGGGTCCTATGCGCCCTGATTTAGAAGAGATTTATTTTTTAAAAACAGTTTTTTGGCCAGGCATGGTGGCTCATGCCTGTAATCCCAGCACTTTGGGAGGCTTTGGCAGGTGGATGACTGGAGGTCAGGAGTTCGAGACCAGCCTGGCCAACATGGTGAAACCCCCATCTCTACTAAAAATACAAAAATTAGGCATAGTGGCACACACCTATAATCCCAGCTACTTGAGAGGCTGAGGCGGGAGAATCGCTTGAACCTGGCAGCTGGAGGTTGCAGTGAACCGAGATCACCCTACTGTACCCCAGCCTGGGTGACACAGTGAGATTCCGTTTAAAAAAAAAGTGTTTTATTTGCAAAATCTATAAAGCAGGAAGATTTATTTTTGGTTCAGCTAGGATGATGATTCCTGAGCCAATGAATGAATTGTCTTGGCATTTTGAAAAATCGGATACAAAAGAACCACTATTTTGCAAAACAACTCTCCACTCCAAGTAGGTGATTTGCACATAATTTCTTTAGAATGGGAAACTAGAAAGAATTTATTTGAAACAAAGGAAAATCTGGGGCCCCAGTGCAGAAGACACTGGAGCCAGACCAGTCTCTACAGCTGGCAATGCTGGGATCACTAAGACTATAATGAAAATGTGATCTTCATTAAAAATATTTCAATCAGTCCTAAAGATTCTTCAAGAAGAAGCTGAGATTCCACAGGATGATCTAGCTTCTCCTAGGCCATATTCTATCTATCAGGGGTTGGCAAATGTGTTCTGTAAAGAGCCAAGGAGAAACTATTTTCGTTGTGCAGGTCACATGATCTCTGTAGCAGCCACTCACCTCTACTGCAGTAGCACAAAAGCAGCCTTACACAATAGCAAATGAATGTGTGGTTGTGTTCCAATAAAACTTTAATCTCTGGCCGGGTGCAGTGGCTCGTGCCTGTAACCCCAGCACTTTGGGAGGCCGAGGCGGGTAGATCATGAGGTCAGAAGTTCAAGACCAGCCTGGCCAATATGGTGAAACCCCATCTGTACTAAAAATACACAGATTAGCAGGGCGTGGTGGCACGCCCCTGTAGTCCCAGCTACTCAGGAGGCTGAGGCAGAATAATCTCATGAACCAAGGAGGCAGAGGTTGCAGTGAGCCTCGAGATTACGCCACTGCACTCCAGCCTGGGCGATACAGTGAGACTCCGGCTCAAAAAACAAAAAAAACAAAAACTTCAATCTTCAACAACAGGCGGTGGGATGATTTGATCCGTGGCCATAGTTGGCCAACCCTTCCTATAGAGGGAAAAAAGACGATGAACTAATGACATTTTTTTAAACACTTCATTTTTTTGGGTTAAAAACAATGACTTCAATAACAAGTTATCACAACAATGAACTTTTTAAAATTACTTTTTTATAAAGAAGAAATGCTTTATTATTTTTGTTTATTAATTATTTTAGAGACAAGATTTCACTATGTTGCCTAGGCTTGTCTCTAACTCCTGACCTCAAGTGATCCTCCTGCCTCAGCCTCCCTAGTAGCTGGGGTTTAGGTGCGAGCCACCATGCTTGATTCTATTTTTATTATTGACAAATAGGAGAACAGAAAAAAATGGAAATTTAAAAAAATGTATAAGTTAACTGTGGTAGACAATTTGGGTCAGCTAACCTCACACCCGTTCACTCCTTCTTCCTTGCTGGTTGAAAAGCTAACATATTCACTTGCCCATTTCTTTACTGCTAATGATTGGATAACCATGAGATTCAAAACAATTTCCAATGGAATGAAAAATGGAGTTTGCATGGGGGTGTCAGGTGTGTTGGGAGGCCTCCAGGATAGTTTTTCCTGATAAAGGAGAGAGCTATTTTGAGGAAATTTCTCTCAGCCTCCCTCTCTTACTTGGAATATGGATGTGAGGCCTGGAGCTATAGCAGCTGAATTGTCACCCTGAGGTGTGAAACCAACAGGCTAAGTCTGGCTGAGAGGAAGGATCTGGATCTATGGTGACACCACTAACCTGAGCCACATTGTCCTAGATTGCCTGCCACCCTGGAATTCTTGTTACATGAAATAAATGTAAAACCTATTTGTTTAAACTACTGATAGTTGGCTGTTTGTGAAATGCAGCCGAAAACATCACTAACGGATAGTTCATGAAATTATTAAAAACTTGCAAAATAGCTCATGTTGGAAAACCCTGGTCTAAAGTGTCCTTCACGTGCAATGTCCAGATCTAAACTTAATATTCAGTGTGTGGGTAGGAGTTCTTTGCTTTTGAATCCTATAAAGTAGATGTCTGTTTAATGTTGTGCTTTTAGCCCAGTATAAAGCTTCCTTTGCATCTGCAAGGTTCTAATTTTAAATCTGCAAATCAGATGGGACCTTAAAATTTAGAATACACCTTGGGAGTAGATACTTAAGAAAATTATGTCACTTTTCCACACCATTTATATCAATATAGTGTAAGTTGCTTCTCCTTTAAATAAATAGCATCCAAAGGGAAGTAAAAAGTCAATATCATGATAAATTACTTGCTCATCAAAGAATGATTTATCTGGAAAACTTGGATACCTAAAACACAATCTAGAAGTAGATGTTCAGCATAAAAAGACGGCGAAGTGTTAATAAATGCCAAAAGATCTATTCCCTAAATTACTAATAATGCAATCAAAGGAAAGGATCATGGGCTCGGACTCAGAGCTTTTTTTGGCTCGATCTCGGCTCCCTGGAACCTCTGCCTCCCAGGTTCAAGTGATTCTTCTGTTTCAGCCTCCCGAGTAGCTGGAATTACAGGTGGCTGCCCCCATGCCTGGCTAATTTTTGTGTTTTTAGTAGAGTTAGGGTTTCACCATGTTGGCCAGGCTGGTCTCCAACTGACCTCAGGTGATCCGCCCACCTCGGCCTCCCAAAGTGCGGAGATTACAGGCATGAGCCTCTGCACCCAGCCTCAGAGCTTTTTTGCTCTTATCTTCACACAGTCTGTTAGTGTAGAGGTTACCCTACCCTGACTAATAAGCTATGGCAAAAACTGCGAAGGTGACGTGCAAAACACTAAGGTTTAGGAAATATTGGTAGGAAGGATATTATTTCCCTTTAAAAAAGGGGAAGTTGAGATTCAGAGAAGCTGTTGCTACCCAGCAGAAATTGCACCAGAGTCAAGCTTTGACCTTAAGCATCATGGCTTGGGCAGCGAGAAGGTGGCCCACTGTTTCCAGACACAAGAACATTTCAGTCTCTCTGGGCACGTGACTCAGGTCAAGTCATGTCATCGACGTGTTGAGTCAGACTTCAGAAATTGCTCTCCTTCCCCAAGCAAAGGCAGCGTAGACACCAGATTGCTATTTCTTGCCTTCTATGTTCATTTCCAGAGCCATTCCACACTCCCTAAAACAACCCCTTTCAAAAGCAATGATGATAAGGCTCATTTGGAATCTGTAATTGTGGCTTTCCTGAACTGCATTTGAGGCACAGTATCTAAGAACAAAGACCAGTTGCTTGGATGCCGAATTGCAATCCAAAAGAGGGTCAGGGGTCAGGCAGGCCTTCTGAGGCTAACGTCTGGTTGCATGCATGCCTTTGGTTGATGGTTTGAGTTATCTTAAATATTTTTATGTGTAAAGAGAAACTACTAAAGGCAAATAGTCATCTAAAGATGTGAAATTCTGAAGCACATGTCCATGGTAAAGTTTGACCTAGTTTGAAAATAAAATAATTGTGGAGTTTTATTTCGGAAAAGTTCATTTTGGAGTTTTGGATTATCGATCCTCCATATTAGACAAATAGAAATAGTCATGTATTTCTTGACACTTTAGGACAGGAGATGGCAAACTACAACCCATGGGCCAAATTTGGCTCACCATTTTTTTTTAAACATGAAATTTGATCAGAACACAATCACATCCATTTTTTAATGTGTTTTCCATGGCTGCTTTTGAGCTACAATGGCAGAGTTGTGTAGACAAGCAGAGACTACATGGCCTGCAAAGCCTAAAATATTTACTCTCTGACTCTGCAGAAAAAGTTTGCCTACTCTGGTTTGGCAGAACTAGAATTAGAACCTCTTGTAAACTCTCATTAAAAGGGCTAAGTGGAGTATAGTTGTCAGAAGGTGCTCAATGAACATTTGCTGAAATAATGAATGAGGAAGAAATAGAGCCAAAAACTGAAGTTTTCAACTTCCCGATGCACTGTGGTCCTAGTACCTTTTGGGCAAGGGCCACACATGTAAGAGAAGGTAATCTACCATTTATGAGAACTTACCTTAGACCATCTGATTTATGATTTCATTTAGGCCCCATAGCAATCTAACAGGTAGGTACTATCATTGCATGGGCTTGACGATGACGAATTTTCTCCTGTTCAGAGGCTTTTGCTTTTCATGTCAGGAATCCAGCTCTGTTCCAGATGGCTGAGGTATTGACCATCTGATTGCTTGATAAATAATACAGTTTTTTTTTTCTTTTCAGGAATCAGTATTTATTATCAAAGTCATATTCGATAGTAATACAGTTTTTAAAGCATCTTATAAAAATATTTTTGGCCGGGTAGGGTGGCTCACGCCTGTAATCCCAGCACTTTGGGAGGCCGAGGCAGATGGATCACTAGGTCAAGAGAGCAAGACCATCCTGGCCAACATGGTGAAACCCCATCTCTACTAAAAATACAAAAATTAGCTGGGCATGGTGGTGCATGCCTGTAGTCCCAGCTACTCGGGAGGCTGAGGCAGGAGAATTACTTGAACCTGGGAGGCGGAAGTTGCAGTGAGCCGAGATTGCGCCATTGCACTCCAGCCTGGCGCCTGGTGATGGAGCAAGACTCTGTCTCAAAAAAAAAAATTTTTTTTTGATTTACGCAAAAGTTGCAAAAATAGTTCAGAGTTTCTGTGTGCTCTTACTCTAACTTCTCCTAATGTTAATATCTTATATACGTAGTTTAATGGTCAAAACCAAGGAGTTAACACTGCAACAAGACTATTAACTAAAATACAGATAAAATTTAAATGTGACCAGTTTTTCCAGAATGCTCTGTTCCTCTTTTAGGATCAGTTTCAGAAACCACATTGCATTTAATTGTCATCTCTCTTTAATCTTCTCTGGTCTGTGACAGGTCCTCAGTTTTTTCTTGTCTGTTATGACCTTCCACTTTTAAACACTACAGGTCAGTTAGATTTTAGACTGTCTCTCAATTTGGGTTGTCTAATGCTTTGTCATAATTAGTTTGAAGTTATTCATTTTGGTGAGAATAACACAGAGGGAATGCGCTTTTCTCCCTGCTTTACATCAGGGGGTCCACGACGTTGATCTGTTTCATTTGGCGATGCTTACGTTAATCACTTGGTTAAGGTAGCGCCTTCCAGGCCTCCCCACAAACAGAGCAACACTGAAAGATATGCAAACACCTAGACAGAATTAGATGCTTTTCCTACTAAAACAGCTCTAAACAACTACTTACATCAAATTCAAATGTATCTTAGTTTATTCCTAATTCTAAGTCTCCAGGTTAGGTTTTCCCACAAAAATCTTTGCAAGTTGTTGCCGTTTCTTCTTTGAACTTGAATCTGGAAAAGAAGGTCAGACTATATTCTCTTCTTGCTATCTCTTCTTTTCTCTTACCTCATGGTCCAATTAAAAGAAGAGTAAAAATATTTTCTTTGCAATCCACTGTTGTCTGTAAATATCCTTTCTTTCTCTTCAGTGGAAGAAATGTCTCTCTTCCTAGTAAGGTCAATCCATCACTTTTGTGTTGAATCCTAGCCCCTCCCACCTCATCAGGTTTAAGTAATGATGGTGGATCCTCAGGATGGAAAACTCTGCAGCTGATAAATATTCATTCGTAGAAGACTATTGACATGGGAAAGTGTTCATAATATATTCCCATGTAGTTGCTACCATTTCCAAGACTTTTCATTCCTTTGTGTACACACATATTTCCATCTGGTATCATTTTCCTGCCATTTGAGAAGGACTTCCTTTAACATCTCTTATAGTGTAGCTCTGTCAGTGATAGATTCTTTCATCTTTTGTGTATCCTCAAAAGTGTTGATTTTGCTTTTTTAAAAGGAAGCCTTAATTGAGTTATTATTTACATATCATACACATCATGCACTTCACTTATTTAGAGTGTAGAAGTCAATGTATTTTTAATATATTCACAGAGGTATGCAGCTACCACTACAATCTAACTTTAGACCAATTTTTCTTTTTTTTTTTTTTTAGACCATATTTTCATCATCCCATGAGTCTGTACCTGTTACCAGCGCTCACCATTCCTCTCTCTCCTGTGACCCTTCAATCCCTAGTCAACCACCACATTTATTTTTTGTTTTAATAGATTTGCCTATTTTGGACATTTTATATAAATGGAATGATTTTCTTTCTGTCTTTTTTGTTGTAAAATAATATAAGAAAAACATTTGAATTTTTAAAAATGAAATAAATTGTCTTTAAAAATGTAATGAAATGATACAATATAGTCTTTTGTAACTCTCACTTAATATTTTCAAGCTTCATCCATATTGCAGCATATGCCAGTACTTTATTACTTCTTATTGCCAAATAATATTCCATTATACTTACCTTTATTTAAAAAAAAAACAACTCATGGTGGGAAAAGAATTCCAGGGTGATTCTTTTTTCCCCAAAGCTTTAAATATGGTGCTCTACTGTCCTCTCACTTGCATTGTTTCTGAAAATAGATCTGCTGTCATCCTTTTCTTGCTTCCTCTGTTTAACATGCCTTTTTCTCTGGTCGTTTTTAATATTTTATCTTTTTAACCTGTTTTTAGCAATTTGATTATGATGTGCCTTGATGTATCTTTTTTTCCCCCACATTCCTTGTGTTTAGAGTACATTGAACTTCCTGGATCTGTGAATTTATAATTTTCATCACATGTGGAACATTTGGCAAGGCACGGTGGTTCACACCTGTAATCCCAGCACTTTGGAAAACCAAGACAGGGAGAACATGATGTAGGAAGCTTGAAACCAGCCTGACCAACATGGTGAAACCCTGTCTTTACTAAAAATGAAAAAATTAGCTGGGTGTGGTGGCACATGCCTGTAATCCCAGCTACTTAGGAGGCTGAGGCAGGAGAATTGCTTGAACCCGGGAGGCAGAGGTTGCAGTGAGCCGAGATTGCACCACTGCACTCCAGCCTGGGAGACAGAGCAAGACTCTGTCTCAACAAAAAAAAGGCCAGGCATGGTGGCTCATGCCTGTAATCCCAGCACCAGCACTTTGGGAGGCTGAGGCAGGCAGATTACATGGTCAGGAGACTGAGACCATCCTGGCCAACATGGTGAAACCCTGTCTCTACTAAAAATAAAAATAAAAATAAAATTAGTTGGGTGTGGTGGCACACACCTATAATCCCAGCTACTCGGGAAGCTGAGGTAGGAGAATTACTTGAATCTGGGAGGCAGAGGTTGCAGTGAGCCAAGATCACGCCACTGCACTCCAACCTGGTGACAGAGCGAGACTCCATCTCAAAAAAAAGGGAAAAATAAAAGTAGAACATTTTTGGCTTTTATTTCTTCAAATATTATTTCCTGTCACCAACCAATTTAATATTCACACACATATGTATGTGTGTGTGTGTGTGTGTGTGTATTGTGTGTATATATATATATATATATATATATATATATAGTAATGCATTTAAAGTTGTCCCACAGATCACTGATGCTCTTTTATTTAATTTTTGTTTGTGTTTCATTTTGGATAGTTTTACCTGGTTCGTTGCTGTGTATTTTTGTATTCCTATAAATATTCTGGAGCTTTGTTCTAGGACGTGGTTAAGTTACTTGGAAATAGCCTGGTCCCTTTAGATCTTACTCTTAAGACCTATTAAGTGGGACCAGGGCAACATTTATTCTGGGGTGAACTGTTCTAGGGCGAACCAGTCCTGAGGCAAGACTCTTCTAAATAACTCTACCCAATGCCCTGTATTTTATGAAATTTTCCAGTGTTGACTCTTAGGAATAGACCCTATTTCCTGCCTTGTGTCAGTGCTGTGTTCTCTCTAATCCTTGGGGTGATTCTTTTTTTGGCCTCAGGTAGTGTTCTCACATGCCTACACTGACCAGTATACTGATGGATACTTGAGGAGAATCCTCTACAGAGCTCTAGAATTATCTTTCTATGTAACTCTCTCTCTTCCAATAACCTATCCTGGGAGCTCTAGCTTCTATAGTCTTCCTGGATTCTCAGCTCTGTCTCTCCAACTGAGGAAATTCACTGGGCTCTGGCTGGGCTCCCCATCTTTGCACATGGCTGGACATGTGTATTAGTCAGTTTTCATGCTGCTGATAAAGACATACCCAAGATTGGGAAGGAAAAGAGGTTTAATGGACTTACAGTTCCGCATGGCTAAGGAGGCTTCATAATCATGGCAGAAGGCAAGGAGGAGCAAGTCACATGGATGGTGGCAGGCAAAAAGAGAGCTTGTGTAGGGGAAACTTCCATTTTTAAAACCATTGGATCTCATGAGACTTATTCACTATCACTAGAATAGCATGAGAAAGGCCTACCCCCATGATTGAATTACCTCCCACTGAGTTCCTCCCACAACATGTGGGAATTGTGGGAGTTACATTCAAGATAAGATTTGGGTGGGGACACAGCCAAACCACATCAGCATGTAAGCTTGGAAATTCATTGGCTCACCTTCTTTGTTTCCCATCTGTCCTTCTCTGCTTGCTGCCCCAGTGTCTTAAAAGGCATGGTTCCATATATTTTGTCTGGTGACTTTGGTTGTTTCTGACAGGAGAGTGAATTGGTTCCTGTTACTCCATATTGGCTGGAGGTGAAAGTTCCCCATCATAGACTTTTAAAGACAGAAAGAACCTCAGATCATTTAGGGAAATTCTTCTTTTCATGGATGGAAGCTCTGAGGCTGAACGGAGTCCTATGGTCTATATTAGAAAGAACCTACACTTGGTTGGAGTATTGTGTTGTAGTCTTGGTTTTGTTATTGACTAGTGTGTACTCTTAAGTAATTTGCTCAAGAAATAAAGGACTTACCACTTCTATTTCTCCTCCTCATCCTCCTTCCCCTTTGCAAGACTAATTGAAAACAGTTTTTCCAAGGACTTTAATGTACCAGCAGTTAGTTCCTTCTAGGTCATAGCTCAGAATGGATTAGAAATATGAGGGTGGGCCGGGTGCAGTGGCTCACGCCTGTAATCCCAGCACTTTGGGAGGCCGAGGTGGGCAGATCACGAGGTCAAGAGATCAAGACCATCCTGGCCAACATGGTGAAACCCCGTCTCTACTAAAAATACAAAAATTAGCTGGGTGTGGTGGTGTGCGCCTGTAGTCCCCGCTACTCAGGAGGCTGAGACAGGAGAATTGCTTGAACCCGGGAGGTGGAGGTTGCAGTCAGCCGAGGTCGCACCACTGCACTCCAGCCTGGTGCCTGGCAACCGAGCGAAACTCTGTCTCAAAAAAAAAAAAAAAAAAAAAAAAGAAATATGGGGGTGGCTCTGCTGAAACTTTTTTAAAAATGAAATAAGAGTTGACAGAAAAAAGGAAATAACTGAATCATGATCAAAAGTGACCATTGAGAGTGAGGTTGATAGCTCTGTCTCACTGAAGTGCTTAATAAAAAAGGAAAGTACACATTATGGATTAAAAATTTCCATCCAATCTGTTAGCATTTTAACAGTAATCTTATTTCTCTAAAGGTGTTATTAAATGAAAGCTTATTATAATCAGAAATATTGGTTAATAGGACACTGCTGTATGTATAGCCATGATACTCAATAGCTGCTCTTCAGAAACCCCTCAAACAGCCTCCCAACACCTTCTATAGTAACTTCCTGACTAGTCACTCTGTGTTTATCCTCCAGAGCATTGATCATAATTGGAAATTATCTTATTTACCTATTTGCCTATTTTCTCTCGTTATCCTTAACCCTACCATTTGGGTGTGAGCTCTGTGAGGGCCCAGATCACCCTCATTACTGGTTCTAGGGCTTCATGTGGGGCCAGGCACCTAGTGAGGCCTCATTGCAGATTCACTGAATCAATAGATAAAAGATTGAAACACCTCCAAAAATTTAGTCCATCTAGGATGAAGCAGGACAGCCAGAAGCTGAGCTTGGATTCAGAAACTTTAAACATCCATTTTGGGCCAGGCACAGTGGCTCAGTCCTGTCATCCCAGCACTTAGGAAGGCCAAGGGAGGAGGATCTCTTAAGTCTAGGAGTTCAAGATCAGCCTGGGCCACATAGTGAGACCTTGTCTCTACAAAAAAAAAAAAAAAAAAAAAAAAAAATTAGCTGGGCATAGTGTCTTGCACCTGTAGTCCCAGATACTTGAGAGGCTGAGGCAGGAGGACTGGCTGAGCCCATGAGTTCGAGGTTACACTGTGACATGGTTATGCCATTACACTCCAGTCTGGGCAACAGAGTGAGACCCTCTCTCAAAATAATAATAATAATAAATAAATTCAACATCTATCTTGACATAAGCTGTGTTCATTCACTTACCAGGTATTAATTAAGGCAAAACTGATGGTGTTGGAGGCTCTCTGTTCTATGCATCAAATCTTGGACAAGTCACTTGAACTGCCTGAGCCTTATTTTCCTCCCCTGACAAATGGAGACAGTGGTATCTGCCGCACGATAACGTATGGAAAACCACTCTGTAAAGTGCAGCCCTCTACATAAATGTAAGATATTGTTAACTACCTATTTTTACACAACCTTACTCTGAATTTCTAATCTTTCTAAAAAGATATTCATGGGCTTAGTCTGGAAAGACTTAAGTGACTTCCTATATTTATTATATAAATCTGTGCTGATATAAGCAGTTAGTAATTTTTCTTCAGATTTTTTTTTCCTTTTCTTTGGTGGGAGCATCTTAGTACTTTTGGCTTTTCTCAAGGAATGATGAGATGTCTTCATCCTCTTGACACTTCTCGCTGAGATGGATGAGTGTAGGAGTGCTGTTTGGAAGTAGGCCACTGGGGAGGAGGAGAGGAGAAACGAAAAGTTAGTGTTTGCATGTTGCCTTGGTTACAGGCGTCACCTCCCTTCTGATTTGGGCCTACCCTCCCAGAAAGCCTGGTTTTAATTTTTCCTTTGAGATGGGGACAGAGCCTTGCTGCCAATTTAGATTTCACTGGTCAGCTGCTTGGCAGACTCTGGGCCCCTGAGGCCATTTCTTTTTGCTTAGCCTACTCACCAACCTCTCATGTAGCCACCTCCCTTGGTCTGATGGTTCTGATCTGGCTTAGGATGAATGACCTTATTATTGCTGCTCTCCCGATCACCCTTAAAAGACCCACTCTGGCCACAATTGTGCACTGGAGCGACGTGTTATCCTAGAAGATAAGAATGTGATGAAGCCCTGTTATATCAAATAAATACCCCATGTTTTACCCTCCATGTCTGGACAAATGTATTTCATGGCTGGAATGTCACTAATATATTTATGGTGAAGTGATACAGGGAAAAGATTGAAGAATCGGTGTAGGAGGGTTCTAAGTGCCGAGTTTTACAGTTGAAGGAACACAGTTTGGTTGTTTGTATGATTCTGGTAGGTTCATTCTCTGTCAAATTGAGTTAACTGTCCAGTTCCGTCCATGGAGATTGTGGGAGGCTGCTTAGGAGGCCAATGTACCTGAAGGAAGGTTTTGAGGGCCAGTGTGAGTTGGGCAGGGAGGTACCTAGAAGAATATGAATGTGCAATCCTCACACTGAAGAGGAGAGGTGAATGGTGCAGCCAGGAAGTAGACCAGGATATCAAAAGCTAAGAGAAAAGTGAAACATAAGTTGAACTGATGAGACCCGGGCAGAATTACAACTGAGGGGAGAGAGCGAGTGATTGCTCACGAAAAGGGTGAGAAAAAGGAATTAAGGGCAAGATGTGGCAGAAGAGGCTGGTGTTCTAGTGTCTGAATCGAGCGATACCGGACATTCTCTAGGTCATTTCTGCGATGGGATCCCAGGTGACTCTTCCTAGGTGACTGAGGGTGGGGATTCCTCATGCTGAAAAATCAGATCGAACCATGGTATTGTGAGGATGATACTAATATATGTGACAATGCCGGGTAAGCTGTAAAGCAGCTCAATTGTTACTGATTATTGCTGTTTACTCTATGATGATAATAAACACATGTATTGTTTCCCCTTCTTGGGTCCCTGGAAAAATCTTTTCCTACCTACTGACTTCAGTCAAATCCATGTCCATCCATCAGAGAGGTTCCAGCGCTGCAGAACTTACAAGGAGAAGGGATCCACCCTCCAGTGGTCTCCAAGAATCTCCTTTGCCCTTGTGCAAAATCAGAAGAGGCTGGGATTAGTGATCTTTTCTATGTCAAGAAATTGTCCTTCTGGGCATTTCTTCCAGATGGTTCAGGCTCTTCTCATTCTACATCTATATAACCAAAAGGGACCTTTGAAAGCTCCTTCCAAAAACAGAACAATTTTCTGGAACGTGACTTTCTATCTTCCCTCATTGAAGACAGGCACTGTTGGCAACCAGATAGCTACCTCCCTTACTAAAAAGAAAATTGTGAAGTTCTGTACTCTGATATAGATGCAAAATGCCAAGCACTATTATTAGTGATAATTAAATGAAGACATTCAGGCCCAGAGTAGTTGAGTAACTTGTCCAAGCTCATCCAGCTAATACAAGGGAGAACTAGGTTTAGAAATCAGGCTGTGACCTCCAGACCTTACGGCATTTCTTTGCCTCTCAAGTGTCATATTACCTTTGAGATATTATCTTAATGACCCCCGAGTCCTCACCCTGTTTTTGGAAGAAAGAGGATATCCTTTGTGGACCATGCTGTTCACTATTAAAGAAAGCATTTTCAGTGTGAGGCATATTGTGCAGAGTGTTTAACATTCCTGAACTCGAGGCCTGGCCATCTTGGCCTGCTCCCTTTGATGGTAAGTTAAACATCAAGGCTGTAATAATAGACTCTGCTTGTCTTAATAGAGAATAAAAGCTGGGCATTTTGCACGTGCACAGGAAATTCCTTTAAAATAACCAAATATCAGGAGTTTATTTTTTATTCTTAAAATAAGAAATTGATTTATCTTCAGAAGTTACTCTCCAGAGCTCTTCTTATACAGAGTATTTTTTAGCCGACTGTAATGTTAATGTCTGTTCAAGCAGCGTATGTAAGACACGAAACTCCATATTCACCCAGGCAACATTCAAGCTACCATCTTCTTTCTGTTGGATCACCCCAGCAGCCTCTTAACTGGTCTCTTTACCCTTGCTCATTCTCTTCCACCCCCATAATCTACTGATCTTTTCTTCCCCAGGACCCAGAATGAACCTTTTAAAATGAATGTCAAAACAGTTTTCTCTGTCTCTGCTCTTTTTCCGCTATGTCTTCATTCAACACGTGTTTGCTGAGCCTTACTGTATACCAGGTGCTGTTCTAGGTGCTGAGGATATATCAGTGAGTCAAGCAAAGATTCTAGCCTTTGTGAAGTTAGCAGAGGAGGCAAAGAATAATAAAGATCACAAATAAAAGGAAAGGAGCAAAGACTAGGAAGAAAAATTAAGTAAGGGAGGGGAATCATGCAAAGGTTGAGGATAGGGTTGAGGGAGAGTCATGCAGATTTTCAAATAGCATGGTCACGTTAGACCATATTGAGAAACTCGTTTGAGCTCAGAACCCTCAAATGGCTTCCCATCTCAGAAAAACTCCAAAGGCCTTGCAATTGCCTATAAGATCCTACAAGATCTAGACCCTACACTTACCCCACCTTCCCTGAAGTCATCCCCTATTACTGTACCTCTGGCTAAGTGATCTTCAAACTTTGGTAGGGATTTGATCATCTGGAGAACTTGCTAAAGTTCTCCAGATTTCACTAACACTAGAGAAATCTAAATAAAGTTTGCAGTTTAGTTACTAGTGTTGTATAACTGTTAACCTCTTAGCTTTGAAAAATGTGCCATGATGGAGTAAGAGATTGACATCAAGGGAAGATGGGTGTGAGGGAAATCTCTGTACTGTTTTATAACCCTTCTGTCAATCTGAAATTATTGCAATATAAAAAGGTTAAAACACACACATATACATGCACATACACATTGCTGGGCTCCGCCCCAGAGTTCCCACACCTGCAGGTGTGGAATGGGGCCTGAGAATTGGCACTTCTAACTAGTCCACAGGTGAAACTGATGCTGTTTGTCCTAGGACCCTGTTTGGAGAACCACAGCCCTGGGTCACTGTGCTTCAGCCATGGTGACATCCTTGGCCCTCCTGGAACAGCTCCAGCGGACTTTCACCCCAGGGCATCTGCACTTGCCTAAAATGCAATTCCCTTGAGATCAAGGTGTGCAAAGCTCATTCCCTTACCACCTACAGGTCTCTTCTCCATGCGGAAGCATGTTCACTTGGTTCAAAGTGCCCACCCCGTTCCTCACAGTCTCCCACGTCCAACTTTCCTGCTTTATTTTTTTCTCCATAGCACCACGAAGGGACACACTATGCACAGACATGCACTGCATAGCCATGATTTAATCAACGAGGAACTGACTATACAACAGTGATCCTATAAGATTATGACAGAACTGAACGATTCCTATCCCTTAGTGACTTCATAGTCATCCTAATATAGTAACCATGCATTACTCATGTGTTTGTGGAAATGCCGGTGTAAACAAACTTACTGTGCTGCCAATCGTATAGAAATCTAGCACGTACAATTAATGTGCAGCACATACCTGATCATAATACACAACCGTGTGACTGGTGTACGTATTCATGATACTATACCTTTTATCGTTATATTATAGTGTACTTCTACTGATAAAAGTTAACTGTAAAACAGTCTCAGGCAGATCCTTCAGGCGGTTTTCTAGAAGAAAGCATTGTTATCATAAAAGATGCCAGCTCCATGCATATTATTGATTCTGAAGATCTCCCACTGGGACAAGGTGCAGAGGTGGAAGACAGTGACGTAGGTGATTCTGAGCCTTTGTAGACGCTTTGTGTTTGTGGCTTAGTTTTTAGCAAAGTAATTTAAGAAGTAAAAAAGAATGAAAAAACCTAAAAATAGAAGAAAGCTTACAGAATAAGGATATAAAGAAAATAGTTTTGTGCAACTGTGCAATGTGTTTGAAGCTCAGTCTTATTACAAAAGAATAAAAATATTTTAAAAATTAAAGTCTATAAAGTAAAAACATTGCAATAGGGCAAGCTTAATTTATTATTGAATAAAGAAAAAACTTTAAATAACTGTAGTGTATGCTAAGTGTACAGTGTTTATAAAGACTCTGGTGGTGTACGGTCACGTCCCAGGCCTTCGCATTTACTCACCACTCACTCACTCAGGCACATAGAGCAACTTCCAGTCCTGAAAGCTCCGTTCATGGGAAGTGTCCTATAGGGGTGAACCATTTTTTTATATTGATACTGTATATTTTTATTGTTCCTTTTCTATGTTTAGATATGCAAATCTTACCATTGTGTTAGACTTGACAGTATTCAGTACATTAACATGCTATGCAGGTTTGTAGCCTAGCAGCAATAGGCTATACCACCTAGGTTTGTGTGAGTAAGAACGCTCTGTGATGTTCACACAAGAACGAAATCGCCTAAGGACACATTTCTCAGAGCATATCCCTGTCGTTAAGTGATGCATGACTGTATTTACTGTTTATATATTTTTCTGTCCACCAACTCCCATCCCAGAATGTAAATTCCATGAGAGTAGCTTCTCTGTCTCATTCTCTGCCATGTCCCTGGCACTTAGAATAATGTCTAATCATAGTATATGCTCAAAGACTATACGTTTACTAAAGGAAAGAATGAATAGAGTAAAACTGGCCATGAGGAGTGGTGTAGTGGAGTGGTTAAGAGCTCAGCTTCAGGAGTCAGAATGATTTGGGCTCAAATACTTACTCAGCCACATCCTTCAGTCTTGACAAAATTACTTTCCTCAACTACAGTTGGGGGGTTCCGGTTATGCTACCTCATAGGGAAATGTGAAAATGTAATGCAATAATACAGAAAAATTATTTATCACAGGGCTGGGCACAGAGTAATGTCTTAATAAATGTCAGTTCATATTATTTTTGCGCTACAAATTTGATCCCTGTGGTAATTCAAGCAGGACCTTGGTTAAAGTTCAACTTTGTATAGAAAACTATTTCTTTAGGGTTGGTAAAAAGTGAATAATGCTTAAATATTCTCCTTAAATATTCTACATAGAATATTTAAGCTACTCAGAGAAGAGAAGAAACTATTTTTAAATACTCCCAAGCACTGTCAAACTGTCTGGTTGCTGTTTCAATTATCTCTACTTTTTGTTGAAAATCATTCTGTGTAACCATGAAAGTAAAACCTTTAAGGATTGCTCCAAACTATAGTTGGAAATACTTTAAATAAACTTGGTTAACCTAGCTTATCTTAAAATTACAAAAATAGATTTCTTTCTTCATAAATACATATACATTTATAAATGTGTATTTAATTATAAATATATGTTATGATCGAAATATGTACATACAAAATATATATAGAAAAATAAAATACATATATTTTAAAATCTATTAAATATATGTAATTATAAATATATATTTATGTATACTTAATATATTTCAAGTTAATATTTTATTAATATATTACTATATTATAGTAATAGAAAATACTATATTATAGTAATAGAAAATATGTATTACTATATTATATGTTAATACTTAATATGAAGATTGATTTTAATATATTTATATATTTAGCTTTAATTATAAATATTTACACATATATTTCCTTATTTATAAATATTTATATTGATTTATTAATGAGCGTGTTTCCTGATTTAGAAATCCAGATGGAGCTAATTCACACAGTTCTGATTAACACGGCTTTTGTGTAGCTGCATGCCATGTGACTGCAGCTCCTTGTTTAAGAATTCACGTGCTGGTCCACAGTATTTACCAGATGTGGAAGATCTTCTTTATTTGTCGTGCAGAAGATGTACGAAGCTGAAATCTTTTTTTTTTTTTTTTTAACTTTTCCCCCATTATGCTTCTCCCAACACTTACATCCTGGCCACCACCTCTTAATGAAAGCTTCATCTGTGGGTGGCGTCTTGGCCAGCACGCTTAGAACTGGAGAAGATGAATATAAACGGTTTGCAATTGACATCATAACTGTCAATGAAAGACTCAGAGATAAAAGCACTTAGAAAAGAAAAGAAGTTAACTTGCAACAAGTGCAAAGGAATCAGACTTCAAAAGACCGGCTTGCCACACAAAAAGGGTTTTCAAAGAACAAAACCACAAGATCGCAAGGGCATGTTAGTCTGTTCATGGCAAGGAGAAAAACAGCATTTTTACATGATTATTATATGAGAAAGGTTGTGACATGCTTCAGTTATGGGCATTGCAAAAATTAGGAACAGAATTGTCTTTGCTAGGGGTCCATGCTTATGGGAAATGCATATTTCATTTATTTTGGGGACCAGAGCCAGATACATCACCTATTATTTTTATTCATTTCAGCGTTTCAAAATTTGCATTTATGTTTTTTTCCCTTGATTATAGTATGTGTCATGCATGTTTATTAATAATGATAACAGGCCAAAATGTCAGTTTTACTTTACAAAATTTCCTTGGTCACCAAGTTTAGCTTTTGCTGCGGGTCCAGCCCCTGTTGCTTCTGTTCTTAATGGGTTTTCAGTTTTCCACAATTGCCCACCCATTTAACTAACAGTAGCTGACATTCACTGAGTGCCAGGAACAGAGGTAGGTGCATTATACAATAATAGCTAATATTTATAGAACTTTATTCCAGGATTTTCTGTTCTAAGGAGTCATCATGTATTATCTCATTCAATCTTACAATAACCTAAAAGGTAGATACTATTATAATCCCCATTTTACATAGGAGGAAATTGAGGCACAAGAAGGTAAGCAGCTTGCTTGATACCGCACAGTGGATAAGCACAGGAGCCGGGATTTGTAACTGACTCCAGAGTCCCAACTGTGCTGTTTCAACTGTAGTTGTATATTTTCTTTCTTTTCTAAAAAAATTTTTATTTTGTGTTTTTGTGAGTACATAGTAGTATATATATTTATGGGAAATGCAGTGTTTAATAATCACATCAGGGCAAAAGGGGTATCTGTCAGCTCAAGCATTTATCCTTTGAGTTACAAACAATCCAATCATCATCTTAGTAATTTTAAAATGTACAATTAAATTATTCTTGACTATAGTCACCCTGTTGTGCTATCAAATATATCTTTTATCTTTCTAATTATATTTTTGTACCCATTAACCATCCCTACTACCTCCTTAGCCCTCCACTACCCTTCCCAGACTCTGGTAACCATTCTTCTACTCTCTTATCTCCATGATTTCAATTGTTTTAATTTTTAGCTCCCACAAATAAGTGAGAACAGGCAAAGTTTGTCTTTCTGTGCTTGATTCTTTTACTTAACATAATGACCTCCAGTTCCATCCATGTTGTAAATGACAGAATCTCATTCCTTTTTATAGCTGCATAGTACTCCATTGTGTATATCTGCCACATTTTCTTCATCCATTCGTCTGTTGATGGACACTTAGGTTGCTTCCAAATCTTGGCTATTGTGATACAGTGCTGTAATATATGTGGGAGTACAGACATCTCTTCAATATACTGATTTTCTTTCTTTTGGGTGTATATTTAGCAGTGGGATTGCCGGATCATATAGTAGCTCTATTTTTAATTTTTTGAGGAACCTCCAAACTGTTCTCCACAGTGGTTGTAGTAATTTACATTCCCACCAACAATGTATGAGGGTTTCCTTTTCTCAATGTTTTTTTGCCAGCATTTGTAACTGCTTTTCTTTTGGATACCAGCCATTTTATCTGGGGTGAGATGACATCACATTGTAGTTTTTATTTTCATTTCTCTGTGATCAATGATGCTGAATACCTTTTCATATACCTCTTTGCCATTTTTATATCTTCTTTTAAAAAATGTCTATTCAGGTCTTTTGCCCATGTTTTAATCAGATTATTAGATTTTTTTTCCTATAGAGTTGTTTGAGCACCTTATATATTCTGGTTGTGAATCCCTTGTCAGATGCATAGTTTGGAAATGTTTTCTCCTATTCTATGGGTTGTCTCTTCAATTTGTTAATTGTTTCCTTTACTGTGCAGAAGCCTTTTAACTTGATGTGATCCCATTTGTCCATTTTGGCTTTGGTTACCTGTGCTTGTGGGATATGACTGAAGAAATTTTCACCCAGACCAATGTCTTAGATTGTTTACCAAATTTTTGTAGTAGTAGTTTCATAGCTTGAGGTATTAGATTTAAGTCTTTAATCCATTTTGATTTGACTTTTGTATATGGCAAGAGATAAGGGTCTAATTCCATTCTTCTGCATATGGATATCCAGTTTTACGAGTACAATTTATTGAAAAGACTGTTTTTATGGACATTTATTTAAAATATGAGAATTTTAACAACATTAGTTTTTCCAGTCCATGAACGTGGAATCTCTTTCCAGTTTTTTGTTCCCTCTTCAATTTCTTTCACCAGTGTTTTATAGTTTTTATTGTGGAGATCTTTCACTTCTTTGGTTAATTCCTAGGTATTTAATTTCATTTGTAGCTATTGTAAATGGGGTTGCTTTTTGATTTCTTTTTTAGATTGTTTGCATGTCAAGCTGGTGCTGTCTGGAGAATACAGACAACCCCGTAGAAGCCTCTGGTGGGCAGGTCAGTTTGGTTTCACCAACTGTGTACCAGATAGGCCTTGTGCTAGGGGCCAGAGATACCAAAGTGACTCAAACACAAACTTGGTCCTCACTGGGCTTGCAGTTTGTCTGCACAGATGGGCAAAGGGATAATTTAAATATAACTTTATAAGTGCCATGATTCATTCAACTATATTCAGCCTCCATATGATATTTGACTGTCTTCTGGGAAGGCCTTTGGAAGGACTGATCACCCAGCACCTGCTTCAGTGTGGACTCTGGGACCTGGGTGTGTCTACATGATCTATGATTCCATAACACTGCAGGTAATAGCATGCCTAATGAGTGGAATGGTCAATCACATGGTCAAGGCATGACACTTAGATGTATTGTTCATTTCTGAATATGCATTTACAAATAGAGGACAGAAAGTTATAATAGACATAACTTGGAATGAAGGTTCTTCTTATGTGCTTTATATATTGAGGTTCTATCAGTCTCTCCTGGAACAAAATGTATACAGCCATACTTCGAAATATTGCAGGTTCAGTTTCAGACCACCAAAATAAAGCAAGTGGCACAAACTTTTTGATTTCTCAGTGCAAGTAAAAATTATGTTTATATAACACTGTAATAATGTATTAAGTGTGCAATAGCATTATATTGGAAAAACCAATGTACACACCTTAATTTAAAAATACTTTGTTGCTGAAAAATGCTAATAATCATCTGAACCTTCAGTGAGTCACAGTCTTTTTGTTGGTGGAAGGTCTTGCCTTGATGTTGATGGCTGCTGACTGACGAGGGTGGTGGCTGCTTAAGGTTGAGGTTACTGTGGCAATTTCTTAAAATAAGACAACAATGAAGTTTGCCTCATTGATTGACTCTTTCTTTCATGAAATATTTCTCTGTAGCATATGATGCTATTTGTTAGCATTTTACCCATAGTAGAACTTCTTTCAAAATTGGAATCGCTCCTCTCAAACCCTGCTGATGCTTTGTTAACTAAGTTTATGTAATATTCTAAATCTTTTGTTGTCATTTCAACAATGTTCACAGCATCTTCACTAGAAGTAGATTCCATCTCAAGGAACCACTTTCTTTTCTCAACTACAAAAAGCAATGCCCCATCCATTCAAGTTTTGTCAGGAGATGTAGCAGTTCAGTCACTTAGTCAGGCTTTATTTTTAATTCTAGTTCTTTTATTGCTTTCACCACATATGCAGCTACTTCCTCCACTGAAGTCCTAAATCCCTCAAAGTCATCCATGAAGGCTGGAACCCAGATTCCTGTTAACATTAATATTTTGACCTCTCCCCATGAATCGTGAATGTTCTTAATGGCATCTAGCATGGTAAATCCTTAGCAGAAAGTTTTTGATTTATTTTGCCTAGATCCGTCAGAGGGAGCACTGTCTATGGCAGATATAGCCTTACAAGATATATTTCTTTTTTTTTATTGCATTTTAGGTTTGGGGGTACATGTAACATGCAAGATTGTTGCATAGGTACACACATGGCAGTGTGATTTGCTGCCTTCCTCCCCATCACCTATATCTGCATTTCTCCCCTTGCTATCCCTCCCCAACTCCCCACCCCCCCACCACTCCCTCCCCTTTTCCCCGACAGACCCCAGTGTGTGATACTCCCATCCCTGTGTCCATGTGTTCCCATTGTTCACACCACCTATGAGTGAGAACATGCGGTGTTTGATTTTCTGTTTTGTGTCAGTTTGCTGAGAATGATGGTTTCCAGGTTCATCCATGTCCCTACAAAGGACACGAACTCATCGTTTTTGATGGCTGCATAATATTCATGGTGTATATGTGCCACATTTTCCCTGTCCAGTCTATCATCGATGGGCATTTGGGTTGGTTCCAGGTCTTTGCTATTGTAAACTGTGCTGCAATGAACATTCGTGTGCATGTGTCCTTATAGTAGAATGATTTATAGTCTTTTGGATATATACCCAGTAATGGGATTGCTGGATCAAATGGAATTTCTATTTCTAGGTCCTTGAGGAATCGCCACACCGTCTTCCACAATGGTTGAACTAATTTACACTCCCACCAACAGTGTAAAAGCGTTCCTATTTCTCCACATCCTCTCCAGCATCTATTATCTCCAGATTTTTTAATGATCGCCATTCTAACTGGTGTGAGATGGTATCTCAATGTAGTTTTGATTTGCATTTTCTAATGACCAGTGATGATGAGCATTTTTTCATATGTTTGTTGGCTTCATGTATGTCTTCTTTTGTAAAGTGTCTGTTCATATCCTTCGCCCACTTTTGAATGGGCTTGTTTGTTTTTTTCTTGTAAATCTGTTTCAGTTCTTTGTAGATTCTGGTTATGAGCCCTTTGTCAGATGGGTAGACTGCAAAAATTTTTTCCCATTCTGTTGGTTGCCGATTCACTCTAATGACTGTTTCTTTTGCTGTGCAGAAGCTGTGGAGTTTGATTAGGTCCCATTTGTCTATTTTGGCTTTTGTTGCCACTGCTTTTGGTGTTTTGGTCATGAAGTCCTTGCCTACGCCTATGTCCTGAATGGTTTTGCCTAGATTTTCTTCTAGGGTTTTTATGGTGTTAGGTCTTATGTTTAAGTCTTTAATCCATCTGGAGTTGATTTTAGTGTAAGGTGTCAGGAAGGGGTCGAGCTTCTGCTTTCTGCACATGGCTAGCCAGTTTTCCCAACACCATTTATTAAACAGGGACTCGCTTCCACATTGTTTGTTTTTGTCAGGTTTGTCAAAGATCGGGTGGTTGTAGATGTGTTGTGTTGCGTTGGAGGTCTCTGTCCTGTTCCATTGGTCTATATCTCTGTTTTGGTACCAGTACCATGCTGTTTTGATTACTGTAGCTTTGTAGTATAGTTTGAAGTCCGGGAGTGTGATGCCTCCAGCTTTGTTCTTTTTGCTTAGAATTGACTTGGCTATGCGGGCTCTCTTTTGGTTCCATATGAAGTTTAAGGTGGTTTTTTCCAGTTCTTCAAGAAGGTCATTGGTAGCTTGATAGGGATAGCATTGAATCTGTAAATTACTTTGGGCAGTATGGCCATTTTGACAATATTGATTCTTCCTAGCCATGAACATGGAATATGTCTCCATCTGTTTGTGTCCTCTCTTATTTCATTGAGCAGTGGTTTGTAGTTCTCCTTGAAGAGGTCCTTTACGTTCCTTGTTAGTTGTATTCCTAGGTATTTTATTTTCTTTTTGTAGCGATTGTGAATGGCAGTTGGTTCTTTATTTGGCTGTCTTTAAGTCTGTTATTGGTGTATAGGAATGCTTGTGATTTTTGCACATTGATTTTATATCCTGAGACTTTGCTGAAGTTGCTTATCAGTTTCAGGAGATTTTGGGCTGAGACGATGGGGTCTTTAGATATACAAGCATATCGTCTGCAAAATAAATAAGAAGTCTTGAAAGTCAAAATCACTCCTTGATCCATGAGCTGCAGAATAGAAGTTGTGTTACCAGGCATGAAAACAATATTAATCTGTCTGTGCATCTCCATGAAAGCTCTTGGGTTGACAAGGTACATTGTCAAGAAACAGTAATATTTTGAAAGGAACCTTTTTTTGTGAACAGTAGGTCTCCACAGTGGGCTTAAAATATTCAGTAAAACAGATGTGCTGTCATCCAGGCTTTGTAGTTTCATTTATAGAATACAGGCAAAGTAGATTAAGCTGAATTCTTAAGGGCCCTAGGATTTTCAGAATGGTCAGTGGGCATGGGCTTCAACTTAAAATTACCAGCTGAATGAGCCTCTACCTAACAAGAGAGTCAGCCTGTCCTTTGAAGCGTTGAAGCCAGGTATTGACTTCTCTCTAGCTATGAAAGTCCTAGATGGCATCTTCTTCCAATAGAAAGCTGTTTCACCTATGTTGAAAATCTGTTGTTTAGTGTAGTCTCCTTCATCAGTTATTCTAGCTACATGTTCTGAATAACTCGCTGCAGCTTCTATGTTTGTACTGGCTGCTTCACCTTTCACTGGCTTCTTTCCTTAAATCTCATGAACAAACCTCTGCTCACTTCCAACTCTTCTGCAATTTTCTCACCTCCTTCAATCTTTATAGAATTGAAGTGAGTTAGGGCCTTTCTCTGGATCAGGCTTTGGGTTAAGAAAATGTTATGGTTGGTCTGATCTATCTAGAACTTTTCACTAAAACTTTCTGCATATCAGCAAGAAGGCCGTTTTGTTGTCTTATTATCCATGTGTTCACTGGAGTAGCACTTTTAATTTATTTCAAGAACTTTACCTTTGCATTCACAACCTTGCTAACTGTTTAGTGCAAGAGACATAGCTTTCATCCTACCTTGGCTTTTGACATGCCTTCTTTACTAAGCTTAATCATTTCAATTTAAAGTGAGAGATGTGTGACCCTTCCTTTCACTCGAACACTTAGAGGCCATCGTAGTGTTATTATTTATCTCATTTCAATATTATTGTGTCTCAGGAAATGAAGAGGCCCAAGGAGAGGGAGAAAGACAGGAGAGCAACAGTCTGTGAAGTAGCCAGGACACACAACCTTTATGATTTAAGTTTGCCATCTTCTATGGGCACAGTTCGCGGCTCCTGAAAACAACGACAGTAGTAATATTAATGATCACTGCTCACGGATCACCATAACAGATGTGATCATGAATAGGTTTGCAGTATTTCAAGAATTACCAAAATGTGGCATAGAGACACAAAGTGAGCCCATCCTGTTGGAAAAATGATACCAATGGACTTACTTGATGCAGGGTTGCTACAAACCTTCATTTTGTAAAAAAAAAAAAAAAAAAAAAACACACACAAATATGGTATTTGCAATGCAAAATAAAATGTAGCACATTAAAAAAAGGCATGTCTGCAATTGTTGTGGCAAAATGCTATAATAACTAATGATAGCAATAAAAAATTATTAATTTCAAATGCAAAACAATTCCCATACCTTTCAAATAGTTAATAAATACAGAATATGATGTTAATAAAGATATTTAAAAATGAGTAGGTTAGCTAGATAACTTCAAAATCTAACTAATAGCCTCTTTGGGCCAACAGATCTTTAAAAAGTTTGAATAATAATACATGACCAGATAATACAGAATAATTTAGATTAGAAGGTTCATGCTTGTAGAATTATTTGTCACACACCTTAAAGAAAATCGATATTTATTTTTCATTGAGGCCATGAGTCTTTGGAGAAAATGTTTTATTTGGAAGGCTTCACCTCTTGTGAGGATGAATTAAAAAAAATTAAAATGCCAAGTTTCTCTCCTTAAAGGGGGAAAAACCTCCCAAATCATGTGAAGCACCATCTATGGTAAGTCCTCAGACGTAAAAGATATACATAATACGAAGAAAACAACAGTGTGTAGGAGAATGATATGATACTCAAACTGTGTTTTATTCCGGTGGATCAAACTGTAAGAAACAGACTTTACAGAAACCTATTTCAGCCCTGGGGCAGCAGAGGCCTCGCTCTGCTCAGTCTTCCTTTCAGAGAGGAAGAACGACCCAGAGGTGGTGGTAGCATCCGTGCCAGTGGTCGCTATAGCACTGTGGATCAGAAAGCACGCTGCTCCTCCATTCCTCAGTGCAAGTGTCAGGAATAGTCACCTAGTGACTGCTGCAGTGGATGCCACCAGGAAGTCACTGGGCAGCACTCTGACATCAAAGATTTGAAATTCAGCTATTCATTTTCTTTTCTTTTCTTTACTCATTTATTTATTAACTTTTTTTGAGACAGAGTCTCTCTCTGTCACCCCGGCTGGAGTGCAGTGGTGTGATCTTGGTTCACCGCAACCTCTGCCTCCCGGGTTCAAGCGGTTCTCCTGCCTCAGCCTCTTGAGTAGCTGGGACTACAGGCATGTGCCACCACGCTTGGCCAATTTTTTGTATTTTTAGTAGAGATGGAGTTTCACCATGTTAGCCAGGATGGTCTCTTTTCTTTTTTTTTTTTAAGAGACAGGGTCTTGTTCTGTCACTGAAACTGGAGTCCAGTGGTGTGATCCTAGCTCATTATAACCTCAAACTCCTTGAAGTGGGCTAAAGCGATCCTCTTGCCTTAGCTTCCTGAGTAGCAGGAATGATGAGCAAGTGCCCCCATGCCTGGCTAATTTTAACATTTTTTCTGGAGACAGGGTCATCTCATTGTGTTGCCCAGGCTCTTGCTAGTTTTTAAATATTTTTTTGTAGAAATGGGGTCTCACTCTATTGCCCAGGCTGGTCTAGAACTCCTGAGCTCAAACGATTCTCCCGCCTTGACCTTCCAAAGTGTTGGAATTACAGGTGTAAGCCACCACACCCAGCCTATTAATATTTTTAATAACACAACTGTAATAATAAGTCAATTGTGGATAGAATTTGAGATCCTTCAGGCCTCACCCACACTGCTGTGGTCACTAGATCTGCTCGGCCCCGACCATCTTCACATAGGTACCGACATCAGTGCCTGGCATCAGGCCCACACTTGAGCCTCTCACACCCGCCTGGGCTTCCCTGTTGACTCCAGGGCACCTCACCGCATGCCCTGCTTGAACAGCCTGGATGCCAGGGGAGTTAGTACCCCATGTAGGGGCAGCAACCAACTGATGACAGGAGCTGGTGAATAAGTTCTTCCCCTTTCCCCTGACCATACATAGTCCCAAGGCACAGTTCATGGATTTCTCGGGGACTAGTCCCACAGGATCCAGCAGTCAGTCACACAGGGCTGTGGCCACTTCGGTAATGCATCCTCCTCTTGGCGCTCCCTCTGTGGTGGATTTAAAAATATGTTCACAAATTCTTTGCTATTCATCCACTCAACAGATGGCGTTCCACTTTTCTCTCCTTGAGTGTGGGCTGGACTTAGTGCCTCCCTTGTAGAGAATAGACTTCGGCAGAAGTGATGAGATGTCACTTCCAAGGTTAGGTTATGAAACCACTCTGACTCCCTTGTTGGAGTCTGTCTTTCTCTCTGTTAAGGGGTGAATTGTGTCCCCTTAAAATTCACACGTTGAAGCCCTAGTTCCTGTGCCTCGGAATGGGACTGTATTTGGAGATAAGGTCATGATCGAGGTGATTAAGTTAAAATGAGGCCACAAGGGAGGTCTCTAATCCAATGTGGCTGCTGTATTTATCAGAATACATCTGACAATTGTCCATCTGGACACCTGGAGAGACAGCAGGGATACCCATGCACAGAGGAAAGGCCATGTGAGGACGCAGTAAGAAGGCAGCTGTCTGCAAGCCAAAAGAGAGGCCTCAGAAGAAACTGAGGTCGCCACCTTGCTCTGAAACTTGTAGCCTCCGGAGTGGTGAGAAAACAAACTTCTGTTGTTTAAGCCACACAGTCTGTGATGATTTGTTATTAGCCCAAGCACACTAATACACACCCTATTGAATTCCTCTTTCCCATCACTTGCTCTGGGGGAAGCCAGCTACTATGTCATGTGAGGCCCATGCAGCAGGGGACAGGAGCCTCCTGACAGCAGTTTCATGAGGGGCTTGGAAATGTGGGAGCTCCAGCCCACAGCCTGCCTCTTCATGAGAAATCCTGAAGCAGAGCCCGCTAGCCCAGCCACCTGGGTTCCTGCCCCTCAGAACCTTGTAGGATGATCAATTCTTGTTGTTTTAAGCTACTGAGTTTTGGGGTAATTAGTTACACAGCAATGGAAAGTGAATGCCCCCTCCTTCTTTACCTCCTTGCCCTTGCCTTCACCCCTGTACCCAGCGATGGTCCCTATGGAGTGATACAATTCTCATGAATCCTCCGACTCAGGCACTACTTTCTGGGGAAATAGACTAGGATCATCCTAGATTTCCTCTGTGATGGTCATGGTCTGCTCTGAGCTTGACTTTGGTTGACTCTCTTCAGGATTGGGTCAGAATGTATATTCAGTGCACCTCTAAGTCATTTCCTGGAATCAAACTTTATGAATCAAACCTCTTCTGTGAGTGGGGGCTGTGCTAGTCCTGAAATACAAGATGGTCAGGAAAAGCAGATATGCTCCTTCCCCTAGGCTGCACCCAGGAGTTGGGGGGTGGCACCTTTAATGAAATATGCATGACTTCATGTGGAGTCTCCTGAGATTCCAGCCCTCCTCTAAGCCCATGGGATGTACACCTGGCAGAGCCTACCTAGAGGCTCTGGGGCCCCCTCCTTTCTAGCCTCCCTTTCATGAAAGGGCCACTCATTTATGACACTCAAGAGCTGAGCCCCTGAAAGTGTAGTTCTAGTTTCCCAGGTCTTCCATTGCCTCCTTTCCATAGGCACTTTCTGAGAGCTGCTATTTGGGAGGCCGGGTGGGACAGTGGTTATAAGAAAGACTCAGGGGTAAGACTGTCCAGGCTTCAATCATGGCCCTTCCTCACTTAGGAAAGGACTTAGGAAAGGTAAGAAGCCCCAGAGCCCTGATTTCCCCATCTGTGGAGAGATAATAGTATCTACTCATAGTGTCCTGTGAGCATAGATGCTGATCACAGATTTATGGTGTTCTGGATGGAGTCTGGCATATGATAAGTGTTAGCTGTTAGTATGTGCTAGGCGCAAAGGAGGGAATCATACAAGAAGCAATCTGAACCTCCAAGAAGCTATGACCATGAGGGCACTCACATCAACAGGTCTAGCTGTTTTGCAGGCCTTGAAAACAGTGCCTGGTGCCCAGCACAGTGCCTGGGTCTGGCTGGAATGAAGTGAAAGCTTGTTGAAGGAACGCAGTTGTGCTAGTCTGAATCATGGCCCTCAAATTCCTCTTTATATGTCCATATTATGATCCTCAAAACCTGCAAACATGTTCCCTGATATGAAAAAGAGGCTTTGCGGATGTGATAAAGTGAGGAATCCTGAGATGGGGGAGATTATTCTGTATTATCTATGTGGGTCTATTACAATCACGAGGTCCCTGGAAGAGGAAGGGAGGAGAATCAGAGTCAGAGAAGGTAGGACAGGAAGCAGAGATTGGAGTGATGTGGCCACAAGCCACAGAATGCAGGCAGTCCCTAGAAGCTGGAAGAGGCAAAGAATGGATTCTCCCCTGGAGCTTCCAGAAGGAACCAGCTCTGCCAACACCTTGACTTTAGCCCTGGCAACCAGAACTGTTAACAGTAATTTTGTCTTTCTATGCCACAAAGTATGTGGGAATTTGTTATGGCAGCAAGAGAAAACCAATATACCAGCCTCATACTCTTGGGAGTTGGCGATGAGCGACCTGAGTTAGTTCCTCTCACAAAGGAACTTTGTTCCTCTCTTGGGGCGCCAGCCAGGTGCCAGGTCAAGAGGCTTAGGAAGGGAGAGAGCCAAGGTTCAGGAGAGGAGGGGTCCTGTTCCCCCGTGTCCCTAGCAAAGGGCCTCCAAGGGAGGAGGTGTGGGGTCTCACACTGCGGCCACCCCAGGAGTGGCCTGGAGAACAGGTCCTGGGATGTGCCAGCACCCAGAGTGGAGCTGCCTGTTTCCAGGGAGCAGGGGGAGCTTACAGAGTGCAGCCCAGTCCATGTGGGAGGTGGATGGGAACAGTGCAAGGGCGGCAGTACACCACGACCAAGGTACCCAGGAATAGATCCTCTGCTGGCCCCGGATTCTTTCTGGAGGAAGCGAGGTCCTCACACCCCACCCACAGTTAGAGCAGTGCAAGCATTTTACAGCCTGACAGAAAAGACGTCACTCTCTAGAGCCGGAAGACCCAGCATTTGATGCTGACTCTTGCTCACTGCCCATGTGACCTTCAGCTAATTCCATAACCTCTCCAAGCCTCAGTTTTCTCCGCTGTAAAATGAGACTAATAAAAGTAGTAGTAGCAGTAATAATCATCATAATAAAAAGTACCTAACACTTCCTGAGGGCCTAAACATGCTAGGACTATTCTAAGCATATTGTAGATACTATTCTATTGGGATTCTGTCTCAGAACACTCCACTGGGATGAGTCCTAGCTTTGTCCCTGTTTTAAAGCTAACAGGACTTATCTCAGAGAATTGGACTGAGTTTTAATTCAATGAGTTAAAAGTAATTCAATGAGTAAGGTACTCAGTAAATGACATATCTGTGATGATTATTTATTCCCCCCCATGGAGAGTTAGGATCCCCCAGATTCTTCCATGCATTTTATGACGAGTTTGAGCCACTCTAAAGGCTGGTACCAATGTGCTGTGAGTCACGTATCATTTGGTTTACTTCTCAGTGCACAGCTCAGCGCTGGGCATCCAATGGGAACCGGGACAGCAGGTCTGGGCTGTACTTCCAGCAGAGTGTACGTGGCCCCTGAAGCTCTTTCACAGATATGGTTTGTTTTTGCCCCTTGGATTGGTCCATAAACCTCAAGGGCTCTTCTGAATGACAAAGGCAGCGATCGGATTTGTTTTTCCTCCTGCACCCTACAAATGGCTTTTCAGTGTGTCTGTCTCAGGCGGCCTGGATATCCAAAGCCCGACAAAGGCGGGAGGTTGTTCTCCCTGGAAGCCGGGCTCAGCCACCTCTCAGGAGTGTGTGCCTCTGAGCAATGCTTTGTTCCAGCCACAAGAATCTCAATTTCTTTTGACTCAAAGTGGCCCTCCCTTGGAAGTCACACTAAGTGAAATACTGACTGGAGCAGATGTGATGGGCTGATAAGCTTTCTGAGTGCCGAAGAATACTGGCTTCTTATAAGTGTCTTGGCATTTGTGGATCTCTTCTCATTGGGTCCTAGATGAAGCCCTACTGGGGCGGTCCTCTATAATCAGCAGGGGCAGGCTTTGCCCTGTGAGACTGGGTTACACTTCAAGCATCTGTCTCCCCAGGTTTCTGGGTGAAATAATTTCCAACCTGAATGCTTACTGGTTGACAAGCTACGTACTGTCATCCCTAATGGATGGGATGGTGGGAGAAAAGCTACCACCTCATTAAGGGCACAGGTTAACTGAGGGTGATGGATTTTCCATGGCTCTGAGAAAGTCTACAAATCCTTTGTATAAACACCAGCTTGACAGTGAAAACACTTTTCCCTTCTTTTGTTGAGGGCAGCAGACAGAGTAAATATTGACAGATGGACAGGTGTGCTTTGCTAAGAGGCCCATGGCAGGTAAACGAAGCAGGGGAGGAATGCTTTGGTTGAGTCATTATCAACAGAGGGAAAGCCGTTCTCTTTGGGCTCCATGTTTGGTATGACGGAGATTTTACGAGCCTGAAGAGGCAATTTGGAACTTTGTAAGACTGTAAAGTCACATCTGGGGCTTGACTTTACCAACACCACCCCCTCAAGATTCTGATGCAGGGGACCTGAGGTGGAGCCCAGGTATCCATCTGTGTGTTTACAAAGTTTCCCAGTGGTTTGGGGGGATGTGGTCCAAGGTGGTGAGCCCTCTTAAGACAAAAATGTTTACGTTTAGTGTGACACTACTCCCCAGGCATTTCCCAAATATGCTGTCTGGTCCTGAGAGCTTGGGGGCAGTGTAGGTGATGCAAAGATACTACCTTAACCTAAAACTTTTAGAATGTTCAACTTGGACATTGCTGGGAAGAGAGCCTCATCAGGTGCAAAGATGGATGTCCCAGTTGGCTTTCAAAGACCCTCAAAATAAAATCTAAACCCTGCCGGGCCCCACCTGACCTGCCTACCCTCTATCAATCCCACTGGCCTCACTGCCCCTTGCTTCCTGCATTTTAGGCTCCTGCCCTTATGAGCTCCTTCTCCTCTGGCCCCTTCCACACATGCTGTTCCTCAGCTGGATGCTCTTATCCTGCTTTCTGTAAGGCCATCTCTGAACCACCCCTAGAGTTCAGAAGGTGTTCCCCATCATCCTCCCCCTTATACCCTGTTTTCTTATTTATGAAAATGGTTGTTTTTTGCTTATTGATCATCTCCCACATTAGACTGTTAGTTCCATGAAAGTGGAGGCATTTTCTTATTTCTACTACTGTCGTGTCCTCAGAGTCCAGCGGATTCCCTGGCACATAGTATGTGTTCAATGCAGGTTTACATGGCGGCTGAATGAATCCATACAGAGCTGAATGAACTCACCATCTGTATTAGGCTATTTTCACACTGCTGAGAAAGACATGCCTGAGACTAATTTATAAAGAAAAAGAGGTTTAATGGACTCATAGTTCCACATGGCTGGGGAGGCCTCACAATCATAGTGGAAGGGAAAAGGCACTTCTTACATGGCAGTGGCAAGAGAGAATGAGCAAACCAAGCAAAAGGGGTATCCCCTTATCAAACCATCAGATCTGCTGAGACTTATTCACTACCAGGAGAACAGTATGGGGGAAACTGCCCCCCTGATTCACCAGGTCCCTCCCACAACACATGGGAATTATGGAAGCTACAATTCAAGATGAGATTTGGGTGGAGACACAGCCAAACTGTATCACCATCCATCCTCAAGGGGACCTAGAGACGACGGCCTGATGTTTCAAGAGTCCAAGCTATTTTTCTAAGAAACGCACAGTTAAGAGTGAAATAATGAAGTAGCATTCTTGGCTTCCTTCGTAAATGGCCCTCACAGTCTTCTGGCATTTCTTTTTCCCACTGAGTCAGCTCTCTCCCATTTCATTCTAGGCTCCCACCCACCTTTCCTCACTCATGCCATGCCCTTATTTCTTTCTTTAGGGAAATCACAAGCCACTGAGAAAACTTCCCTCAATGTTCTTGCTCCTTTCTCCTTCCCATTTTCATTTATGCCCATTCCTTTCCTACCTTAGAGTCTCTCAGAGGCTGAGATGTCTTGTACTGAGGGGTGGAACTAGGTCTGGGAAGGGGGACTGCAAGACGCTTGGGTCCTGGAAGAAGTTGGTAAGCAAAGGACATCCTCTAATATTTCCATCTGCCTTTAGCACTGTCTGCCTCCTAAATTAGCCTTTGTGGGAAAGTAGAGGCCCACGCCAGGCGGGGGCCACCATAAGCCATCTCTTGTCACCAAATCCTTCCTCTGTATATCCTCCCACCAAGTCATAAGATACAGATGAAATGAAGTTTGCCTTCAGGGTGATTAGAATCAGACTTAAGTATCAGGTTAAGTGTCTCACACTTACATACACACACATACACACACACACACACACACACACACACACACACCGATAAAAAAATAAAGATGGGCAAAAAGGGGGTCCATTCTATTGTTAGATTGAAAAATTTAAAATATAGCCTAGTAGAATTCATGCTTTATGGAAATGGCTTTTAATTGGTGACTCAGATTAGCACAGTAGCGTAAGACGGCAGGAAAGACAGGAAGACAAGGAATTTGGTTTGTGTCCTACTTTTACTGTTTACTAGACTTTGGTAAGTCACTTAACCTTTCATCTGCAAACTAGGAATAATTTTTGATTTTTTAAGGATTAAATAACATTACTGAAGTGAAAGTTTCTGGTACGAAGTAAGTACACAGAATAAAATTAGGTCACAACTATTGGATGCTTACTATTGGGTGCCAGAAACTTTGAGATGCTTTGCCTTTGCCAATTCATTTAATCCTCACAACAGCTCCATAGATGTTTCCCTGCTTTACAGACATGGAAACTGAGGTACAGAGAGGTGACAGAACATGCCAGCAAATGGGGATTCAGGATTCCTCTACAGAGGCTGGACTGTCACCACCTTTCCACAGTTCCCCTCTGTCCATAAAAATTGCTCTCTCTATGCGTCAGTTTATCAGGGTTCTTCTCCTGCACTGAAATGAGGGAAGAGATGAAAGTAGTATCACTTTACATTTTTCAGCATGAAACTAGAAGGTAAAAGAAGATGGATATGTCCTGGGATTGAAAAAATAAGTTGAGCACCTCATGTTTTTCAAAATATTTCTTCATAAAGAAGTAGAGACTGTTGAATTATAAGGGCTGTTATTTGCATATAAGATATCATTCCCTTTCTGCCAATGCAAAAATCTCCTCTGTTGGAATTATACCTGAGTAGGGCAGCCAAATGCACTTGAATTTCCTTGTCCTTTTGACGTGATTGTTGCTGGTCCCTGGTGTCCTCTGAACCTGTGGGCTGCACCTAGAAGGTGCCATTCTCATCAGCAAATGACTAGAAGTTCAGACTTATATGAGACAACATTTCCAAGGATTTATAGTTGGAGATATTTCTATTCCTGCTCTCTTCACTAGATATTTACTGTAAGTGTGTATGTCCAGGAATGACATTTCTATGTGGGCAACAGAGCTGACATCAACTTAGTGTTTCCTGTTTCAGCCTGATGTTTCCATGGCTCAGTATTAACTGTGGCAGTGTAGAGGCTTTTAGCATCCAGATGACACCTCAGAGCAAGAATATCTGCCCCCACCCTCCCCACCCACAGGCCCTGAAGTCACTGACACCTTTGACACAATGCTTCATCCTTTATAACTCTAAACTAAGTTCTTCTGACTCCAAGATGTTGGCGTTTAATTCTTTCATTCATTTCCCCCATTCGTCCATGAATCCATCCACCCATTCATCCATCATTCATCATCTATCCATCATTCATCTATTCATCATCCATCATCCATCATCCATTCATCCATTAATTCATCATCAATCTACTCATCATCCACCGTCCATCCATCTGCCCATCACTTGTCTACCAATTCACTCATTATTCATCCATTCATTCATCCACCCATCATCCATCCATCCATCACTCATCTACCCTCCACTTATCATCCATCATCCATCCATTGACCCAGCCATCATCCATCTATCCATCCAACATCCATTCATCCATGTGTTGTAACCACATATTGATCACTGAGTGTGAGCCAATCCAATTCTCAGTGCTGGGGAAGTCACAGTGAATTTGGCAGTTAGCTCAAGTCAACAAGGGACCACCATGTCACTCCTACCATCTTTTAGTTTGTACTTGTTCATACATCATCTCCAAGCTTCCTAAACTTCACTTACTTGCCACTTGCACAAATTCACAACTTTCACCTATAACTTGTAATACTATTTGCTTAATATTTGTCTTTACATAAATTATCCTATTTTTAAAATATCTTTATTTTAAAAGGAAGCTTTATATTATAACTAACATCATACATTTGACATAAATTGTATGTTTTCATAAAGAATTAAAATAAGTGCAGGCAATGTTCACCTGTGCACCTAAAACCATCTCAGGTACCACCGATGGTAATTATACCACAGTTTGAGGAACTGAACTATTTCATGTTTGTCCCACAAAGTCACTTTGAAGTGATTGTGAATCCCATTTCCAGATGTAAATTCTCCAATGAGGTAATTCTTCTAAGGATACTTTGCTGGCAAGAGTTAGAATTTAAGACTGAAACTCAGATCTTCTGGCTGAAAGTCCAGAAAATCCATTAGAAGATTATAAAGTTAATTGCACGAATTGCCACCAACATTTTAAAAATTGAACAGAATATAATAAAATGTAGTACATCACACTTAGTGTGGTTAAATATGTTTTTGTGAAGCTTAATCATGGTTTAAAATGTGTATCTTACTGCGGGGCTTATATTCAAACACATTTGAAAATCATTGCTGTATCCACCATACCATTTGGAAACTGGGTGTCTTGTTGGCACTGTTGGCTGGAAAGCACTGCTGCACTACAGATTCCAGGGGTTGTTATTCATATCATCATCGAATCTGCTCCACTGTCTGCGTTCATAAAGAAAATTTTACTGGAACACAGCTGTACCCATTTGTTTATGTACTGTATACGGTTGCTGTTGTGTGCAAATAGGGTTGCCATATTTAGCAAATAAAAATACATGGTGTCCTGTATGTTATTCAACAACCCTGATTACAATGGCAGAATTGAATAGTTGTGACAGAGACTGTATGACTTGCAAAACCAAAAATATTTCTTATTTGGTCCTTTGCAGAAAATATCTGTTTGTTTCTGCTCTGTATGGATGGTACCCTCTGGAATTGTGCAATGCCCAGGCTATGTACCTGCACATGGCAGCACTGTAGCTGGCCAGTTGCCTCTTGGAAGCTGCTCTTTCTTTCAACTTCCTGTTCTTCCACTGTATTTCAGGGTTTGCTTTTCTTCAGGGCTCTGAACCGAGGTTGTGTGAGCAAAGAGAGCTGAGCTTTTCCTCCTAGAAGCTGTTTTGCTAATATCTCCCAGAACTGCCCTTTATCCCTGCTCCTGGCTGCCCTCATAGCCACTGCTACTCTTCCCAAGCCTCTGGCCCCTGGGAACATATGAATGGAGGCATTTGAACCCTTTTGTCATAAACTCTGAGTGACACCCTTAAACAGAGGAGTGGGGTTTGGGAATAATGTGAAAAACTGTGAAATTCTCCCAGTGTGAGGGGCCCAGCCCAGTTTTGGATAGTGAATCATGGCCTTGGCAAAGATGTTCTCATTAAAATCTCTGCTGACCTCGTTGGAGGAGTAAAAGCTATTGCTTGCAAAATAGGCAGCTTCTCAGCCTCCTCCTCCATAGCCCTGCTCCACTCCCTGGTGGTCTTATTCCACATATCCTTTCCATCTCTGTCCATCTTCTTTCTGCCTTATCTCAACTATTGAGCTGAACCTGGCCTGAGGCCTGGTCATGTATAGTAACTAGAACAATAAGATAGAAGTGATAGCTCAACTCCTTACGATAATTCCCTTGTCCTTTGTTTTCCTATATATTTTAAAATTCAGATCATTCCTGGAATGATTCATTTGGCTTCCGGATGCCACCTCAAGGCAAGCACCGGGAGCTTGAATGGTCTAGAAGAAAGCCAGCAGTGTGGCCAACTGCCTGAAGATTTTTTTTTTTTTTTTTTTATTTGGCACATTTGAGTGGTTTGGGATTTACAGAACATTAATGTTGGATGGAATCTCTACAGAAAGACCATGCAAAATCATAGTGAAAAAGTGGCTGCATGGTTCACAGAAAACTTGAATGTGATCGTAGATCGTCTTTCAGTGTATCCATGGGGTAAAACTAGTAAACTTTCTTTGCTTTTTGTTTCTAGCTTTTTCATTGTCACTGCTTTTGACGTCACTATCACCATGATGCGGTCTACATAACTAACAATTACTGAGTGCTCGCTGTGGACCAGCCACTGGGGTAAGCGCTTTACATGTATCACCCTATTTAAACATTGCAACAACGCTGTGGGGTAGGTATCATCATCCTCATTTCATAGAGTAGGAAACTAAGGCATTGGGAAGTTGAGCCACATAGCTAGTGATATCAGGCTGGCCCTTGACCACAAATCTTTTGACTTTTATGCTGAGAGAGACAGAGACAGAGAGAGAGAGAGAGAGAGAGAGAGAGAGATAGAGAGAGAAAGAGTAAGAGTATGTGTGTCTACTGCTGGCTCTCCCGTGCCTAGAAAATGTCTAGCACATAGTAAGTGATTGATAAATATGTGTGAAGTGAATGAATGTATGGCACCAAAGTCGGTGCTTTTGGTCGTTTTGCTGGTGGGTCTCAAACTTGGCTTATCATTGGAATTGCTTCCACAACTTTTCAGAATACAAATGTTACAGGCCTCTCTAGAGATTCTGAGGTGAGGCCCAGGAATCTAATTTTTAATCCATTTCCCAGCAGATTCTGATGCAACCAGCTCTGCCTCAGGCCTGCAGACCAAAATTTGGCATCCGCGGCCACCACACCATCCTGCCTTTTGAAAAATTTGCAGCTTTAAAAGGCACTAAAATGCTTCCACAGAACAAATAAAACCACAATTTATGTTTCACAATTCGTATAGCTCATCTCATGTCCTTCTGACAGACTTTTCACATTTCAGAATGTTACAAATTGCTTTCTTTTCTGGGATGCCAGGATATAACATTGGATCTTGGGAGGCAACTGACTCTCCCTGATGAAGCCCCCAAAAGTTACACAGCTATTTCTTGTTCTCAGTCTGATTCTCTTTCTACTAAAGAAAGCAGCCTCCCTTGTTTATTCTAGAGGAGAGAAGACTCGGGGAAATTCAAGTACCTTTGAACATTAGTGATTCTGAAGGAGAGGGGACAAGGTTTTTCTAGTTATCCCTGGGGTAAACCTAAGGCTGGGATGGTCCGTATGTCTTATTTTGCCAGGAGAGAGTTCCAGGCTACCCCTATTTTCCTGATGGAATTATTAATAGTTCCCCTATGTAGTCTCAAACATGAACTTGTATTTGGACAATAAATATTATGGTCATTCCATGTAAGACCAGAAAGAAAAGACCTACAAGGAAATAAGTTTCTGTGCTTTACAAGGAAGGCATTTCCAAGAGACATGAAAAAAGTGAAATCAGGCCGCCAAGTCAGGGAGTGAGTTTCCTGTTTCTAGAGTTGTTAAAACAGCCGGCACATGGCTGTTTGTTGAAGATAATGGAAAATAAACATCTGGTGAACATTGGAGGTCTCCTCTGAAGAACTGTCCAAAATTCTCAGGGGACATCAGATGCTGTCGTGCCTGTGCTGTGCTAGGGGCATGTGTCACACCCACAGCCACACCCACACCCACATGGAAAGACGCTGCAAAAAGCAGGGCCTTGCCTTCTCCCTCTTGGCAGGCTATCTTATGGTCAACCAACACAAGATGTTTTCCCACTACTGTAGAATTGGAAAAGGCTCAAGGTATTTAGGATTTGGCCCTTAACATCACACCCAAGGTCCAGTGGCCTCTGCTGAGTAGACTGGGCAAATCTTCAGGATGTGATAGACTAGGATAGACTTCCTTTCCTGAGAGCCAGAGCCACATCTGCTTCCATCCGTCTTTGTGAAAGTGCACGAAGTTTAGGCCACCCCTCTGCTCCCCACCCCCTGGTATCCCCCAGGTTACTGGGCATGTGTCCATTTGACCTTTGGTGGAGTCTGACCCCTGCTCACACTATCTCAGAGCTGTGCAAAGCGTTAGGGAGTTTTCCAGCATTCTTCAGGGAAGTTATCACTTCCAGCCCTGCCCTTCTTCCTACTCCCTACATAGCCAGAAACTAAGGCACTGGCTTGTGAATTTCTCCAAGATTACACGGTGCACTGGCTTCAGAGTCAGGGATTCAAACTCAAGATATCCCAGGGGGAAATTTGGCTGCAGTATCACACGTATTCCCAAGTGGATCCAGAAGTGGGCAGAAACAAACTGAAAGCCTCTAGGCTGAAACGTTATTTTATTCCTGTTGCAGGATTGAAGCTTCTAGTTTACTTGATGACATCAAGGTAGGAAAGAATGTGAAAACAGATAGTGTCTAAGTTCAGGTTTGGTTTTTGGATGAGAGTTGCAATGATTATCTGAGCAAGTCTGTTAATCACATATGCTAACTGAAGATTGCTTTGCTGTTCTTACTCCTCGAAAGAGTGAAATTTGAAAGGCCAAAAATAAATTACATCAAATACTTGGGATTTTAGCGTTAGACAAGGTCTTGAAGTCATTGAGTCTGACGTTCCTTCTAGTGTGGGCAAGTCTTTTACTGTGTCCTTAACAGG
The DNA here is from genome assembly GCA_036589455.1 of Ateles fusciceps. Classification (NCBI taxonomy): domain Eukaryota; kingdom Metazoa; phylum Chordata; class Mammalia; order Primates; family Atelidae; genus Ateles; species Ateles fusciceps. Next base: position 8,223,568 of record JAZHEH010002159.1, read on the forward strand.
TGGCAAAATCATATTATTTTCTTACACTACAGATGACTTTTTTATTTTTAATATTTTATTACTTTCTATTTATAAAAATATTATATACTCATTGTAGAAAATTGGAAAGTGGGCCAGGCTCAGTGGCTCACACCTGTAATCCCAGCACTTTGGGAGGCCAAGGCAAATGGATCATTTGAGGCCAGGAGTTCGAGACCAGCCTGGCCAAAAAGGCAAAACACTATCTGTACTAAAAATACCAAATTATTAGCTGGGCATGGTGGCACACATCTGTAATCCCAGCTACTTGGGAGGCTGACATATGAGAATCATTTGAACCCAGGAGGTGGAGGTTGCAGTGAACCAAGATCTCGCCTCTGCACTCCAGCCCGGGCAACAAAGCAAGACCCTGTCTCAAAAGAAAAAAAAAAAAAAAAAAAAGGGAAAAGAAAAGAAAATTAGAAAGTATAAAATATTATCAAGAAGTAGAAAAAACATACATATAATCCTACAATCTAGAGATAAGCATGGTTAACAGTTTTACAAATAAACTTTGTCTTTTCCATGTAAGTTGTGTTCTTGATAAATAAAACTAATGATAATCTATATAATCTACATGCTACTTTTCTCCTGAACAGTATAGTGGACTAAGAACTGTTAAATTCTATTTCCCTCTTCTTAATGTACATACTACTGTCATTTTGAATTTTAATTGTCTCCAAAAATATATTTTAAACCTGACTCCAAGATATTATTATTTTCTCTTATATCTCTTTAGTCATGAATATGCATATGCTCTTAGATTTACTCATTTTTCTTTTTCTTTTTTTTTTTTTACCACTTTTGTGTCTCTTCATTTTTCCTGCATCTTCAGTTTTCTTTATGGAATCATTCCCCCTGTTTGAATAACATACTTCAGGATATTTTCAGTAGCATGTCTGTTGGTTCACACTCTTTCAGTTTCAGTGTGCAAATGGCTGCATGGGTGATTTTTCAATGCAGAGAGTTCTTAGATGCCCATTATTTCCTTTCATTTCCAGTTGAGGTGATGCAGTTCTGCTGAGTTATTCTGTCATGTTCCGGCTTCTGTTGTTGCTACTAAAAGCCATGCCGAGATATTTTGGTTTTATTCTAAGTGCAGTGGGAAGATACTGAAATATTTCATCAGGTGTGATGTTTAGATTTGTATTTTAAAAGTCACTCTGGCTACAAATCATGAATAGAGGCAGAGTACACCTGGGGAGTCTCGTGGGGTGCCACTGCAGTCCTGTAGGTCACAGGGACTGGTAGCTTTAAAAATGTGGTAGTGATGGTGGTTAACTTAGAGAGAAGTGAATGAAGAGATAGTCAGCAAGTAAAATGGATGCAGCATCATGGGAAAGGATGTGATGTGTAATAAATATTTTGTGAGTGAATGAAAGAGGATTGGGATGTTGCTGCCCATTTTCTGAGACAGAAAACAGTGGAATAAAGGACAGGTTTGAAGGAGAATTTGTAAACTGGATTCTTGACATGTTGTGCAAGATAATAAATGTGTGATGGGTAGGTGACACCTAACACAGTCCAGAGGAGCTGCAGGAACGAGACCCTGAAGGGGATGTCCTACAGAGGATTCCCACATCAGGCGGGAAGCATGCATAAACAACTGATGGAGTGTTAGGATTCTACACTGAATGCCTTGAGAATTTCTCTTTGTCTTTTGTATCTTTTGGGTATGCTCAGAAACCAGCTAATACCCATCAAAAGCCAGCATCTAGGGCTTATCTCAGAATAATGGGAGAGGTCATCAGGAACACTTAGCACCCAGCCGGCTCACCTCCTTTAACCTCCTCCAAAACTGTATCCCTAAGGCTAGAAAATGACACCCTCATTGTGCTTGATATTCTCAGAGAGCTTTCACATCTATCATCTCATTAGATGACCACCACAGGCCTGCTGAGATGACCTTCATGTCCCTTTTACAAACAAAACCAAGTATCAGACTGTGAGGTGTCTCATTCAAAGAATAGCTTTGTCCCTTTTTCAGACTCACAAACACATTGGAAATGGTCTTTCTTGAGTACTAATGGAGAAAGAAGCCATCAGGGATAACACAGGATCGGGGTAGAAAGCAAAGTCAATAAAGGTGGTCTTCTGATTTCTGCTGGTCCTTTAGTCAGTTTACATAGACCGTATAGTGTTAGACATAATTTTCATAGTCAAAAGAAGATCAGGAACGATCCAGCAGAAAAACCTTGCTCCACTGAAGCTTAAGGAGGGCTAGAATATCTTATTTAAAGCATTGATGCTGGCCAGGCACGGTGGCTTACACCTGTAATCCCAGCACTTTGGGAGGCCAAGGCAGGCAGATCACTGGGTCAGGAATTTGAGATCAGCCTGGCCAGCATGGTGAAACCCCATCTCTACTAAAAATACAAAAAATTAGCTGGGCATGCACCCCTATAATCCCAGCTACTCAGGAGGCTGAGTCAGGAGAATCACTTGAACCCAGGAGGCAGAGGTTGCAGTGAACCAACATCACACCACTGCACTCCAGCCTGGGCAATACAGCGAGACTCTGTCTAAAAAAAAAAAAAAAAAAGCATTGATGCCTTTGAGAAGCAGGCTAGGTAAAACCTATGGTGCAATCATATGAGACAAGAGTTCCTTGGGCTTGAGCAAAGAAGCAAAATTTGCCATATCACTTCCTGTCTGAAATCCTTCAATAATGCTGTGTCTTCTACAGCAGAGCTTTCTAAAGTGTGGCCCAGGGGCTGGTATCTGCAGCACCTCCTGGGGGATTGTTAAAAAATGAAGGTTTTCAGACTTCTCCCCCAGGCTTTTGGAATCAGAAATCTGTGCTCTTTTAATGATTTTGATACATGCAAAGTTTTGGGAATTATGGATCTAATGAATAATGCACAGGGGCCCAAATGCACCATAAGGTCCTTCAAGACATGACCCTTGGTTGCTTCCTCATCCATATTTTCTTGACACTTGCTGTATTTTCTGGTAATACTAAACTGTATGTAGTTACATACCAGGTCATTTTTGCAGCTCTGTGCCTTGGCTCATGCGGTCCTCTTTTCCAGAGTAACGTTCTTAAAATTCTTTCTTATGAGTCTCCTAGCTAACTCTTAGCCAGCCTTGAAGACCTAGATGTGACATCTTCTCTTCCCAAGACTTTTTCAAAACCCCAGATTGCATAGACTTCCCCTCCTCTATCCTCTCTTGGTACACTATATGAATCTCTTCGTCTTCTCCCTTACTACGTTATATAAAATGAGCTGTTTTTGTGTCTGCTTATTTCACTATACTGCAATGGACTGTGTCTTTTATATCTCTACACAGCAGGCAGTCTGACACCTTGACTCTGCTCAGTGTTGACCTGCTGTATTCTGCTGCTCAAGGATACAGCTCATCTTGATTGGTTAGGGTACCAAGCCAGTGTTTCACTCCCATCCTGACTGTCTCCAGGCAGGAGACAAGGTGGCCTATTTGATACATGGCCAGGGGAGCTCTATCTCAAAGCCCAAATCAATCCAATCAGGCCTTCTTTGCCCTAAACCATGCAGCATATGTAGCAAATGGAATATAACATGGTTCAGCTGCTTTACCTGGGCAGCTTTAGATATAGATCTGCCCTAGGCTCTAGCCCTATGGTCACAGCTTCTAACTAGACATGGAAAATATAGACAATAAGATCACCATCCCTGCTAGGTACCTTAAATATTACTTGATCAAATTGTCATCACCCAAATAAGATGAGGCTGTATTGATATCTTCTATGATACAAATGATAAAATTGAGCTTTGAGGAGCTGAGATTTGAATTCAGGTTCATCTGATTTTCATAACTCTTTATTTTTCAAGTCAGAAAATTGAGCCCTTGCTAGGCTAGCCTTACTCATATAAAAACGCAATGGCTGTCTTACATTGTGCAGGCATTTTCTATGTTTCCTGTGGTACTGGGTAATAATTTTCCAGAATTAATGATAGACATGAAGATTTAGATTCACTAAACTCAATACATATGAATGAGGATACATACATATACATAAGTCCATGCCTAAATATATGATGCTAAAATTATGGGGCACCAACAACTGAGACAAGATGTTGGAGAAACCAGGTCCTTAATGACATTGTTGAATTACTTAAGCTACCAACATTTTAGCCTCCCATGCCTCTGGGCTTCCTGTTATGTGAAAAAAATAAATGTTCTTATCGTTAAGAACATTTGAATTATAGTTTTTTTATTACTTGCACCTAAAAGCATCCTAACTGATCTAAAGGCCATGATTAGTATCAAATTGCTTCAAAATGCCCACACAGTTGTCTCTGTTTCCTTGTTGCATATTCCTACCTCAGTCCACCTCAATCCAGCTCTTTTCTCTCAGCACTCACCCAAAATGTTTTCTGTAAGTTCTCTGAGATTTCCATGGTGCACCTCACATTACTCAATCTAATGGACCTTCTAAGAATATTCAACACTTGCTCTGTGTACCCTTGAGCAAGTTAACCTTTCTAAGCCTTGATTACCTAACCCACAAAATGGGGTTAAAAATAATCTACCGCCTATAAGTATTATGAGGATTCAAGAAAGTTACATACATAGAGTGCTTAGCAGAGTGCCTGGCAAGATGCTGAACTGTCACTTATTTGTATACATCCTTCTCTCCTTTTTGAAACAATCTCTAGTTTTGGTGTAAGTGCAGCTGACCTTGAAAAATATGGGGATTAGGAGGGCCAACCCCCACACAGTTAAAACATCTATGTATAACTTTTGGCTCTCCCTAAACTTAACTACAGATAGCCTACTGTTGACCTTACCTATAACATACACAGTCGATTAACATATATTTTATATGTTATGTATTATGTACTATATTTTTACAAAAAAGTAAGCTAGAGAAAAAAATGTTATTAAAATATGTTTACTATTCATGAAGGTAGAAGTGGATCATCACAAAGATCTTCATCCTTGTCATCTTCATGTTGTGTAGGCTGAGGAGGAGGAGGAGGAGGAGGCAGAGGTGAAGGAGGAGAGGGAGAGGAGAGTTAGTCTTGCTGTCTCAGGAGTGGCAGAGGCAGAAGATCGTGTATAAATAGACCCACATAGTTCAGACCCGTGTTGCTCAAGGGTCAACTGAATTAGAAAGCTCTACCCAAAGTGGTTTAAATAATAATGAGAGGTTATGAATTCATCCCACTGAAGATGAATCACAGGGATAGATGGGTTTAGACAATGCTTGCTGCAGTGGTTCAGCACAGACATCAAACCTCCATTACCTTTAATTCCTACTCTTTACTTTCTGCGGCGTTTTTTCCATTCCAAGAATGGCCCCTCTCATGAAACATAGGGTTCCAGGAGGCCATAGCCATCCAGCAGGGAAGAGGGCTGAGTTTCTCAGTAGTTCTCTTAAAAGAGCAATTGAGCATCTACTCCAGAAGCCTCTAGCATCTCCCTCCTGAATTATACTGAATTGGATTATATGCCCTGAACCAACGAATCTGATCAAAGGAACATGGGATGTGTTGGTTGGCTTCAACCAGTCAGGGCTACCCCCTGGGCTGGAGATGCAGCCAGTGGTATGAGTGAAATGAATATTCAAATAAAAATTGAAGTAATGTTATCAAGAGGAAGGGAAAATAGATCTTCGATGGCCAAAAGCAGCAAATATCCAGTACTCCGGATTTACAGATCTCTACACTCCCCAGATTTCCTCCCAGATTCTTTTGTACATTTCTCTAGTCTCACTGGCTCCACTCTATTGGAAACATTAGTTTCTCTTTCTTTATTTTCTCATTAGAGAATGAGTTCCTTGAATGTAAGGTCTATGCCTTATTCCTCAGTCCCTAATGCAGACATTGGCATTCGGTAAATGTGCATCAAATACATAAATAAACTCACAGTTGAATGAGACTTGCTTCCTCCTTGCTAAATGGAAAAACCTATTCCCATAGCAACGGGAATGGAATCCCTGCTAGAGACTAGAAGTCAATTTGTCTCTATAAATTCTGAACCCAATGCCCAGGATTTCCACCCAACAGATGCTTTTTGCATTGTGAAACACCCAGGCATGTGGCTGCCTGAATTCACGTGTTTGTTCCATCCTTCATCACTCTGTTTCCCGGGAAGAAGGGAGAGTCTGTGGGGGCCCTACGCTCACTGCACATGTTTTCCGTTTCATGTTTCAGCCAATAAATGAGAGGGCTTTCTCACAAGCCACTTAACATGTATTGCAGATATTTCCTTGGACAAATGGTCTCTTCTCCTTCCTTTGGGAACACAAAGCCTGAATGATCTGCAGACCCAGTAGAGAAGAGCTGGGCTTAGAACACCCTGCGCCTAAAGATAGAACACCTTTCATTTAGCTGTGTGACTTGAAGGTGAGCAGCATGACCTCAGATATACATCAGTGCCTCCCAGCACTGATGACCCAACAGTAAGCTCAGGTGGGTCTGCCTTTGGACTGATGGGGCTGCACATTTGGCAGAGCTAACATCTGGACGACCGCACCCATGGAATGAGATGCTGTCATTGGCCAGGACTGGGGCTTTGGGTCATTTCTTTTCTTCCTACTCCTTTCATTTTACTTGTTAAATTTTAGCTCTTTGTGAAAATGAACAAGGCAATTTTAGCAGGGATGGAACGGGAGAATGGTTCCTGATTCCTGTTTCATCTTCCAGACTCATCACTACCAGCCAAAGTAATATGAAATTAAAAATGAGGCTTGGCTGTCCACTGCCACAAGGAGAAATTGAAAACTATAATACTTAAAACACAACCTCTTACAGAAATAAAAATCTCTGCAAAGCCACAGAGCTCAGAAATAGCATTTGGTTCTGCAAAACTACCACTTTTTTTTCTGCTGCCAGATCAAACCCCAGAGAGAACTAACAGCATTCTTGCTACTGTCTTTGCAAATAGAAAAAGAAGGGGGTAGTAAAATAAGGAAAGTGAGACTAATGTTCTAAGAATGGAAAATGCAAAGGTTAAAAATTTGAGGGGGAATGTTGTATTTAGAAGCGAGGAATGCAGGAGGGAGAACACTGTCAAAACAATCATGGCACCAGGCTTGCTTGGCAATATGGCTTATCTCAGGAGACACTTGCCTCCAGACCTCAAAACTGGCTACATTTTGCCCCAGAAATTTTTCACTTCACTCTCAAATAGAGCTTGTAAAAAGAAGTTGGAAGTAACTTTTATGTGGATGTTTTCTAAAAATCTTTTTTCTCCAACAGATGAATCTCAAACACTTTGCTCTAAGCAGCAAAAGGTTCAAATGTTATTGGATTGTTTATGACATCCAATAACCTTCCGAGCTCCCAGTGTTTATAAAAGTGAATTGGGAGGATTCAAGAACAGTTTGTCTGTCTAGTGGAATTCAACTTTTCCATATTTGCTGAATTTTGGAACCAAATGTCAGAGATACTACAGCACCAATTAAGCAGGATCATGTTGGAGCTCATGTCTCATTGGATAAAAGCTATTTGGAGCAAAAGATTGGGCTGCTTCTGCTTACAAAACCTGGGACGGGATTGGGCTTTGGAGAGGATAACTAGACATGGTTCAATGGTTATTAAACGTATTGAACAAACAGAATGTATGTTGAGGATTTGGTGAGAAAAAAAATGGAACTCACTTAACACAGCACTTGGCAAATAACAGAAATTCGATAACTGTTAGCTATTACTTCTATAATACAATTATTATACCATTGACTGAAAACACATGCGGCACCTTAGCATTCTCATTTCAAAGACACTGTCAGTGCTGTCTGTTTTGTAGCATGGCTTAGCCTCTGGCTTGTTTTAAGAGTTCAACCATCCATTTGATTGCTCTAATCGGTAATAATGATAGTTACGATTTTTATGATAGTTATTATAGGTAGGCCGACATCATAAGAGAGGATGAAATAAGACATGGTCATTTATAAAAGAGGAATTGAAACTTGCGAAAAGCATTCATCCTCACTGGTAATCAAAGGAATGCAAATTGAAACATGAAATACTTCCTGTTTACCAACATTTTGAAGATTCAAAGTGATCATTGTTAATGTTCTCAAGGAGTACACCTAGGAGCATAATTTGGCATCACTGTAGCAAACAGGAGTGAAGTGCTGCAAACATATGTTTGTCTGTTGATCCACGTTTAAGAATGTATCTAATACTTCTAGAGGCAAATTGAGGATAGTCAAAGATTTAAGTACAAAATGTCAACTGCCATGTGCATCTATCTCTCGGGATCCGGTCAGGAAACAGTAAGCTCAAGCTGAGTAATTTGAAGAGCGTTTAATTAAAACAAACAAACAAACAAAAAACCAAATGACTTACAAAATATGGACAGGATGTGGAGAGAGCAAGAGATGGTGTAGGATTCTGGGGCCAGCAGCAAAAAGGAGCCGGTACCACATTAAGGCCTGAAAGGGCAGGGAGTGAGTCGTTTCCAAAACTTGGAGAAGGACTCCCAACTCCCTGACTTACTGTGTGGCCAGTCCGTGGAAAGAAATGCTCCTTCTCAGTCTCTTCCCGGCTCCTGGTCTCTTGCCGGCTTCTCCTGCTCACTGAGCCTAACTGAAGCCAGGATCCAGGGAGCCCTCTGACAGAGTCCATATGGGCTCAGGGTGGACAGTGGCTCTGGAGAGACAAATGAAAAATATCCAGCACACTTTGTTATTTTTAAGAGCAAAAATAAAAATGGAAGATAATACAAATGTCCAACAACTGGGAAATGAGCCAGTAAAGTATGGTCCATTTTGCAATGGGATGTTATGCAGCCATTTAAAATCATGCTTTTGAAGAGACAGTAACACAGAAATATGTTTTCAATAGAACATCAACTGAAGAAAAGTAGAGGAGACAATTATATATGACTCCAATTATGAAAATAGAATATACACACATGATCCATTAGAAAAAGAGACTGGAGAACACATGCCCAAACTTTATGGCTATCCTGATTAGAGGGATGATGGATTTACTTCTTTTTGTTTTTTCAGTTATTTGTATTTCCCAAATTTTACAGGAGCATAGACCGCTTTTACAGTAAGAAAACATTCTTTTACAAAACTGGTCTTTTGCCTTCTGTAGCTTGTAATCGAGTAGGGGAGAAATGCTAATTTCTAACTGGTTACAAAAAAAGTCCATGGAAGAACAAAGGAGTAACTCATTCCTCTGAGAGTTATTCCTTTGATTTCAACTGGCAGGTGGAATCGGGAAACTTCTTGGGGGAGGTATCATTTAAACTGGGCCTTCAGAGATGAAAAATATTTTTCTCCAGGTTGAGAAATGGCAGAGGGGAAGCCAGATGAGAAAATTATGAAGACCAAAGATTTGGAGCTTGCAAGGTCATGAAATATCCAGGGCACAATCCAGGGTGATTGTAGAGCTGTCCATTGGCAACATCAAAGGAACTTTCACACAATGCATAAATTTCTGTGTCCCTCTCCCACATCTCCTCAATTAGCATCTCTGCTAGGGAACCCAAGACAACCGTTTTGAAAATGCTTCCAGGTGGTTCTAGGCACGGCCAGGACTTAGAAGCCATGTAGGAAGAGTGTAGAAAAAAGTATGGTGGACCCGTATGGAGTGGCTGCCTGCAAATCTCCAGGTGTCTCCTTCCCCTGAGAGAAAAGGGGTCCAGTACCCACTTTTTAGGACATGACCCTGCCCTATGATGACATAGGTCTGAGCAGGGATGCTGAGATGTAGATGTCAGCTTCAGAGTGGGCAGGTGGAAGACCTGCTCTGTGATCTGGACTAGTAAAGCGTGATGAAAAATGCAGAGACAGAGGGAAGGAAGCCAAGGTAAGAGGAGAAGGGATGGGAAACTGAGAGGGTCCTGCCACCTTCTAGTCCCTGGTTTCAGTACTTTCTGAGGTTCCACTGCATCCCTGCCCCTGAGTGCACTGAGACCTCCTTTGTCCTTGCAATAGGATCTTTGATGCTTGCCTGGCTGGAACTGGCCTCAGTTGTCTGCAGAGATGAGTAGGACAAGCTTTATCTTCAGAGCAACATTGTGTCTTGCAAAGCCCCAGCTGGAGCCCAGAGATAGCAGCTCTGCCCCCAGTTCACTAGCTAGTGCAGTCTTTCCAAAGTGGAGCTTCTCAGAAGCATGAGTTTTGTAAAATTAATGGGTGTTGCAACACAGACAGACAAAAAAATAAATAAAATAAGTAAAAAATTAAAAAATACATGTTGATCAAATAAGGTGGATCATGGATTAACAACATCAAACTGGAAAACTTCTCAGAACCTACATAAGCTCTTATACATTGTGAATTTCCAGGAATTATAGAATGCAGTGTTCCCAAATTTATTTGACTGTGGTACACTTTGGGTTATTTTTTTCCCCAAAAAAACATGTTTCAGGACTGGCGGTTGGCCAAGTAAGAGCTAATTTATTCATGTATGTATTTCTTCATTAAATAAACATTTATTAGAATAGCAACAATAAGAACTATTTCTCAAAATGATATTCTCATGCTATCTTTATGAAGATGCCATGCTGTTCTCTGGGAATTGTTTGTATGTTTGTGTGTGCACACGTGTGTCCAGTGTATGCACATATACGTGTGTCTGCATGCACAAATGTGTATATGCCTATGTGTGTGTTAAGAGAGGATAAAGGAAAAGGGAGCAAGACAGTAACGGGGCGAATCATTGGCCTGGACGCTCACTTATACGGCTTCCAGAGGCTTATTAATGAAGAGACCATCTCAATCCCCAAACAGAATTACATTAAATCAAGTGGACTCAAGGCTAATTGTCTGATTAGTTTTAAGTTCAATTAAAAGAACCTTCCAAATCATTTATCTTCTAGTCCATCGAATGAAATATGTTGTTACAGCAGAATGTGTTTATGCCCAGACCACTTTTTAATTTGTGAAAGTAACTGGACTTTCTTTGAAATCATTTTCATTTTTTTTTCTTAAAAGTCCTTATGAAAAAATTTTCCATATTAAAGATGATAATGCTTTTGTTGAGGGGAGAAAGCGGGATGAACATTTATTGAGCATTCCTTTTAGATCACTGCTAGGCTGAGCATTACAAATACCCAGTTTTCTTAATTCTCCTAGCAAAGCTGTAAGATAGGTAATCCATTTTTTTTCCTTTTAACAGATGAGAAAGTTTTGTGAGGATAAGCATGCACCTGTCTTTAGTACCTGACTCCTAGTTGGGTCTCTGTAACATATTTATTGAATGAATGAATAAATGGTTGGGGAAATCGAGGCTGAGTGAGTTTGCTCAGGATTATTTTGTCCATGTCGAAAACTAATTTGAACCCAGGTCTGTGTAACTCCAAAAAACCAAATGGTTTCCTCCTCATCATTTCAGAAACTAGCAAAATGCTTTAATGTACACTATTTGATTTTACAATCCTGTACGTTTTCTAAACGAGGACAGTGAGACTCAGAAAAATAGTGTGTCCAAAGTGACTGCAGTAGTAGAGAGAAGTTTCAAAACCCTATCCCAGGACTTCTGACTCTAATTCTATGCTCTTCCAGCTACATCAGAGACATTTTGAAAAGCTCCTGAAATGGTACCCAAGCTGATGTTCATGTGGAGATACCTCACCACCCTCTCCTCGCCTCACTCCTTAAATTCTCATCTTCAGGTCCCTCTGTCTCAGGTGACACTCACACTGGTAAAATGTCCCGTGTTTTCTGTCAGAAGTAGCCAGCCCCAGACAGGTGCAGGAGAGGTCTGCTCTAGAGGGATATATTTTCCAGCCTTGTCCCTGCCTCCTCTATTTCGCCCCTGATTTCCAATCGGACCCCCAGATGAATATCATCCCCTCCTGGCCATTTACAACCTGCAAAGCAACTTGAGATCCCCCTGAGGGACTGGCAGCTCTGTCAAGACCATACTCAATTTTCCCCATGAAAAGTGCCTCCGGAAGAGGATTTCTCCATCAGTTTCCACCGTGAACACAGATGGACACATTTCTCCGGAATCTTCTCTGCTGTCATTTGCTGTCCTGCCAAGGGCCTGGGATTGTCCTTCATTGGGACAAGAGGGGTCAGGTCCAGGCTGGAAGTTCTCGGTTCTACTGGTACTCTCTGGGGCAACGATGTGGCCTTTTTCCTTTGGTCTTTTCTGCTTGTGTTTCTTACTTTGCTCCAGGCTGATGATTCTCTCAGTTTCTGTCTTCGTGATGCCAACACTACCAAGTGAAAATAAATAATGCCCCCATAAAACCCCAGGGTCATTCACTTCTAGACACAAAACCAAAGAACTGACAGCACTCAGCTTTTCCCTTCCCCAGATAAAAGTTACTTAGGTACCTTGGGAAGGCAGGTTCTAAGGCTACTAGAAGTGTTTAGAAAAAGATGATCTGTATATTAACAAATTTCTCTCCTCTTTTCTCTTACTTTAGGCTCTCATCATCTCCCTCTCTCTTTTTCTTTTTTTTTTTAAGATGGAGTCTCACTCTGTCGCCCAGGCTGGAGTGGCACGATCTTGGCTCCTACAACCTCCAGCTCCTGGGTTCAAGCAATTCTCCTGTCTCAGCCTCCTGAGTAGCTAGAACTACAGGCACATGCTGCCACGCCCAGCTAGTTTTCATATTTTTGGTAGAGATGGGGTTTCACTATATTGGTCAGGCTGGTCTCGAACTCCTGACCTTAAGTGATCCACCCGCCTTGGCCTCCCAAAGGGCTGGGATTACAGGTATGAGCCACCGCGCCTGACCTCATCATCACTCTTTCAGATGAGTTTGATAGGAGGTTATTATGCATTAAATTGGATCCCTTCCTGTTTCCCCAAATTCACGTATTGAAGTCTTGGCCCCAGTATGTCAGAATGTGCCTATACTTGAAGATGGGGCCTTCAAAGAGTAATTAAGGTAAAGAGAAGCCACATGGCTGAGCCCTAATCCAGTCTGACTAGTGTCCTTGTAGAATGAGGAGATTTGAATACAGACAGTTACAGAGGGAAGACATGCCAGGAGGCAGGGAGAAGACAGCCTTCCATCAGCCCAGGAGAAAGGCCTTAGGAGAAACCAACCCTGCAAAAGCTTGATCTTGGAATTCCAGCCTCCAGAACTGTGAGAAAATAAATTTGTTAAGCCACCCAGTCTGTGGCACTTTGTTATGGCAGATTTTGGAATTGAGAAGTGGGGGATCTACTGGAACAAATACTAAAAATGTGGACATGACTTTGGATCTGGAGAATGGGTAGAGGCTGAAAGAGTTTTGAGGTACATGTTAGAAAAAGCTTAGGTTGCCTTAAAGAGACTGTTGGTAATTTACCAAACTAATGTAGAAGTTAATGTTTTAAAAATGCTGGATGTGGGAAAAAAGGAAGTTTGATTGGAATTGTTTCAAAGTTCCAGGCGTTAGAATGTAAGGTGCTAGGTACCTTGCATATGTTAACTCATTTATTTTTCATAATAATCCTGAAAATTAATTATATATGTAATATATAAATATATTAAATAAAAATTACTGTTCATATACATACTTAAATAAATGTACAACTTATATAAGTAGATATCTTAATGAATAGTCCTATTTTACATACAGCCAATAACAAGAATGGCAAGCCGTAACAATAGTAAACACGTTATTAAGCTCTCACTATGTGTCAGACATTGTTCTAAGGACTTTGTATTTTTTTTTTTTTTTTTTGCCTAAATTGTTACAATAACTCTTTGAGGTAGGTACCACTTAATGATAAATAATAAAATAACATAGTAATTAAGAGCACAAGCCCTGGAGTCAGATGTTTGGGTTCAAACATAAATTCTGCTACTTGGTTGCTATGTGACCTCCGGCAAGTTCCTTAACCTTTCTGAGTACCAGCTTCCTTATCTATAAAATGAGGATGATGATAATGATAATAATAGTTCCTACTTTATTGGGGGTTTAAAATTGTTACTACATATGAAGTCCAGGCACTAAGGCTAGAGCCTAGCCTATAACTATTATTATCCCTATTTTAAATATGTTAAAATTAAGGCTCAGAGAAATCAGTTTACTCTGTCCAAGCTTATTCTGTGAAAATTATTTTTTAAATAAAAATTCTGTTTAACATGCCACTTTCCTTATATAAAATCTTTGTTAATTCATCATTTTATACAAAATAAAGTCTAATTCCTTAGAATGACTCATCTTTCCAGCTTCGAACCCTGCTGCTCCCCATACTCCTTGTGCTGTATACAACACCCTATCAACTTATCACCCTTTAACATGTCATGTGCTTTTAAACCTGTGGCTTTTTACAGGCTATTTCTTATGTCTGGAGTGTTCTTGCCTCTTACCCTTGGCCAACCCTTTGTCATTCTTCTAGATCAGATTCAGTCGTCATTTATTGATTCATTCATGTATCCATTCATTCATTTAGTTACACAAATGTCTACTTTGGATAAGGCACTTTTCTAGGTCCTTGGAGGTACAGCAGCAAATAAACATTCAGTGCCTTCAAGAGCAGACAAGCCCATGGACAGACAGACAAGTTAACAGACCTTGTAGTGCAGTGTGATGGAGATGGTGACACACAGACGAGGGGCACCTCACAGGACTGAGGCGTGGGTGGGCAGTTTGTGTGACTGGTTTTCTTTCCCCTAGTTCTTCCTCTATGCCAGTGGGACATATGACCATATCACCAGCAAATGTGTACTGGAAACCACAGGGACTGCTGATTTTCCTTTCAATGATTGATGGGCTCACAAGAAAAGAAATATTTTACTTTTGTAAATACAGAAGCATTTATTCTTTATTTCACTCTAAAGATAGTAACTGTCTCTAGATTAAGAGAGCCTGGGGACATATCCTCACAGAAGATGACTTCCTGGAGAGAGGAGGCAGATGCATAATGAGACTGCACCAATCTTGAGCATGACATTTTCCTTAAGAGAGAAGGAAATGGTAAAATTGAACAAGAAGAATGGAGGGTGTGGTGTGGTGGACTGATTGCAAGAATGGCCCCAATGGTCCACCCTTCCTGTAGCCATGCTTTTGTAATGTGGCTTTGCAGCTTCTCCCATCATGAGATGGAGCCTTGAATGGGCGCTAACCATGGAACTTGTTTTAGCTCATAGAATGAGTGGAAGTGACAGTGATTAAGTTCCAAGCATAGGTCTTGGGACCTTGAGCACCTTCACTCACTCTCTTGGAACCATGGCACTGCCGTGTGAACAAGTATGGGCCAGTCTAGTGGAGGAAATTGCGAAGCACATGGAGATTCAATTCATCCTAGACCAGCCTGTGGCCAGTCAACAGCCAAACATGAGAGGGCCCTGCTAAGATCAGCAGAAGTGACCCACAGAGGAGTACAAATGCACAAGTGACCTTAATCAAGACCAGAACTGTCCAGCAGATGCAAAGATTTATGAATAATAAAGAGACTGAGTTTTGTGGGGTAGTTGTTACATAGCATTACTTGGTGATAGCTCACTGATACAGGCAGAAAAGGGGATAAATTTTTACTGGAAACATTCTACAAACTTTTTTTTTTGAGACAGAGTCTCACTCTGTCACCCAGGCTGGAGTACAATGGCATGATCTTGGCTCACTGCAACCTCTGCCTCCCGGGTTCAAGCAATTCTCCTGCCTCAGTCTCCTGAGTAGCTGGAATTACAGGCATGTGCCACCAAGCCTGGCAAATTTTTTTTGTATTTTTTAGTAGAAATGGGGTTTCACCACATTGCACAGACTAGTCTCGAACTCCTGACCTTGTGATCTACCCGCCTCGGCCTCCCAAAGTGCTGGGATTACAAACATGAGCCACCACGCTTGTCCTCTACAAACTTAAAGTATAAGAGAGAATGTATGTCTTATTTGTCAATTTAGGGACAATATTTGCTCCTCTATAACAAAGATCTCTCATTTGTCTGGCATGTCTTTGGATGAAGTTTGAATTTGAACTTCTCCAAAGATTTTCAAACCAGAACTTTAGAAAAACACAATGCAATGAGATTTTCTGACTTTATCTTAGCCCTATGGTACCTGTAAAGTTGATATACAGAGTTTAATAACATACACTATTTTCAGTGTATTGATGTCCTCTGCATCTATCTTCCCAAGTGTAACAGCCACAGTCTCCCAGACATTCCATGAAGAACTGGGTTGGGTGTTCTAGAAACCCAGCACAGGTGCCCCCAGCCATGGAGTTGTTTTCAATGAGCCTTTTTCTGGACTGGGTCCTCTTTGTGCTTGAGCTGGTAGGACTTAATACTTGCAGACTGGGGAGGGATCAAGCTGACAGCCTGAAATGCCCAGTACCAGCATGAGGAGGACATTATTCTGAGCTGCCAGCTCTCGTATTAGGTATGACAGTGCTCACCAGACTTCTGTCTGCAGTAAAATCCAGGCTTCTGTGAGTTGGGAGTGGGAAAGGAAGGCAGTGGAACCAACTGGAACAACTGTTCAACATAGAGATCTTTGACTTATCCCCCAAGCCCTACTCCTTGCTCCCACCATCCATGGTACCTGCTGTCTCCAATTCTAGGGTCTCTCATGTGCTTCAACTGGAAGATGGGCCACACCATCCCCACTCCATTCATGGCAGATTCTAGGCAGTGGCTACTTCTTTCTTTGCTTCACCCACCAACACATCTCCTTCTTCAAATGGATTGGAAACTTGTTCACAGAGGCTCCCTCTCTTTACCATAGGCTAATTCAGTGAAATCTCTGGAGGCTGAGAAAGTAAACTCCTTCTACCGTCTTGACCAAGAAGCTATTTCTTCTGTATTGAAAGATGTTGGCCTGAGTCCACTCTCCACATTGAGTCCCTTTCTGCTGTTCTTAAAAGTCAAACAGCCAGTTTTTCAGGGAGCTGTTGCCAACTCCAAATGACAGGTGTTTATTTTTAAGCACTTTCCATGGTTTACATGTCATGGAGTGAATGTATCTTTGGAAAAATATAAATGAGTAAAATAAAAATGTGATAGATGCCATCATCTTAGGTTCCTTGGGTGCTCCAATGTCCCAGGTGCTATGGTGGGTCCCTTCATCAGTGTGATCTCTGCCAATTTTCACAATCTCCTGAGAGGGTGTCCTCATCATTTCCAATTTCTAGGTAAGGGGAGGAGGGAGGCTTAGAGAGGCTGAGAACATGCCACAGTGGCATAGCCAGTGGGCGATGAGATGAGGATTGGAAACTAGGTTTTCTTACTCTAACTTCAATGTTCTACGTACCATCAGATTATTCTGTTACTTATTTCTCTTCTCAAAGTGTGACGATTTCCAGTACATACTCTTCCTGGCCTATAAAATACAGTCAGCAAACATTTTATGTATTAAAATTTGATTGTAATACATACATTGCTGTGTTAAAATATTAAACACTATGTAATAGTCATGCTGACATTTATTGAGCATTTACCATGTACCAGCCACTGTTATTAGTGTTTTATGTGTATTAACTATACATGTAATTTAATCCTCACTGTCCTATTATCATCCCCATAAAACAGATGAGAAAATGGAGGCACAGAGAGTAACTTGCCCTAGGTCACACAGCCAGTGCAGAGCTTGGCTATGAACCAAGACAGTCTTCCTGCAGAGTCAGCCCACGTTCTTAACTGCTTTCTCATTGGGTTTTGTTATATACAATAAAGAAAAAATCGCTTATGTCTGCTTACTAATAAAGACCTGCTAATAAGTGAAGCTTTAATAAGTAAGTCACTAACAATATAGAAATAAAATCAGCCAAATGCCTACTACTTGTTAGGCATCTGGCGAATGTTGGTTCCCCACTTCATCCGAATCTATGGGTTAGGGAGATTATTTTTTTCATCTGTTTTGGAACATTTGTGAGTATTGTATATGAGTCAGACCCTGTGCTGATGAAGTGCCAGACATGTGAATTGATCAAAGTCAAGTCATCGCACTGCCCTGAGGAAGCTCCTCGTTTTGAGGAAGAGGCAGATGAAGCAACACAGCAGGGTATTCCATGGGCACTGTGGGAGGCACAGAGGAAAGAGTAAGGATGCTGCTTGTGAGTTAAGATGACCTCGATCCTGAGGCTGATTCAGAGAGCCACGGTGCAAAGAAACAGGTCTTGAAGGAGATTCAAGTTTAAGTGGTAATATTAATTAATACTTCGTAGGGCATACTGAGGACCAAACACTGTTCTAAGTGATCTGCATCTATGCCTGTCTATCTATAAATCCATCAGGCATAGAAAGCTTAAGTAACTTAACCAAAGTCACAAAGTTAGTAAGTGACGGGGCTGAGATTTGAACCTGGTGCAGTTCAAATGCAAGAGAACCCCCATTGTCGAATGATCTCTTGAGAGGTAGAAGCTAGGAGACATGCCTCATTTGGAACCAGGTATGGGTAGGCACCAACATGTGTCAACCATCCAAAAATAGTGCAGAATTTCTGCTGGACTCCTCACCTCCTTAGGAATGAGCAGAAGAGTCCTGTTGAACAAGGCAGAAGGCATATGTTCACAGCCTTGCTGCAAACAGCAAGCCTCCATCCTCCTTAGGTCTTTTCTAGGAAAATCACTAGAAAAAGAAAATGGAGCAGAGAACATCATTGGACTAATGGGCCCTTTGCAGTCTGGATTCCTCAAAAAGCTTTCACATGACGTTAGGCCATGGCAGTCTCAGCAGTGTCTGCACTTGAGATTCTTAAAGTGATCTCAATAAATTACCAGTAATTCATGTAGGGCTGTGTTGAATGGTTCCCATTCAGCTGAATGTCTAAAGCTGTGAATCTAAAGAGATTTGAGTAAATTGGAGATACAACAAAAATGCTGAGAAAAAACCCCAAAAAACCATCCATGTGCTTGGCTGTTTTTACCTAATTACCTCTGGTCCACTGATCC
The DNA here is from genome assembly GCA_036589455.1 of Ateles fusciceps. NCBI lineage: Eukaryota > Metazoa > Chordata > Mammalia > Primates > Atelidae > Ateles > Ateles fusciceps. Next base: position 8,242,311 of record JAZHEH010002159.1, read on the forward strand.
CTGGTTTTCACTTGGCTCATAAAGTATCACTGAGGAGCAACTAAGAAGGGAGTCATCAAAGCTGGCACTGCTATCGAAAAAAGAAATTCTCCCTAAGTAGGGGATTACAGAAGGGCACATGGAGTTGCTGAAGGGTTCTTGTCCCCTTTCGTCCAAGAAAGTCCCTCTGTTTCTTCTTTTCTTGGTGGTCATCAGGAAGCATTAAGCTAGTATTTAGTATTTATATACAGAAATGGGCACAGGTCATATTTTCTCATCAAAAGTTGAGTGGGTCTAGTGAATTGAATTGGGTTTGGGTTTTATGGTCACTGTAGTTATTCTCTGCATACGACAGGCTTCTGATCCCCCCCTACAGGGGCTGCTGTTAACCGGGGTTTCCCATGGAGCCAGGACAGATGGAGGGTTTTCCTCCTTGTTTCTGCTCCATCTTAGCTTTCTACAGGCCCTGGTTCAAGGGTAGTTCTGTATTAGTCTGCCTGGGCTACTGTAGCAAAACACCATAGGCTGCGTGGCTTAAACAACAGGCATTGTCTTCTCATAGTACCAGCATAGGAGGCTAGAAGTCCAAGATCGAGGAGTTGGTGGTGTCTTGTAAGGGCTCTCTCTTTAGGTTGCAGACAGCTACCTTCTTACTGTGTGGGTCAAGATGGCCAGGGGCAGACCTCTGGTATTTCTAGTTAAATAATTATAAGCTTACTCTGCTTATTGTACACTGAAGTTTATGCCCCGAACTAAGCTATATCAAATATTGGTGCAGTAGAATAGAAATCAAGAGACAACAGGAGACCTAAGGTAAAGACCATCTGAGAGTGCTGTAAAACCGTGGAACACTGTTTTACAAGTATTTCAAGAGGAAATACTGCTTTGGTCCCATGAATGCCTTTTTAACATGGAGGCTGCTTGAGGATCCTGTAAAGAGGGCTTGTGCAAGGTCTCTGAGAAGGGAGGCAACCTCTGCTCAAAAGATCCAGGAGGGTCTTTGCAAATGGGAGCTTGCAAGGAAGAAAAGCTTTGCAGGGCAGAGATCACCGGAATGCCACAGGCTCTACCTAGGTTCTCAGATTATGGAGTAATTTTGATTGCTTGGGAGATAAAAGCCCCTTGATGCATGGGGTGTGGTCAGACCTAGTGGCGCCTTATCCGCTATGTTTCTGATGCAAATACACCTTGATAGCAACCTGTGGTAGAATTCAGTGTTCTAGGTTTGCATGAGAATCCTATCTGCTACTGAATACTGCAGACCACACCTCTCCCCCTCACTATTTCGCCCACATTAGTTTCAAGGCCTCCTCCAATAGTTTCAAGGCCTCCCCCTGATCACCTCCCCACTGCTCCTCCACCTTTCAATTAACAAGTGTGTGCACCTAATAAAAGCCTGTGGAAACCAGAACTCCGGGGCCAACCTGTTCCCCACACTTGCGTTGGGTCCTTGGACACATGCTGTAAAATTCTACTCTTGTGTCTTTGTCTTTATTTCCTTTTTTCAATCCCTCATAACTACCAGGACTAAGGGCACCCACAAACAGGGTTGGGGCTGGTACCCAACATTACTGCATCTTTGCATGGCCTTTCCTTAGTGCATGCACACAGATAAACAGAGAAAAAGAAAGAGGGAGAGAGAGAAGCTCTGGTGTCTCTTTTTGTAAGGCCACTAATCCTTTCAGATCAGGACCCCATTCTTATGACTGTGTTTAACCTTAATTAGTTCCTGAGAGGCTCTGTCTCCAAATATAGACACACTAGGGGTTAGGGCTCCAGCACAGGAATTTTGGATGGATATAGACATTCAGTTCATAATATGTTTTCTCTCTCCATGTTCTTGCTCTTCCCAAGGTTGCTTGTTCCTGGTGGGGGCAAGGCTTAGTCTGTTGCCATGGCCCCGCCTCAGCCTTTCTCAGGCCCTATGTGCCTGGGCCTTGGGAGATCGGTCTTTTCAGCATTCCTGTCCCTTCTTCGCATGGCAGCCAAACTCTGTCTTGAGTTGCTGGTTGGTCTTGGGCATGAACAGTTTCCTACCCCTCTGTACTGAGTTGGACAGTGTCCCTCCCAAAATTCAGGTCTACCTGGAACCTCAAGATGTGACCTTATTTGGATATAGGGTTGTCGCAGGCATAATTGGTTGAGATGAGGCCATTATGAACTGGGATGGGCCCTAAATCAAGTGACTGATGTCTTTATAAGAGAACAGAGAGGGAGATATGGAGACACAGGGACACACACAGGGGAAAAAATCCAGGTGATGACAGAGGCAGAGATAGGAGGGATCCACCTGCAAGCCAAGGATTGCTGACAGCATCAGAAGCAAGGCGAAAGGCAGGAAACAGATCTTCCATCAGCATCTCCAGAATGAGCCAACTCTGATGACACCTTGATGTTGGACTTCTGCTCTCCATGCATTTCTGTTATAGAAGTCACCCCACTTGTGGTACTTTGTTGCAGCGGCTGTAGGAGTCTAATACAACCTTCTCCAGCAACGGCCAGCTGCAGCTTAGTGCCAGTTCACCATGATGGCTTCAAAGTGGCTTCCTGTTCTTTTCCCAAGGGCAGAAGGTTATGTTTCTACCGCTGATCCAGAGGTGGTGGATTTTTCTGGGCCTTTGGACAGAGAGTTCACTGTTCCTCTTTAGCCGGAAAGAGTTTGCTTTCTAGGGGAAGGGTCTGGGAAGCAGTGAGACCTCATGTCTGTCCCCTGTTGTGCATCTGGGGCTCCCCATTCCCCTGACTGCCTCTGATCTTTCCTTTGGACATAGAGTGGAGGTGCCTGGAATGAAGCTTGTGAGTGAGAGCCTTTGCCCCCTGGGTTCCTAGCTGTCCCAAGCTGACATGCCAGTCCCACCAGCCTTTCAGAATTTGTTAACATTTGAGCTGATTTCTTCCCACCCACTGGGTCAGTGGCCACCTCTTTCTCCCATGTTCTGCTAAAGGTGAGGCAGCTGTTCCTGAGGGATTTGTTCATCTCTGGGTTGCTGTTTATTAGGTAGCTTGGCAATCTTAGCTGTCTGATGGCCTCAAGAAAAGTGATTTTATAAATAATCTGTTTTTTTTTTTTCTCATTAGGGTGGAATCAAGGTTCTCTTGGGGCTTCTAACATTCTAAGCAGAAGTGGAATTCCTTACTAAATATAAATGAGGACAGTTTCTCAGGAGTCTCTGAGTTTGACTCTTGGCTCAAAAACTCACTAGCTCTGGTACCAGTTGCCTCACCTTACCAAGACATATCTTCCCCAGATCTAAGATGAGAGATACGTGCACTCCTATCCTGAACGCAGTACCACTCACAATAGCTAGGTCATAAAATCAACCTAAGTGTCCATCAATGGATGAATGAATACAGAAAACGTGGTGTATATATAGGTATATTACCATACCATGCTCTATGCTATACTCTATGGCATGGTATGTATGTATGTACATTATTTTGTGTGGAAATCCAGGGACATTCAACATTGTCTTCTAAATTATTTATTTTCCCATACTATATTTTTAGCTAAATGCATATGTTGTCTTAAACTCTCAAACTTTTGATAAGAAGATTATATAATAATATTATTATTCAACCATAAAGGAATATTACTCAGCCATAAAAAGGAGTGAAATCATGTCATTTGCAGCAACATGGAGACCATTACTTAAGTAAAATAATTCAGAAATGGAAAGTCAAATGCTGTATGTTCTCACTTGCAAGTAGGAGCTAAATAAGATATACACATGGACATAGAGAGTGGAATAATAGGTATTGGAAACTCAGAAAGGTGGGAAGGTGGAAAGGGGGTGAATAATGAGAAATTACCTAAGGGGTGCAATGTATGCTATTTGGGCGATGGTTACACTAAAAGCCCTGGTTTAACTACTATGCACTATATCCATGTACAAAACTGCACTTGAACCTCCTAAATCTATTTTTAAAAAAATGAATAGTGATGCAGTTAATTTTAGAACTGCATGCATATACTTCTTGAAAATAATAATCTGTCCATATGGGAAAAAACTCACATGATTTATAATAATAAATTACATAACTTGTTAAAAAATAAATAAAATGAAAACTTGATGGGATTATCTCAAAAGTCTCATTTAGCCCATTATTTTAAAAGAAGTTACTGGAGCAATCTCAAAGAGACGTAAATTTGTAGTTCTGAATTATTTCAATATCAGGTTTTTGGGGTATTGAAAGAGTACATTGGGGGAAAAAAGAGGAAGTCTAAATAAAGTATGGCCATTAGTTCACAGTGTGTACATATTGGTTCATTAGCTGTGAAAAATATACTGACATAAGATGTTAATAATAGCGAAAACTGATATGAGGCATATAGGGAATTTCTATAATATCTTCATAGTAATTTTTTAAATGTAAAACTCTTATAAAAAAGATTGTTTAAAAAGGTTAGATTAGAACATATCAGAATGTATTGCAGTAGTAAGTTTAATGTATCATGAAGTTTTGTTTTGTTTCACTTAGCAACAAACATTTATACCTGTATGTATTTGCATAAATGTATATATATACACACACACCTGGTCTTGATGTAAAATGCATTTCTTACTGGGGGTTGATAAAACAGTTTGAAAGATACTGGATTGGAAGATTTTTTGTTAGCTCTAATATTTCTTAAAATTAAATCATTGTAAACGGTTTAATAAATGGTTTATTAATTTCTTCAACAATCATTGAGTAATGCACCACCATAGTTAAAATGCCATGCTTTCAACGAAGGGGATGCCACAGATAAATGAGAAAGACAGGGTTTCATTCGTTAGCTACAGAAATAGAAAAACAGATAGGCTGTGATGTGAAAGGCTGTAAAACAAGTACTACCCAGAGGTTTATGAAAGTCCCACGAAAGCACAAAGGACAAAGGAGTGAGCGTTGACTCAGGATGTCAAGGGAAGTTGAACAGAAGAGCTGGCATTTTAGTTAGACTTTTAAAAAATGAATCACTGATGCGTGCTCAGCACTTTCTGCGTTGCCAGGGTTTCTGCGGGAATATTATCGGGATCACCTCATCTTATCCTCACATGTTCTCATGGCTAGAAGCTGGTTTTACCTCCACTTTACAGAAGAGCAAACTGAAGCGTAAAGAGGTGAAGGAACTGCCCAGGAATAAACAGCTGTGAAGTGGTGGGTGGAGCTTGTGGTGCATGTCATAAGGTAGTGCATGTCGCCAGCCTGGGGTTGTGTACACCACGATATGGTTTGGATGTTTGGCCCCTCCAAATTTCATGCTGCAATGTGCTTCCCAATGTCGGGAGGTGGCGCCTGGGGGGAGGTGATTGGATCATGGAAGCAGACCCCTCAGGACTGGTCTAGCATCATTGCCCTGATCATAATTTAGTTCTTGCTCAGTCAGCTCATGGAGATCTGGTTGTTTAAAAGCATTTGGGAACCTTCCCCTTCTCTCTCTACTCCTTCTCTCTTGCTCCAGCTCTCCCTGTCTGACCTGCCTGCTCCCACTTCGACTTCTGCCATGATTAGAAGCTTCCTGACTGAGGCCTCCCTGGAAACCAGGCAGATGCTGGCACCACATATTTCATATAGCCTGCAGACCTTTAGCCAATTAAGCCTCTTTTCTTTATAAATTGCCCAGCCTCAGCTATTTCTTTAAGGCGATGCAAAAATGGGCTAACACCCACCACCTGTACCACTTCCCCACCATTCCCTCCTGTTCGTTCTTCCCCACTGATTTTCCTCTAGCTACAGAGCACAATTTAGGATTTCACTCCCTCAAAATATTGTCTTCTTCATTGCCTTTGCCACCACTGCCTGTCTTCCTTCTCCCCGCTGGAACGACTTCTACAAAACCCTCATAGCCCAGCTCAATTGCTACCTCCTTTCTCTGGCTGTTCTCCATCCCCTCCACATTCTTCCAGCAGATTTCATTGTTCCCTTGCTCATATTAAAACTAGTCTTTGAATAGCCTATCTCAAATCAAGCCCAGTGGTGTTTCTCTTCATTTCTGCCTTCCAGCACAGTGCTGGCACACTGTGGTTGCCCAATAAAGGAGAAGCGAAGGCAGACAGAACCATAGAATTTCCATGAGAAAGAAGTAGAGATCAGAATTCCACGCTGAGACCAACACAAGTAAGAGCGAAGAAGTGAGAGAACAAAATGGTCTGGTGATGACGGGGTGTAAGGTACCCAGATGTGTGTAGGAGAGGAGGTGTCTAATTATGCCAGCTTGAGGCCAGATTGTGCAGCTGGCAGGCTTTGCCAGGAAGTTGGGGCATCATTTTGTAGACAGTGGTGAACCAGAGGGGTTTCAGAGTTGAAGGATGAGATTTGGATTGAGTGACTTCAACCCCTCTGAAGGGATTGAAGGGCAAGAGGAAATACGAAAACTATTTATTATGTACTTCTTATATTTCAGGCACTGTCCTAAGAGCTTTCCCTAATTCTCACCATCAACCAGTACATTAGATATGATTCCCTTGTTTTTCAGTTGAAAAGCAGAAGCTCAGACAGGTTAAGTAACTGATCCAAGATCACACCAAGAGAAATGGCAGCTTTAGGATTTGTGGTTTGGTTTTCCTGTCACATCATCCTGCCTCTAAAACTCTTAATAGCCTCAAGCAATCCACCTGGCAAACATGGTAAAACTCCGTCTCTACTAAAAATGCAAAAATTAGCTAGGCATGGTGGCGGGCATCTGTAATCCCAGCTACTCAGGAGGCTGAAACAGGAGAATTACTCGAACCTAGGAGGTGGAGGTCGCAGTGGGCCGAGATCGTGCTGCATGATCAGAACAGAACTATTACAAAACAAAACGAAACCCACCACCATCAACAAAACACCAAACAGACAAAACAAACGCACCACCATCAACAACAAAACACCAGCTCTTCATAGCCTCCACACACTGCTATCTTTCCTTTTTCCTTTACCCACTTCTTTTTGCCTTGTCCTTCCTGGGTTCCTGGGCCTAAGTGGCAGCTTTTAAAAGAGGGTGGCCTGAGCCCTAGCAGTAGATGCCACAGTGACAGTTTTATTTCCCCTCCTTCCACTGAAAATAGGAGTATGGATCCTGGAGCAGGCTAGCGGGCAGTGGCTATGTGTCTGGTCCCTGAAATGTCCCAGCCTTCTGCGGATGTCTCTGCCTTCTGGGAACCCTTCCGATGCTTGGAAGGAGGCCTTCCCTCCAGCTCATGCGTATACACAATAGCGAGATTGCCAGTTTTAGCATGCTTGGGCATCTGCTGGTTTGAAACCTCCTTTTGGATGTACTTTTTGTTACTTTCTTTCTAAAACACTTTTCTTCCAAGTCTGTCAGGCAGACCAAAAACACAGAAGGAATTATGGACTGAAAAAAAAAAAAAAAAGCCAGCCCTCGTTTTCTTGATAATGATATTATGATTCTGGTATTCCAATTCAATCTTGTCCAAAGTTTTTGAGCAATATATGCGCTATGTGTGCTTGTGATTAAAATATGATGTACCTTAAAAGCCATTCCAGCATCCTGTGATGTGGTCATAAAAATTATTTCAGCATTGAATACCTTATTCTCATCCTGTCAACTTAGAGACCTCTGCTAGATGAATCACTGGAGAAATGAAATGCTTAGCAAAATGTTTTCCTTCCTGATTGCAGGGCTGAGGCTTATTCGATTAAAGGATAAAAGTAAATTGATCAAATATGTGGATGTTCGGAGTTTATTTTTATCGCTCCTGAGCAAATTTTGGAATGCAGCAATTTGATTAGATTTTTCTCCTTGTGGTTCCCTGTGAAAGAGGAAGAGCTGATGAGAAAGCGCTGATGGCCCAGCCCTAGGGGATAAATGATTCCCACGATAAGCCAGTGCATTAGATATGATTCCCTTGTTTTTCAATTGAAAAGCAGAAGCTCAGACAGGTTTCCTGAAGTCTCTATGACCTAGAGAACTCGAGGCAACATCAGGAAAGCCCCCTTCTAATAGAGCACCCTAGCAATTGTATGGCAAGCCAACTTAGAAGCATTCATGGAGTTGATACAAACACACCCAGGCGGACTCAACCTGGAGAGTCCATTTCTATCAACATTCTCCCTTTAACTTGGGGTCCCTGTGGCCTCTCCCTCTTCCTCACCCCAGTCTCCTTCATGGTTTCATTATCTGGGCCATTGAGGTTTCAGGAAAATAACAAGTAACTGAGAGAAAGCTGAGGGAGATGAGGGCAGAAAAGGGACCATTGTTTTAAATTTTAGTTATGTTCTTAATCCTATCCCCAGCCAGCTTCCAGGGGTCTCTGGGGCTCAGGGAGTGGCCAACCTCCCTCCTGCTCTGAAATCCCAAACCTTCATTAAATTTTTCTGTGTTCACATATCACTAACAACAACAACAATAAATAGTAAAATTGGTGACGAATCTTCTAGGTGTCCCACTGACGTCTGACATTCCTATGTCATTTAATCCTCACAATGCCCCCATGAGGAAGGTGCTATTACAGTTTTCAAAAGGGGGATAACTGCAGCACAACAAATATAAGTAACTGGGAAACGTGGTACAGCTTGGATTTGAACCTATGCATTCTAGGCTGGGCCCTGTGTGTGTAATCGTGGCATCAAAATGTACTACTTGGCTGTCAAGTTGGGAAGCTTGAGATTACTACCTGGAAAGCTTGCCATGCCCATCTCCTAGAAGGAGATCACTAAGGATCGTAACCAAGGTAGAAGTGTAGGAGTGGGGCCAAGGATTCAGCCTGGAGGGGTGGAGGAAGGGCTTGGTGTGGTCAACTTTTTAGTCTGTGAAATTGGAAATTTCTTCCTACCTCACTTCACCCCAGGTACCTGGCAGCGTCTCTGCCCACTGAAGGCGTTTCTGAAACATTTGTTGGCTTGTAATTGTGAATGGAACTAAGCAATAAAAGGGTCAAGAACTAGCCATGTGCTCCAGGCAACCAAGAGACTTGAGAGAATGAGGAAAATACTGCTAAATGTTCTGAAAAATATTACTTAGTAAGTTGATAAACATAGCTAGAAGAAATTCCCTGTTGGTACTAATGACAAGATGCAGGGAGAAAAGACTGTTTTTGAGAGCTCTCTTTTGCAAACAGCTTACAAACAAAAGAAGGAATCAATGGACACATAGTGGGGCCATGGGGAGAAATGCTAGGTTAATGACTGCAGAGGCCAAACCATTTACAAAAATAGCAATATTTCTTGCGCAATCAACCTCTGAAAATGCACCAGCAAGCATGAGGAGGTTGCATTAACAGCCAGGGACACACTGGAAGCTACTTGTTTCATTAAGTAACCCCATCCTCTCAAGGCCAACACAAGCAAAGAATCTTGTGGCCTACCTCTGAGTCAACACTGAGAAGAGGCCCAGAGTGAATGAAAATGCATCCAGTTCTTCCATCGAAAGGGTGTGGCAGGCCCAGAGCCAGATCAGATTATTAGAGTGGATTTATTTCAGGCCCTAAATTTAACCAGCTGGAGTTCTTTTGAAAGTACCATCCTATGCGGACTTTTGAATTGAGGAATTTGCCTTTTACTGGGATTTGATTAGAGACAGAACACAATGTCCTTGGCTTGTATCCTCCTGTACAGTATGGCCTCCACCCAGCTCAGGCCATCTGCAGTCTCTGTCAGCTTGAGGGCTGCAGGCAAGGTGCTCAAAGAGCAAGGGTCTCCACAGACTTGACCTCTCTTTGAGTTGATGCCACTAATGTACTTGTAACTCTTAGCAGGTCACAAGAGAAGAAATTGCCAAGAATGAGGACAAGAGGGAGAAAGAAATAAGAATGCGCTAGGCTGGAAAAGCCACAGAACCACACCTGGCGAATGGTTTAAAGTGCACACACACCTTCCTCTCTGTACACACAATGTACACTTGCTAACACAAGCTTTAGCCAAGACCTGCCATCCTAGGCTTCACTTTAATAGAAACATTCTTCTTCTCTTTGTTTTCAAATAAATAGTGATGGATGAAATCCAAAGTGGAAATTGGAATGATGAAAGACTGACATTACATATAGTAATTCTATTAGGCATTTATAATATACCTCCACACATATTACAAAAATCTGAAGGATTTCTATCAAAATGTTAGTAATGAGTACCTCTAGATGGTGAAATTAGAAATGATTTTCAACATATCTCTTTTTTCTCATTTTTATTAAAATATTTTTGGAAGTGAATATGAATTGCCTTTGTAATTGGAAAACATTTTTTTAATTTTAAAACTCGACAAGTTGATATATGAAACTGATTGAACTATTTATTCCTCTAAAATGTGAAAAAGGCAAAGATGATTGATGCTAAGGGTAGAGGTTAAGGCAATGTATTCAGTAACTGAGGGAAGGAAATGAGAAATCTCCTGAGAATGACTCCTTTGAACTATGCAGTGTGCTGATCCAATGTCTAACAAGGCCACATGCTTATTGGCTTTTATCAGGAAACGCTTTTCTGATGTATAAACTGAATTTGACATAGCCTCACACATAGTTTGCCTGTGCAGGATCTTTTTTATTTTAATTTTTTTAAAGAAAAACAACCATTTGTATTCATTATTTCTCCCAAGTGCTCAAAGCCATAATATCAACTGCATGAGAACTGTACATGTTGAATGAATGAATGAAGAGACTAAGACAGCAAAAGACATAAACCTTGCCCTGAAGGAATTCACCATTTAGTTGGATACATAAAATCCAGTACATGAAACAACTGAATGATAAATTAAGAAGGGAGTTATAAAAGGATAGTTGGAGAAGGGGGTTAATAATGCCTACTGTGTGCAGATTTTGCTAAAGGCTTTCTATATGATACGTCATTTAGTCCCTCAGCCAACTTATGCAGTAGGTATCATTTTCTCCACTGACAACAGAAGGAATGAGGGTTCAGAGAGTTTATTTTCAAAGATGCCACAGCTGGCAGGGGACTGAGCCAGGAAAGGAAGTCAGGGTCTTCTGTACCCCAAGTCAGTGTTGGATCTGTTCTGCCCCAACACCCCCTCCATGCAGGTCTCATGTAAGTGAAGAGTTTACAGTAAGGGTGTATAGTAGGCATCAAGCCTGTAGAGGAAAGAATATGACAAGTCTATTTGGCAAGAGATGTTCCCGTAGTGCTGGTGTGGGCTGGCTCTTTGAATGTATCCATCTTCCTTCCACACACACCCAATAACACATGAAGAAAACCCTTGGAGTTGTCTTGATCCTAATCCCAAACTACTCACCTCAACTCATCCCATGTCTCACATCCCGGCCTGTTCCAATCCCCTTAGCTTCTGGTCCTCTAGTTATACCATCCTCTGGTGGTCGGAGGTGTCCCCTGTACCTGACACTCAACTCCATTTCTCCAGCTTCCCCCTTTGGCTGCCATCTGCACCACAATTCAGCCTCTCTCGCCTATTGCACTTCCTTGAAGGATTAAATGCAATAGCGTATGTTAAGGACCATCATCAGGGTGGTGTCTGGGAATCTTTTAGAACATATCAGTGATGGTTACAGGGACTGGAAGTGGTTAAAGACTTGAGTGCTACAGTCATTTGGATTTTGATTCAAATTTTTGCTCTCTTATTCGACTAGCTTCTGCTTTTTTTGGCCAAGGCTTTTGACCTGGGGCGAAGTTACCAAACCTATCAAAGCCTCCATTTCCTTATCCGGAAAATAGGAATAATGATAACACTCTATTTCTAGTGGTTGGAAAATTAAATGAGAAAATACATGTGGGGCACCTAGCACAATGCTAGCCATAAGGGATTCAGCAAACATTGTGATGATTATTAATGATATCAGTAATTGCATCGTTGCCATGATTACAGAAACTCTGTCTGGAAAATTGCAGGTCTAGTGCCCTATAACCAAGCAAAGACCCTTGTGAGCAGCATTCCCACTGGGCTCATTTGGCAGGTCAAGCAGTAGCTAGACTTTCAGAATTCAAGACTAAAAACATCGGTAGATTCAGCACATTGGAACACAGAGAAGGGAAGACACAACAGCAAAAGGCTGCACAGTGTGTGTGTGTGTGGCCAGGTATAAACAGAATGAAAGAATTTTCTGGAAGAGGTGTTATGGAAGGAAAACAATTTTTGCTTCATGTATTCATTCATTTATTTAATAAATATATACTGCCAGTTGATGAGAATCCAAAGATAAATAAGAACTCTCATGCCTTCCAATCTAAGGAGGGAGATATTTTTCGAACAGGATCAACGAACAAAATGTACTACAGTGAGTTATACTACTGTAGTTAAAGGATCTAGAAATGGGGCATTTGATATTTGTAGACATGCTTTTTATCAGGGTCTTCAGATGAGAAGGAATTTATGATGAACAGGGAACTCTTTCAGGGCAGAAGAAACAGTATACCTGGAGTTAGAGAGTCAGGGAGCAGAATATGCTGGGTAGGGGAGCTAGACAGGTAATCTGGCATCAGTTATTGAAGGGCCTCTAATGACAGGCTAAGGCATAAGTTTAAAATGTTTTGATTTTTTAAATTTGGTAAACACATTCCCAGGAACATACTTGTACTGTGGCTTCTAGTGCTCTGTCTCACATGGTCGTGTCCACATCAGCAGAAGTTCCTAGTTAATTGCAGGATAAATTCCAAACTCTAAGGAGATTGCAAAAATGGTATCTCCTGTTGACTGAATACCCCTTGCCCCCAGGCACAGTTTGTAGAACACACACTGTGCATCCATGACTTCATCTTCATTCATAACTGATTGACCTGGAAAATTCTCCTTTCTCCTCTCCTTTCTGTCCTCAGTAAATATTCACAGACCATTAGATGGTGGCTTCTGGGAGAGATGATAGATGACTGGAGAACTTAGATATCTGACTCACCATTTTTTTTTCTAGTCTTTGTATACTTTTGCAAATAACCTTTTCCTATTCTCTCTATTTAGCCAGTGTAGCTGCTATCACGCTTCTGGTGAGATAGTGGCAGATTTGGGGATGGAAGCCTTTAGAAGACCTTGCACTGAGCTCAAGTGTAAGTGAGGACACTCAGACTGGGTTAAGCTCATGACCCATCCCACCACATCCTTCTGGTCTCAGCCTCTCTGGTGAACAGAGTCCACATCTTCAAATGAATTGCATGTGCTCAATTGCTGAACCATGTAGCCTTGGTTTTGTCCATGCCTGAATTCTTGTAAGATGTCATCACTATCATACTTTGGGTCAGAGGGAGGTGGAAGAAGATGATGAACAGCCAAGAAAGAAAGGAAAAATGTGCATCCTTGAATGTGGCTCAGATCCAAGAAGGTCAAGGTCAGTGATGCATGGGCCATGGGGAAGATTGGAGAGGATTCTGCAGTGTTGAGGTTGGTGTTCCCCCAGATCCCCTTTCCGTTCCCTTCTGTGGGTGTGCATGAGGCTGCTAGCACACCTCAGCTGCCTCCTTCTCCAGAGACTGGACCTTGGCTAGATCAGAGATGCCTACCACTGAAGGACCGCCAGAATAATGCATTCGGGGCCCAGAGTTGCAGTGCTGGAGATCCTGCTACCAATCTCCCGGGGGACCAGGCTGAAGCCAATCTTCAGCCAGAACCCCATCTTCCCTTATCTTCCTTCCCGTGCCTTGTTTTGCTTCCCTCATGCCTTCCTCACAAGTGCAGTTTCTCAATAAATGTCTTTCACAAGAATCCCTATCTTAGGCTCTGCTGAACCCTTGCTAAGACAAGCACCAGACAGCTGAGGACCAAATCCAGGGGGCAGAGTGGGAGAATACATTTTAGGAAAGTAATTTAATTGCCAGGTACCACGTGTGACATGATGCAAGCACTGTCTAGGGAGCAGTTTGGTAGCGCTTGCCCTTGACTTTTACTGAGCATAGCATTAAGAGCCATGCTACCCAAGTGCATGCTCGAAAGGTCAATGGGAAGTATATGATCAGTGGTTCGTGGCTTAGATAACATTTCTTAAGTGTTTTTCTTAAGAAAATTTGGGCTTAAGGAAAAGATGAAAACAAAATATAAAGGCAGTTCATTGTTGCAATCATGCAAAACAAAACAAAATTCTATGAGTATTTTGGTGTTATTTATTTCAAGATTTTTACTGTACATAAGTTAAAGTATTTTATGTAGACAATTTAGTGGTATGATTTTTTTTTTTTACTTAATATTAAATGTAAAAACCAAATTGGTGAAATGGTGACCATTTCACCAATCATGTATGTAAGTATTTATTGTACTCAACCACCTTTCACCCTAAGCATGATTTAAATTTTGTTAATTTGCATTCCTTGTTTGATTATAAGGCTGAACATTTTCCCACATGATGTTTCCTGGTTGTACTTCTCTTTCAGTCAGTTTCGCGCGGATCCTTGGCTACCTAGTTTTAGGATTAGACAATCTTATCAGTGTATAGGAACTCTTTGGGCTCCAAAGACAGTAGCACTGTATCGTTTGTGTTACAAATATGCCTGCACTTTTCTTGCTCCTTGTTTTTTAGTATTTCCTTTAAACATGTAGACATATTACATTTTTGTTTGCTCAAATTTATTGATGTTTTATTGTTCGATTAATTGTTACTATTTTTAAACATGGAAATTATGAATCCGTCTGGTTTTTAAAATAATATGAAAAACCAAAACATGCATGGATGTTAATTTTCTTGGGAAAAAGATGTTGGCTGATTTTTATTTTCTTCTCTTTTTTCTTATTTATATTTTATAAGTGTTCTATTATTAATTAATTTTCTGTAATAAGGACAAACTTTAGTTTATTTTTAAAAATTTCTTCTTTTTACATCAAGTTTATTCCAGAGAGAGATGAATCCTTTGACTCCTCCAGGTATCTGTCATTGTAGTATTTAAATGAGCAATTGCCATTTGACAACCCCAAAACCCAATAGCTTAAAATGACAGTCACTTATTATCAGGTGTCTGTGGGTCATCTGGAGACAGGCTGATCTTGGCAAGCTCTCAGGTGTCTGCAGGTGACTGGTGGACTCAGCAGAGGGGGATCTGTTTGGGCTGCTGGACTACAGCAGCTCTGCTCTAGGTATCTCTCATGCCCCTCCTAACCCAGGAATTAGCCCGACTGTCTTTTGCCTGGCAATGGTAGAAGCTCAAAGAGGTCCAACTTAAACACACAAGGCCTCTTAAGGCCTAGGCACACCCTAACTTTTGCCTCAATATTTTGCCCAAAGCAAGTTGCATGGGGTAGGGAAGTATGCCCTGCCTTTATAGGGGAAGCCCCAAAGCCACATGAAGGAAGACTAAAGAATTAAGGTCAAAAATGGGGGCCAGATGTGGTGGCTCATGCCTATAATCCCAGCACTTTGGGAGGCAGAGGTGGGTGGATCACAAGGTCAGGAGTTCAAGACCAGCCTGGCCAAGATGGTGAAATCCTGTCTCTACTAAAAATACAAAAATTAGCCAGGCATGGTGGCACATGCCTGTAATTCAGCTGCTCAGGAGACTGAGGCAGGAGTTCAAGACCAGCCTGGCCAACATGGTGAACCCCTGTCTCTACTAAAAGTCCAAAAACTAGCCAGGTGTGGTAGTGTGTGCCTATAGTCCCAGCTACTTGGGAGGCTGAGGTAGGATAATTGCTTGAACCCAGGAGGCAGAGGTTGCAGTGAATCAAGATTGCCCCACTGCACTCTAGCCTGGGCGACAAAGCAAGACTCTGCCTCAAAAAAAAAAAAAAAAAAAAAAGAATGGGAATCCGTCAGTTTATCACAGGCACTGATAGATTTTTCTCTGTTTACTTGTATTTACAGAGAGATATCTATGTATGCCTGGTTTGACTTGTCAATAAAAAATTGCCTTTTTAATTATAAATGGTCTATAACAAATTGATATAGGACCCTACCTGAATATTTCATAGAGGAAAACACCCACTTCCAGACCTGGCAAAGAAAGAAAAAAAAATTAACCTCTGGTTTAGACATCAGACTCTAAGTAACTTGGAGGAGGCAGGAGATGGATAGGCAGGCTGGGAATGTCAAAATGCCCACTTATAGATAAGCAGCCACTGGGGCATTTCGGTGCAGAGACAAATGGGCCACAGGGAAAGGCTTTCTTTTGTGCCTTCTGACTATGCACAGCCATCAGGAGCTGTGGGCTGTGATCACAGCAAGTAAGTTGAAACAGGCAGGTGCAATGATAAAAGCAATTCCTATGGGAGGCTTATTTACACTGATGTCAGATGTCAGAATGGCAGGTGTGCCAGAACAAAAGACAGCTATGCAAGAAGCTCCCGACTGAGCCGCTCAGCCTGGCCTTGTCACCAGCAGCCTAGTTTGGGCCACATTTAACAAGACGCACATTTAACAAGATGTTGTCTCTTTCTTCCATTGGGGAAGCTTGCTGGGCTAGGAGACATTTAGTAAGAGTGGCTAAAATGGCAATGTTAATATTCCTGTATATTTACAAACACATCGCAGTTTACAAAGGCTTTCCATAGACTGCATTTCCTGTGAGTCTCACAATACCCCTTTGAATGTATAGTAATGTTCATTCTATTTTATATTAAGGAAACTGAAGCTCAGAAAGGTAACTGTTGAACTAGTGTAGGCCAATTGAAAAATAGTTTGGGTCACAATAGTTTAAATTCTCAAGTCCCTTCTGCAGAGAAAAAGAAGCAACGTGTTTGTGCTACAAGAATTATAGTCAAGCAAGACCAAGATAATGTTGTAATGTCCTCACAGTGCTGCCAGCAAAAGACTTTGGGATGTGAAATGGGATGAGGCCAGAAGCAGAAGGAGGTTCCCAAGGGAACCTGGGACCCTGACTTTTTACTCTTTGAGGGGAGCAACCAGGGCCCATGCCCAGGGCTTGGAGTGAGCAGCACAGACTGACCAGCTTTGAGGCTTGGTCATTCTCTTCTCTTCAAAGCACTTGCTGGGATCTGGGGTCAGAGGTCTAATTGTATTTCTTGTAGATTCTTTCAGGCCACTAATGGACTACTTAAAGAGCTAGCTCTCTAAAAGTCTTCCTGCTTTTGGGAAGAGGAGCTTTTAAAGAAGAGGAGTTTGTTAAGTGGGCCACTCTGGAATTCTCCGTTTATATGAAAAGAGTGTTCGATATTCAAGAGGGTATTTGTCATTTAGGGTAAAGGTTAATTCAATTATTTTGTCTGGAGATGAAAAAGATGAAGAGCCAGCTTAGTAACAGGTTTCAGGTCTGTGAGGGGGAAGACCATTGTGGGGAAGATGGCGACCTCCTGTGTGGCCTCTCTAAAACAGAAGTAGAATCAGCCTTCTGTTGAGGAAAGATCTAAGTGAGACAGATGGAATGACCTGTGTGCATTGGCTGCTCGGCTTTTCAGATGATCACTGGATCCCCTTGACAGGAGAGCATTAGGAAGGGGGCTTGTGGCAGATGATTCCCTAAAGGCTCTTCTTTGGTTTTATGGCAATGATTTGTGATTTGAGATAAAGCTGGAAGAGTAAAAGCCAAGGAAAGATGACACCTAAATAGAGGTCTTAGCTACTGAGTGTAAGTGATTTCCCTGGACCTCAGTTTTCCAGTCTGTATAATTGGATTACTGTTACTCATGTGGCTCTTCAATCATAGCGTTATGAAGATGGACCAAGATAATGCTGTAAAAGCGCACTTCAAACCACACAGCCCCGAGCAACTGAAAGAAACTGTTTTTCCTGGAATAAGTGCTGATGATTTTTCAAGTCTAGTGTACACTAACATTTTCTTCCTGCTTTGGATAAAGCTGCCAGATTGCTTTGGACCCAACCTTGAAATAACGTGCCAATTACTTTCTTTGAGCTCTCAGACCTCTTCCTGCATGCACCTCCTTGAACAAGTCCTGCTTTGCTTTTGCTACCAATTATTCATAGAGTGGTGTCATTTAGGCATGAAAGGAAGGGGGGCCCCAAAGAATATCTTCTAAGCCAGCACCCAATCCACATTGATTCTCCTTTTATGAGTGGTGATCCCACTTCTCTTTGAATGCCTCTGGTATTGGGAAAACTCACTATCTCATGTTAAAGCTATTGTACTGTTTGAAATTTCAGATAGTTAACAATTCATTTTTCCTTATATGAAGCCCAAATCTATTTCCCTGTAGCAGAGTTCAACAACTGAGGCACATACAGACAGAGATAACATATGTGTGTTATGGGCCTGGTAAAGACAAGGCATCATGGGAGGAGGGTGTTTAGCTCTAAAGAGATGCCTTTCCAAAGCAGGCATCTGCTATCCACATCAATGGGTTATTGCCCTACAGAAATATGGGCCCAGAGTTACCAGATCCAGGGCTTTGTTTGGACCTAGGGTAGTTTAACTTGTGTGGAGTACACAAAAGAATCACACTTGAAAGGAGGCTATACTTTGGGGTATTGTTAAATACTAAAATTAAAAGCTGCATTTTAATGGTATTCTGAAAGAGGAGTAAGGTGCAGCCGCCTTCCCCGATGGAGTGCCTTTTTCCAATCCCAAGTGCAGAACCCAGGGTGGCAGCCACGGTTGCTCTTCCAGAGGATGACATTTCCAATCTGCTTATCTTTAAGAGACAATGGAAATCTTTAATTTTATGTACAATTTTAAGGTTTTGACATTAGCTTTATCTTAAACACGTCTTACAGACTTACAGGCCAAACAAAATATTCTATATATTCTCTGGGAGGTGAATGTGGCCCCCACAGCATCGATTTTCAATCTCTGCTGTCATGGTGCTGCCAACCTCAGTCTTAGGTCTACTCTTGGGGACCAAATGGAAACATTCCATGCCTTTCTCTATAAGAAGGACCTTCAGTGATTTGAAGACATTTCTGTATCCTCTCTGGGTATTTTCATCAACAGGGTACAAATAATTAGCAAATTTTTACTTCTCTCTTTGTTAAAACTTCCAGCCAGATCACTATCTTCTCAGGCTCAGGACCCTTCAGACTAGACTATCAGAAGCAAAGGAGTCACTGCTTATGGTCAAGTGAAAGCGTTAGAAGGGTTTGAGACTTAAAAGTCTTCAATAAATAGCAATGCCAGCCACTATCCACCTTTAGGTTTTCTATTGTGTGATAAAGTAATATCCTATTTGTTTGGGCCACTGTACTTATCAGGATAGACTAAATGCTGTTAAAAAAAAAAAAACACCCAAAATTCAGTCTTGTAACATAATAATTGTTGATTTCTTGCTCAAACAAAATCCAGTGAGGCTTTTCTGAGTTGAGTGCTCTCCTAGGAGGCTATTCTCCAACTGGCTCCTCAGGGATTCATGCTCCTTCCACCTTGGGATTGCTGCCATCCTTAATTTATGGCCTCCAAGGTCATCCCTGAAGGCGATGAGAGCATGGGAAAGCCCCCTTAATCTTGGTTGGGAAGTGATAGTTCAGTTCATGTTCCAGTGGCTTATTACTAGATATATGGCTCCCCTTTAAAGCAAGAGGGCTGAGAAGTGAAATCCCTGCCTAGGAAGCCCTTATCAACTCTGTACTGTGGAAGTGGAGCCCAAATCTCTAATGGTTAGCTAGCTCTCTCTGCCATAGTCACTCGCAGAAGTTTTTCCGTAACTTGCAGCCAAAGGCATTCTTGATTTAAAAGCAGAACACAGCATTTATTGCCTATGCTCAGACAACACTTCTGGTGCCCAAACTTCATTCAGAACACTGGACTTGAAATCAGGGGGCCTTTGTAGTAAGTGGAAGCCACTTCCCTTATTTTTTTTTAATTTTTAACTTTTGTGGGTATATAGGAGGTGTATATATTTATGGAGCCCCTCAGATGTTTTGATTCAGGCATGCAATGTAAAATAATCACATCAAGGAGAATGGGTTATCCATCCCTTCAAGGATTTATCCTTTGTGTTTACGAACAATCCAATCATACTCTTGTAGTTATTTTTAAATGTACAATTATGTTATTATTGACTATAGTCGCCCTATTGTGCTATCAAATAGTAGGTATTATGCATTCTTTCCTTACTGTTTTATCAGGGGAGGAAAGAGGCATCCAAGAACGGTCAGCTACAACTGCCAGCAGTACTTTGAGAAGCATGTGGCATTGAGGCTGAACTCAGTAACAATATGGGTGTTGAGTGAATTCAAAGACAGAGAAATCTCAATACAAATAAAAGAGTCAGGGAAGGTTTCTTAAGCAGAACCTATTAGAAAGAGAGGGACTATGCCTTGTACTTTTCATGAGTCTCTGCTTTTTCAAAACACATGTACTTTTTCCATGTAATTATTCATCCATAAATACTATTATTCGTTCCATAAGCATTCACTGATAAGGTAAAGGTGGGCAGGAACTGGAGGGAGGGTATAAAATACAAAATGGGTAAGGTAAGGTATAACCCTTTCTCCTCACAGTACTCAAAGTATAAGGAGAGAGAAACGTATACCAGAAGCTTCTTTGCTTGCTAAAGCCATGGGAACACTGAAGAAGAAGTGAGGGGATGGGATGGTATCAAAATGAAGGAAACCTGGCCTTGAGGGATGTATTGGAAGTTTTCAGCGGCGAAACGAAGACAGGAAATGTTGGACAATGGAGATGGCATTAACAAAAGCACAGGGGTGTGCAGATTCACAGGAAACCCGGAGAACAGTGAGTAATCCACATTGCAGGATCTGGCAGAAGGGCAGGAATGGTGGGAGCGCAGATTAAAAAGTCAGACATATTGGGCCATATGATGAAAAAGCTTGAATGCTGTATGAATTAGGAATGCTGTCAACTGCAGGTTACAAAAAACACATGATGAAGGCATTTAGTTAACCTGCACAAGAAAACTTGAGGAAGTCAACCTTAGAGTTTATGCAGCAGCTCAAAGACGGTCATGAGGATTTTTCACACCATTTTGCTTTATCATATTCAGTGTGTCAGTGACGTCTCCTAAGATGACCAACTGTCCTGGTTATCCTGAGACTGAAGGGTTCCCTAGGAGGTGGGCCGTTTAGTGCTACAAGTGGGGCAGTCCCAGGCAAACTGGGAAAAGTTAGCTACCTTAATGTCTCCCCTCACAATCACAAGATGACTGCTATAGCCCCAAATGTCGCAGAAACCTGGCCTTCTTTTCAAACACTTCTGTCTTATCAAGAAGAAAAAAGTTTTTCCCTGAAGTCCCAGTAGGTTTTCTCTTATATCTCATTGACCGGAACTGGATCACAGGCCCACCGTTAGTCCAAATAGGAATGAGATCATTACAGTTGGGTCGGACAATCACAGTTCATCTTCTTGGTTTGGGCATATTGGATTCCACCAATATGGAAGAGGAGAAGCATTGCTTACATGTGGGCAGCTCACAGTGTGTGCTACAAAAACCACGCTAAAGATTTAGACTGCATCCCGAAAGCAGTGGGCTGTCCTCAAATATTTTTAAGCAGAAGGTGATAGACTCTCACTGATATTTTAAACTTGAAGGCAATATGATAACTGAATTAAAAGGCATTTGGAAATAAGACTGAAAGATGAGAGATTCATTAGTAGGCCACCACAGTGATCCAAATGTGAGATGACAAGATTTGAACTAGGACTGTGAGAATAGAGGTGTAAATGAAGTGATGGATTTCAAAGAAGTGATAGGAGATTTATATCATGTGATCTGAATGAAAACTGTGCACCATGCACAGATCGAGCTGTAGCTGTTTCCATTTGTGAATGAGAAACTAAGTGCGCAAACACAAGAAGTGGTGTGTCCGAGTTTCCCTCAGCTGCCAAACATTACCTGCCTGACAAAGCTAACCTCCCATGCTAGTAGAGTGAGATTTCCCGTTCTTTGGCTTTTTGACATGTTCAACACCATTTGGCTTGCTCTCTGGGGGCCCTCGCATCTACCTGGCGCCAGGTGGGTGTCAGACTGGGCAGGAAGCCCTCATTCTTTGCAGTTAGCTTTGGGGAAGATGACTGTAGCAGGATGTGTTGATTAATCAAATTTACCTTCTGCAGAGATGAGCAATCACAAGGTTGCAATATCAGTTCAAAGACTTACCTCCCACTCCCAGGAATTGTCTTCAATTATTTTATGCATGGTTTGCAAGTGAAATCAGCTCATCTCCCAAAGACTTCTGATGTTAGAAAATTAACCTAATGGGAACTATCATTTGGAGCAATGAATTCTTCCTTGTGATTCATGAGAAGGACAATGACGGAGGTGTTTGGTGAGTGGTGACTTTGGTGACATTGTTGAGTGAGAAAAGGAGTTGGATAGGAACTACCCTTTGTTACGTCTGTACTGAAGCATCTGATGACTGTCCACAGTTGATCTTATCTCATATGACAGTTATACCCTCATAAATGTGACTCCAAGCTTTTGTCTGTCTACCCCCATGAGAGTAGAGTTGATGCCTCAGTTACTCACTACTCCCTTTCTGGAGGTTAACATAGTACATGGTATATAGTATATGCTCAATAAACATTTGTAGAATTAATTATTATTGATGAACTATTCTGTGCATGTGCCTTTATCATCTTTTTTAATCCTTCCAAAAGTTTAACATAGGTTTTATGATCTCTACTTTATAGATAATGAAACAGATTCAGAGCTGGACAGTGAGTTAACTGAGGCCATACATTTAGTGAGTGGCAGAGCTGGGACTCAGAACCCAGGCTGTCCCTGGATCCCATGCTCTTTGCTCTCTAAATGCTATTGGGATTTTCATTTCAGGTGGTGATATTTCTCAACACAGAGAATCTCATTGTTGGTTTTTGTTCTATACATCGCTTTATAGATGAGGGGTTATAGGCCCAGAAAGGCCAAGCAACTTATCCCAAGTTAAATTAGTGCTCAAGTTAAATCGGGCCCAGCATTTTTCAGTTGGACTTTGAAGTTCTCTCAAGATAAGGCAGTCACTAATTCAGATAGAGCCAGGCTTCCTGCAGGTTGGATAGGACCTATCTCTACAGTGTTGCTACATGTCTGCGTAGCAGAAAGGCATGAAAATTCTCACTCAATGCAAGTTTCAAAATCTACATGGTTGTTTTCTGGTTCTCAGCTGTACCTGGCACAGCTCACCTTCCGACTGAAGAAAAGGCAAGCCTCAAGCTTTTGGAAAGCCACTTCAAGTTTGCTGTTGAAAACTTCCAGGTTTGGATGCAATCTAGGCTCTGGTAAAGTACTTAAGCTAATAAAGGTCTAACGCTTCCTCCAGACTCCCTGCAAATGCCTCACTGGCTCAGTGTGCACAAACCCGCAGGAGAACGCTGGGTCCGTGGCCTGGACAGCCTCACACACGTGATTCTGGCGGGGCACTGTACCAAGCCAGGGCCTGTCGCTCTCAATACCTCCATCCTCTTGCCACTCTTCTCCCCAACATGCTACCCAAGTTCCTTCATCAAAAATCTGGTTTATATTTCCCTGAACTTCAGGCTGGAAAGTATATTACCTGCACCAGGTTAAACAAGTTCAAACTAAAAATCATTGAGAAATCCTCAGGTTCAACTGGCATCTGTTTGCTCATCCTCTTCTTCCTGGGCTGAGTCACTTCACAGTGCTAGGCTCTATGCCAGGCATACTGTGCCAGACAGCTGTGAGTGACACTTCAGTGGGGGAAGAGGTCACATCACAAGACCCAGTGTAATCTTGGGTCATTTTTTTGCAACTCCCTGGACTTTATCCTCCTCTGGGGCTCAGCTAGGAAAAAGATGACTGCCTCAATCTACACACAATAACCCCAGGGGACCAGAGAGCATCTTTTTCAGGAGCTCTCTTTAGGAGCAAAACATTTTCTTCCCCAGAAGCCTCAACAAAATATCCTCTGAGGTCTCATTGGCCTCACTTGAGAAACGTGCCCATTTCTAAGCCAATCCCAGGGATGAGGAGATGGCAAAGAAGATTGACTCAGACTTGATTTCTTTAAAAAAAAAAAAGATGTTTTGCTCCCTTCAACCTAAAAAGTCAGAACTTCCCAGTAAAAGCCATTTTATATTCGGATTTCTGCCAGAGCACTGTTGTTGTATTAAATTGATTTTTCCTCTATATTTATCATCATTATCATCATCAGCATGATCATCATTATGAAGGTGAATTCTTTTTTGAGACAGAGTCTTGCTCTGTCGTCCAGGCTGGAGTGCAGTGGCATGATCTCAGCTCACTGCAACCTTTGCCTCATAGGTCCGAGTGATTCTCCTGCCTCAGCCTCTCAAGTAGCTGGAATTACAGGCATGTGTCACCACATCTGGCTTATTTTTTGTATTTTTAGTACAGATGGGATTTCCCCATGTTGGCCAGGCTGGTCTCACACTTTTGACCTCAGGTGATCCACCTGCCTTAGCCTCCCAAAGTGCAGGGATTACAGGAGTGAGCCATTGCGCCCAGTTGGAAGGTGGATGTTTTAAGCAAATCAGTCATGAAGGAGAGAATGGGCAAATCTTTAACAATTGCGTGGTAGATTTCTTGCTGCTTGTAAATTTCAAATTTTCTCATTTCTATTCCATCTTGGACTCATCCTGAAGGCAATGGGATGTCATCAAATATTTCTATGCAGAAGGTGACAGGCTGTCACTTAGATCGCAGTCATTCACCATGGGTGAAATCTGACAGAAGGTCAAGGCAATCAAGATGCCCTCAGGGTACAGCAGTTTAAATCCACGTGAAGCAGATTGTTTTGAACTGGCCTGTCCA
This sequence comes from Ateles fusciceps, assembly GCA_036589455.1. Lineage (NCBI taxonomy): Eukaryota > Metazoa > Chordata > Mammalia > Primates > Atelidae > Ateles > Ateles fusciceps. Next base: position 8,266,738 of record JAZHEH010002159.1, read on the forward strand.
TATGGACTGTAGTCTGATTCAGGCTTGCCAAGGGAGCCTGAAGGTGCCACCCTTGTGGGCAGTAAATTTTTCCCCAAGTTGCATCTGATTCTCACTATAGGGACTCACATATGGCTCTGTGCCAAAAAGAAAGGAGACACTTTCCTTTTACACTTCTCAGGGGATTGGGGTTGGAGTTTTTGAGTAGCCAAGGAGAATTTGTCAATTCTTGTCTCAGAAAGAGATTGGCATCTGCATCAGCAGACTCAGTAAAGCAGATGGCCCTCCCAGAGTGGGCAGGCATCATCTAATCCATCCAGGGCAGAGGAAGGAGGAATTCTCCCTTTCTGCTTGAGCTGGACATCCATCTTTCCCTGTCCTTGGACATCAGAACTCCAAGTTCTCCACCCTTCGTATTCTAGGGACTTACACCAGAGGCCCCAGGGTTCTACAGCTTGCAGAGGCCATATTATGGGATTTCTTGGCCTCCCTAATCTTGTGAGCCAATTTTCATAAAAAAAAAATCTCCTCTTACATATTGAAACAGTCAAGCATCACTTAGTGACAGGGGAAATGTGTAGTTAGGTGATAAGCATCACTTAATTTCTGAGAAATGTGTAGCTAGGTGATTTCATCATTGTGAGACCAGAGAGTGTATCTGGATGGTACAGCCTACTACACCCCTAAGCTATGTGATAGATCCTATTGCTTGTAGGCTACAAACCTGTGCAGCATGTGACTGTACTGAATACTGTAGGCAACTGTAACACAATGGTAAGCATTTGTGTATCTGAACATAAAAAAGGCACAGTAAAAATACAGTATAAAAGGTAACTGATACACCTATATAGGGCACTTACCATGAAGGAAGCTTGCAAGATCACAAGTTGCTCTGGGTGAGTCCATGAGCGGTGAGTCAATGTCAGTGAGTGGTGAGTGAATGGTGGGTGAATGTGAAGGCCTAGGACATTACTGTACACAACTGTAGGCTTTGTGAATACTGTACACTTAGGCTACGTTAAATTTATAAAAAATAAAAAATATTTCTTTCTTCAATAATAAATGCAGTAATAAATTAGCGGTCACTTACTGTAACTTTTTAACTTTATGACTCTTAATTTTTAAATTTTGTAATAGCTTAACACACAAACACATTGTACAACTGTACAAAAATATTTTCTTTCTTTGTGTCCTTATTCTGTACATTTTTACGTATTTTAAATTTTTTATTTATATTTTACTTTTTAAATCTTTTTGTTAAAAACTAAGACACAAACACATACGTTAGCTTGTGCCTACACAAGGTCGGGGTAACCAACATCACTGTCTTTCACTGCCACATCTTGTCCCACTGGAAGCTCTTCCGGGGCAAGAACATGCGTGGAGCTGTCATCTCCTAAGGTAACAATGCCTTCTTCTGGAATACCTTTCCTGAAGGACCTGCCCATGGCTGCTTTCCGGTTAACTTTTAAAAAGATAAGTAGAAGGAGTACACTCTAAAATAATAATTAAAAGTATGATATAGCAAATACACAAACCAGTAATATCGTCATTTTTCATTATTATGTACTGTGCATAATTCAATGTGCTGGACTTCTGTACAACTGCAGTGCAATGGGTTTGTTTACACCAGCATCACCACAAACACGCGAGTAATGCATTGCACTGTGACATTACAAAGGCCATGACATCACTAGATGATAGGAGTTTTTCAGGTCCATTATAATCTTATGGGACCACCATACTATGTGTGGTCCATCATCGACTGAGAAGTTCTGTTTTTCTAGAGAGCCCTGACTAGTACATTGATAAACTGAATTTTAACCAAACAATTTTATTTAAATGTTGACTCTTCTGGAGATGAAGATGAGGTCCCTGTTAGCTCCTGGACAGGCTACTTTAAAGTACTCCTTTCTGACGTGTCAAGTAGGGCTTGGTCTCAGAATCTGTGGTTTTGAGTGCTGTACCCCCATTTCCCAACTTAATTCCTAATTGAAGTGACTTTGGGGAAATTACTGCTACTTTCTAGCCTTCAGTTTCCTCAGGCGTGAAATGAAAAAAAGACTACTTCTCATTTCAAGAATTCGATGACATAAAGTATCTAAAACTCCTTTGGCTCTCCATTTTTTATTCATCTGAGAGGCTCATGTTCTTCCTAATTAAGTCTCAGTTTTCTCACTTGTGAAAGGGCTGATCTGCCCTGGTTGCTATAAACGATAACCCCGATGCACTCCTGAGCACATGGTTACCGGAGTGATACCCTGAGGGGACCAATCTGAGGTGCACCATGGTAGATGGAGCTGAGCAGGCTGTGATGTGGAGCATTCGTCAGGATCCATCTTACCAAGAAGCCAGATGCTCTGCTTCTTCCAAAAGCCAATTTACACTGCAAAGATTCTCCATTCAAAGCAAAGTCTGAGGGCCATTGTCTTCTACATTTATTCAACCGTTGCTAAGGGGACTCTATAAATGGCTCCCACATGGTTCTTCTTCTAAGTTAGAGATTTTTTTGAACTCTAAAGTCAGCTGAGGTTTGTTAATCATGTTGCCTTTCCTTTTCTAAAGAAAAAACATGAAGGAACACAATTTTAAAAAATTCAAGTCAAAGTCTCCCTCCCCCTCAAGACTTCCTGTCTATAACTGAAGCCATCTTCCTAAAATTAGCAAAGCATTCCTTTTGCCACAAAACAACAGTCCCCCCACCTTTTTTCAAAAAAAAAATCGGGGAGAGCAATTTCCTTTTTGGACAGGGATTTATGTAAGAGAATTGGACAGGGAAAAAAATTGAGCCTTTATCCAACTTCAGCAATAGCTTCCCCATGAGCCCAAACCCTGCCTGTTATTGGGATTATACCTCAATTGCTTCAGGCAAGGGCTTTTCGGAGGCAGAAACTTAGATCAGTTGAAACCAGATGCTTTAATTCAATGATTCTCAAAGTTTGAGTGTGCATCAGAAAGTTTGTTAAAAATACAGATTGCTGGACCCCAGCCCCAGAGTTTCTGATCAGTCGATCTGGGCCTGTGCCAGAGATTTTGCATTCTAATAAGTTCCCAGATGATGTTGATGCTGCTGGTCCGGGGACCACATTCAGGAACCAGAGCTCTAAGTTAACAGTTTTCAGTCTACAGTGAAATTTTAAGAGAGGAAGCCAGTCTGGCCAGAATCACTGGGATGGGCGGTGGACTTCTGGTCTTGGAAGGCACAACTGGTCTTGGAGGGCATGACTGCACACTCTGGGTGTTTACATTTGACCTCAGTGTGGCCATCTTGGCCCATATAGAGGATACTCATGGAACTTATCTGATTGGCCTTCCTATGTCACTGTTTTAATTATGCTCCTTGGGATGCTAAGGTCTGTTCTTTCCTCCTAAGAGGCTGTATGAGAATTGAAGTGGGAAACAAGTTTTTAGCATCAATCAGGTAGAGTTGAGTATGAAAGTAGGCTCCTCTGCTTACTCGATGTGTGATCTTGAGCAAGTGAAATAACCTTTCTGAGTCTGTTCACTTGTTATCAAATATGAATAATGATGATACGACACTATTATAATGGCTTACACACCTGGCTAAGGTCTCTATCCTCTCCCAAATCAATTTCCCCCTTTGACAGACCCCCTTCTTGGTAATTGACACCTCCACCCAACCAGCAGTCCAAAGACCCCTGGGAGCCATTTTTGTCATATTTCTCTCTCTCATTTCCTACAGCCAATCAATCACCATGTCCAGTCTATCCTACATTCGAAATGTTTGATGGCCCTACACACATTTTCCCATTTCTATGGTTTCTCCTCTCCTCTCCTGCAGACCAAGCCATTAGCTCTCAACTCAAATAGCTTTTGGCTTATCTTACCAGTTTCCATTTCATGTAGGATAAGATATAAAATCTGTAATGGAACCTACAAAGGGCTTAAGGAGTCTTCTGGCGCTGCCTGTCACTGATGAGAACTCTCACTTACTGCTTCTTTGATTTTCTGGGCTGCACTCAGAGGTGCTGGCCTTAGCATCCTTGACTGTGCCAAGTACTTTCCTGCATCAGGGCCTTCACACAGGCTGTTTGTTCTGCCTCCTATGTTTCTGCTTCATAGTTTTTCCAGCCAAGCATTTGTATCTTCTGTACCTCTGCCTGGATCCTTGCATTCCTACATCTTTTACTGAATCCCTCCCTCACTCACTTCATTGAGGCCTGCTCACATATCATTTTCCCAATGAGGCCTTCTCTGACCATCCTATCTAGACTATCACCCCTAACCCCATCACTCTTGGTCCTCTTACCCTGCCTGAATTCTTGTGTAGTCATTATCATTAACTGACATATCACTTCCATGTTTGCCTGTTGAGCGTCTCCTGAATTAGAAGGTGAACTCCACAAGAGCTGAGATTTTTATCTACTTTGTTAATTGATACATCCCCAGGAACTCAAATCATACCTGGCGTTTGGTTGATGCTCAACAAATATTTGTTCAATGAATGATTGAACAAATGCATGGGTACATTTGCTCTATCCTAATTGACAATGATTGTTACTGACATCGTTGGTAAAAGGCACCTGGACAGGGTCCCTCACCTTGGAGTTGTTTCTGAGATAGCAGTTGCCAATGCAGTTCCCAAAGCAAAGATGCTCTAAGCACACTTTAGACACTTGGGAATTATTCCTAAACCTTTATCTGGGATCTTATCATGTGAGCTGTGAGGACTTCTTTTGCTTACACAGGACGTGCCCGTGTTTGTAGCAGGGCATGCTATGGCCTTCCATATGCCTGGTTCCCATTTGGCCTTTTGTGGAAGGAAGCAGCCCTTTCAGAGACAAGGGGAGTCCCCAGACCCCACTGACTGCACCTGCCAATTTGAATATGACTTCTAAAACAAAGAACTAATCCAAAGAGAAAAGTGTTCCACAAAACATTGAAAGCCAATTGGCTCTTCCTATTGGATTCATGGCCCAATTTCAAGTTACAGACCCATGTTAGAGAATCTTCACTTCAGGGAAATCTGGGATAACACTAAACAACCATGTCATGTGCCTCATGACTTAGGCTATGGCTAACTCCACCCAAAGGTAGCCAGGACGTAGACTCGCCTGAGGCCCAGAAATGAGATTGGCCAATCCAATTTTTACTCTTGGGAATTTGAACTGGAAAATAGAGACAATGGGGTTGCCCATAAAACTGAAGCTGATGCAATAAATATCACCCATAAAGTAGACTAAAAAGCATAAGGAGTCATAACCAATCTGGATCTAAGAGGCATTTGATTGTGTAGAGTAGGTAAAGGGAAGAGAAAAGGAAGAGGTAGTTGGTGTGCCATAAGTGCAGTGAGGCACACAAACAGAAGCAGAGATGGAGAGTGTAGCCAAGTCATATTAGTTGCTGAGCTCCAGGAAGAAGACCTAGAAACTCCTGCTATAGGGGCCCTGTTTCTAATATTCTGTTAGTCAGGAGAGACTCATAGATCTCTGAGTCTGCATATATTGATAACACAAAGGTTTACTTTTCACTTACATGTGTCCATGGAGTGTCCTGACTATACTCCGCAGCACTGTCCTCTGACTGAGGCTTCAGCGTCACACCTTCATGTCACCCAAAATGGAGATTTAGGTGGGTCCCTAGAAACAGAGCCTGAGATCTGGAACCTTGTGACAGTGATTTATGGAGGGAGTTCTTTCTGAAGAAGGGGAATGAGGTGGATGGGCTAGTGTAGTAAAAGCAAATTAAGCAAAGATATGGATTCCTGTAGATTAGCTTCAGCCCGGTCCCAAGGGGATCTTGTGAGCGTGAATTATACTACTGGGTTGGTCATTCACAGCTGGCTGTCCCTCAGGGTGGGGGAGATGATGTAATTTCTCTGAGAGAGGTAGTTAAGGTGATTCTCTGGAGAAGAGGAGAGCTGTGAGTTATTAGCAGCCAATCCTTCCTGGGGGAGAATCATGAACGTGGAAAAATTAATATTTTCATGTGGGTGTGGCTCATTTCACTTCCCCTCACATTCCGTTGGCTAAAATAAGTCACATGACCATGTCTGACCTCAACAGGATGGACAAGTACGGAAGTACAAGCTACACCAAGTCTCTGAAGGAGAAGAAACAGAAACACAGATGAGCAGCTAAAATCTCTACTGCAAAAGCTGTTCTGAACCTGTACTGATCTATGTAAATCCCAACCATTTGATGGTCCCTGTTTTTTTTCTCTTCTCTTTTTTGGATTCTCACCTGGTTTTTGATTCTGTTAACACTCATACCACAACTTTATTACTTGATTTCCTTGGAATTAGAGGAACTGAAAAAATATATAGAATATTCATCCTTTGGAAACTATCTAAAGATTCAATTACAAAACAAAATATATAATGGCATTTCCATAAATGTAATATGGTGCATATATTTAAGAAAAATCAAATTTTGGGCCAGGCACGGTGGCACACGCCTGTAATCCCAGCACTTTGGGAGGCTGAGGCGGGTGGATCACTTGGGGTCAGGAGTTCGAGACAGCCTGGCCAAGATGGTGAAACCCTGTCTCTACTAAAAAATACAAAATTAGCCAGGCATGGTGGCGGGGCCGGTAACCCCAGTTACTTGGGAGGTTGAGGCAGGAGAATCACTTGAACCTGGGAGGCAGAGGTTGCAGTGACCTAAGATCACGCCACTGTACTCCAACCTGGGTAGCAGAGCAAGACACCAACTCAGAAAACAACAAAATCAAATTTTGAGGACATTTCTTGAAATAGGAACATAAAAAGTTAAAAACATAAAAAGGATACAGGACCGAGTGTACACATAACTATGTATGTCTACCCCCATATATGTGAAAATAAAGGAGACTCAATGAAATTAGCTGACAATGCTAACAATGGTTAAAGACAATTTTATATAATTTTAATACAATTTTGTCTCCATATTTTTACAATGAATTTATCATTATTCTGAGAAAAAATATGATAAAAGTGTTTTTCAAAATAGTTTAATATGAAGTTCACTTTTTTTGAAAAACTGGCCAGATTTTCAACCCAAGTAGAAATAGAAGAGAAAAGCTTTGTCTTGTATTTCTCAGGACAGGAAATTATGGGATGATAAGGTTGACTTAAGCTGGAGGTATGAGTTGGTGGTTCTAAAATTTGTTTAGGACTTATCTCAGTATTAAAATTGAATGGGGCAGAAATATCATCTTCTTTAGCAAAAGCTGTAAATGCAGTGATATCAACCCTGACCTGCCCTCTTATTTCTGGCTGCCAGATAGCCTCTCAGAGACAACTGAGGTCCAAATATTGGCCTTAGCTAATAAGGTAAATTAAACTGTTAGTTCATTTCCTGTACTTTTGGTTCTTTATTTTCCCACCTCTACATTTCCACTGCCTTTCTCTCCCTCTCCATTCCCCTCTTTGCTTTTATGTCCTTTCTTCTCTTTCTTCACGTTTCTTGTCCCCTTTTCTTTTCTTCCTGCAATGAACATTTGGTGACTAGCTCCCGTGAGCCAGAAAAAGAGCTAAGATCATCCTCCTATAATTCAGCCTCCCAATGAACAGGGAATTATATCAGCAGACTTGTTAAAATATCACATTTTATTTAATATTTTATGCCTTTATCCTCCGTTAACTTCCAGAAAGGGTTCTAGTCCTGGATACATTAAATACACAGGGGGGAAGGTAAAAATCACTGTGTATCTGAATAACAATATATTTGCTGAATAAGCTGTTTTAAATTTAGTTTCATTAATGATCCCTGATGGCTTACCATCATTCATAGATAATAAAGAGACATAAAATGATGAGTAGAAAAAGAAAGAAAGAAAGAGAAAGAAAGAAAAAAAGAAAGGAGGAAAGAAAGAAAGAAAGAAAAAGAAAGGAAGAAAGAAAAAGGAACTAAGGAAAGAGGAATTTAGAGTACATAAATGAAAGAGAGCCAAGACCGACATTGGAAAAGTATATAACAAAAAGTCTTTTCCTTTGCTATGACTGGCTACAAACTTGACTTTAACTTTTAGTGGCCAAAACAAAAAGGGAAATATACACAATTTACCAAGTATATTACATTAAAAACTGGGAATAAGGGAAACCTAGACAATTCACCAATATATGACGTAAAAACTGACCAGTTTGTCAGAAGAACTATTTTTAATATTGAAACCAGACAGGACCTCAACTCTGCCTGTAATAAATGAGGTCACCTACAGCAGCCTGACAGGGGACATGATGGCAAATGTCATCAGCCTGAAGCCTCCTTTGGTATAGGCTGACACCAGCCCAGCAGAGCCTACTGCCATAAAAGCCAATCTATGGAGCCTCGTTGGGTGCAACCCAGGCCCCCAGCATCTTGCTAACCTGGTTTCATTAGTGACAGATTTCAGAACTAGAAGGACAAATAGTTTTTAAATAGATCTTCTAAGTGATTTATGCTACCTTAAGGACTAAATTATGTATTAATATTTTTCATTCAATAAAATGTAACGGGCACCAAATTCTGTATCAGATATTGTGCCAACTGTTGTAGTAACTCAACCACTTCTTGGTGTTTAAGAACCTGAGACTCAGTGGAGACTTTTCAACAAAAAAGAATGAGGTCATTTGAATAATTTATTCATGTATGCATCCAACTATCCACCCATTCATCTATTCTGCCTGCAAATATTTATTAAGGATCTGCTATATGCCAGGCGCCATGCTAAGTCCTAGAGTTAGAAAGATGACTAAGACAAGGTTCTTGCCTTCAAAGAGTCACTGTCTAATGGTAGAGAGACCATGTTCAGCTCCCTGCTATACTGAAGCTATATACCAAGAACTATGGGTACACAGAGGAGAGAAAAAATGGATATATAAGCTATTCTTCTTTAGTGATTAATTCCCTTAGAAGCAATTGTCTTAGACTGATAACTTTCCTTAAGTAGGATTGGTGGTGAAGGGAGAAATATAATTTACAAGACTTTGGAAATGAACAAGAATGGAGTGGAATGCAGGAATTAGTAGCATGAGCCCTAGCAGTGGATGCATCTGAGCTCGAGGGCTCCTCTGCTACTCAGTAGATGTGGGACCTCAAGGGAATCATAATGCTGGTGCATACGGCCAGGAAGATCAAGTGAGAGAGTGGTCATCTGGTGTCTAACACGGCGCCTGCTCCAAAGCACTGACTCAATACACTCTACCGGTTCTCGTATTATCATTCCGTCGAGTCCCCCCTTGCGTGAGGACATATTATTTGAACACCAAATGGGATTTGGATACTAAATCATTTTGCAGGGCACATGAGGACAGAAATAGATTTGACTGTAGAGGACCAGCATCCAGGGGCTGAAAGAGTGATTGTGATGAGTGGGGCACCGGGCCTTTTTGTGTCCTCAGACATCACCTGTTATTGTACCGCGAGTTCAGTGCTCGCTGCCCAGAGTGTTGGCCCCTGTCCCGCTCAGAGCAGTGCTTTTGTGCACCATGAGGGGACTCAGGCTTATTTTCAGCTGTAGCCTCATCAATTTACTTTGGTGCTTTATCACCAAAATATTGATCTGCTTGGAAAATGAATCAGCTCAGCATAATTTTGTTTTTAACCTTTGACCCTGGTAAATTTGGAGGACACTTTACCAAGCTTTCTGAATTGTTTTAGAAAGTAGATCATCTGTCTATCTAATAGTAATAAGAATAACGTACTCTTTTATATTATTATGTATTGTATGTATATAATAATAATAGTAATGTCTAACTTCTTGGAAGCCTGTCCTTTGTCAGAAACCATATATGCTTTACATATATTATTTCATTGAATCCTCACTGTAACCTGTAAGGGAGGTGTTTTTGGATAAGTAGACTGAGGACCAGAGCTGCTACATCAATTGCTCAAGGTCAAACAGCTGGTGTGGAGCTGGGATTAAACTTAGGGAGTCTAAGTAGAGTCTGGGTCTAATAATTAGGCTTTTATATATCTATGTTGTTGTCGATATATACTGGAATCTCTATCTCTATCAGTATTTAAGTGTATTACTACACATATCTCTACCTATATCTCCATCTACCTATGTATGATTAAATGAAGTATTTGTAAAGTTTGGTCTAGTGTCCAGTACATTGAGAGGTTGAATAAACAGTAGTTATAATCATCAGTTCCCTGTACGGGGCTATGTCTATATATATTCTCCAGCCACAGGCACTATAGTTTGGTGGTTAAAGAAACAGACCCAGGGTGCCTGAGCTGTCTGAGTTCAAATCCCAGTGCTTCCACTAATTATATGTGTGATCTTGGGTGAGTTGTCCTCATCTGAAAGAATAATAACTATGTGGTTGTTGAAATGATTTAAAGGAACAATGTGCACACATGGTGTGTGCCAGCATTACCATCATAATCAGTGTGAATGAAAGTCAAGCCTCTAAAAGCAGGTGATCCTTCAGTGATCAGTGTGTAACCCGGGGGTGAATTTGTTGGTCTTGGTGGGTCTTGCACATGTCCTGGCTCTCAAGTTTGAGAAATGAAGTCATGTCAGGCATGTCAGTGTGGCCCCTCCACCCCCACCATCCCACGGGAAAGAGATGTATCAGGCCAGCCACACAGGTCACTGGGTACAGATGCCCCCAGCCTTTGAAGCCCTGAGTTGATGGGAATTGAAAGCACTGGCATCCCACTGGGCAGCTGCTCTGCCAAAAGTTCACATTGCTGCACACTTGAGAACTTCCTGACCAGCCGACCCAGTGTCAAAGGGAGCTGAACCTCCCCTTGTCTCCAGCCCTGAAATGAAGTTGTGGGCAAATGCTTGCATTTGCAGGACAGCACAAGGCATCAATGGCCTGATTATGTCAAGACATTTGAAGACAAAGCAGAATGGAACTTCAAAAGACTTAGGAAGGCCTGGGATCCCCTTTCAGAAGTCAGCAAGTTCAATCACTGATAAAATCCCTATATTGGGTTTACACTTGGGCTTTGAAATTTCAGCTCAGATGGCAAATGAAATCCTTTAGTGTGTTTAAACGTTTGTTAAAACTCTATTACCCTCTAACTCTTGCTGAAAAAGACATTATCTTTTGCATGTTGCATGAAGAAGGCTTCCCTTTTTAATGTCACTTCTACATTTCTATTACAGCATTCACAGAGCTTTTGTGTATGTGCATTTCTACACATATTTTCCCCTCTAAAATGAAAGAAGAGAGTGAAGAATTGGAAGCCTTAATGCATATATTTTTATTATATAGAGGACTGCATGTTCCTTGGACTTTGGAAAGGAAATACTTTCTAGCTATTTAGCTTGCCAAGTCTAGAGTAAAGGTGGATAGAATCTTCTGAAAGAATTTTAAAGGAAGGAAAAGATTTTGTGAAATGGGTTTTAATAAAGGCACTTAGGGAAATATAACTCAATCTAAAATATATTCTTACTTCCTGCCTATTTTTTTCAAACAATTTTCAAAAGTTGTATTTCATTTTTTATACGTGGATATATGCAATTGACCGTTTTGGGAATGAGATCAAGAAGTTTTGCTAAAGTCAAACAGGTTTTTTAAAACTTTTGTTATAAAATAAAACAGACATAAAAAGTCATACAAAACAAACAGGTAGTGAATTATAAGACTAACACCCACTCAGATTAAGAAATAGGTATTTGTGAGGTCTCCCAGAACATGTCACCTCCTCTCTCCAAAAATAACCACTATCCTGACTATTATAGTGATCACTTCCTTATGTTTCTTTATATTTTTTTAACTCAAGTGCACATCCTTAGCACTGTGTATTCTTATTCACTTTTTAAAAAATTGTTGTTTTTAATTTTCTTTTAATCTACTGACTTTCCCTCCATCCCTTGTTCTTGCTTATAATTTATTTTTTGAAGATCCTTGGTGGTTTGACCTGTAGAATTTCCCACTGTCTATATTTTGCTGATTGTGTACTTATCGTGCACATGAATACACCATGAGTATATGTTTCTCTGTCCTCTGTGTTATCTGCAAATCACAGCCTCTGGATCCAGACCAACAAAACATTGACTCGGTTATTGTCACAAGATCACAGGAAGTGGCATGTTCTTTCATTAGATGGCATATAATTGGCTGTCTCTTTTGTGATATCACAGCCATTGAGGCTTAAAAATGGGACATTCTAATTCTATATCACATTTACTTTTAAGCTGGAATAATGTATAAAGAGATGCTTCCCTTATCTATTGTTTTGTTACCAAGTTGTATAGTTTATATATAAAAGTTGGGACAATGCTTGATTTCTTCTCATTACTTACCTGTTTTCAAGTATAATGGATTGTTTCCTTATTACCCTCTAAAAGTGATGAGTTAGATTTTTTTAATGTGTCATTCAGAGAGATCAGTCCATCTCATCCTTCTAATGTGATCTGCTGCTAGTTGGTACAACTCTGGCCTTAGCCTAGTACTAAAAAGTTATTAATCCACCTAATCGATAGGGGATATCATA
>JAZHEH010002161.1:0-10875 GCA_036589455.1 Ateles fusciceps
GCCAGAATCTCCTCTTCAGCTGGGAGCCAAAGTAGAGATCGCTCACTCTCAGAGGCCCTGAGGATATGAGTCCTATGGGTTTGACCCTGGCTTGGTCTTGCACATGCCCCTTTCCCAGGCCTCCTGAAACCTGTCACTTTTGCTGCTGCTTTCTCCACCGCCACCTCTGCCACAGCCATTTCTTAAAGGGGCCACAGCCTGACCTCCAGGAGCTGGGCACAAGTCGAGTCATCCACGCCAGTGCACATGCACGAAGCATGAGCTGCTCCTCGGGTCATAGTGACATTCACCATTGCACCGGTGATGGGTTACTGAGACTTCACAAAGGAGTGTGTGAAGTCTCTGTGGCAGTGTGTCAGGAACGGTGATCAGGACCCTCCTCACCAGGACGTCCACAGAATAGTCTCCAGAGGACAGGATTCACCAAAGGTGGGCCAGGAGGGAGAATCCTCAGGTGGATAGAGCGCTGGGGGAGCAACGTGGAATCCCAGTCTCAGTTCTCTGCCGACTGTGTACAAGTAAATCTCCCCAATTGTCATGCACTGGTCATCTCCAGGACACCTCTGCCTGTCTGCCCATGGGCTGTTCTCTCACTCAAGGGTCCTAGTGGTGGACAACAGAACCCTGAAGCTTCAGGGGCTGTCTGGGCGGTGAGTGATACTGTGCCACTGCTGTGTGACAGTTTGTGTGGAAGGGGTGTTGTTTCTGTGTGTGCACCTGTATGTCTCTCTCTGGTTTCTCTCTCTCTTCTTTCCCACTCCCTCTCTCTGACTCACTGCGTTGTGTGTGTGTGTGTGTGTGTGTGTGTGTGTGTGTTGGGACGTGTGTGCCCTGTGCCCTGGCGAGTGGTTTCTTGCATGTCGGCCTCTCTTTTGCTGAGCCTCTCCCTGCGTCTCTCCCTGGGTCCTGTGGCCAGTCATCAGTCATTTTCCTGGCTGTACCAGCTGACGTTTGTTAAGACCTGTGCAATGTGGGGAGGGAGCTGTGTTGGACCACCATGTGTTTCAGTCACCTCCCAATTCTGAGCAACCTCTTTCTTAGGACCAAGATGATCACACTCCCCAGCCCTGGACAAAAGCCTCACCACAAGTCACTGTCCACCTGCAGGAGGGTTGCCCACTGACCTCAAAGAAGATGGTTCTCACTTCTCTGACCTTTGCCCTCACTGAGAAATCTAGCCACATCTCAACACAGGGACAAAACAGGGTACCAAGAACGGGATGTGGCAAGCATCTCTGTCACTCCAATGCTGGACTTCCTGGCCAAGTCAACCGTTTGGCACTCCCCCTACCATGGATGCCCGTGTAGGTGGCATTGTGCTGTATTTGCCCTGTAATCTGGCCTAGGCTCTGTCCTCCCTCTTTCTCTGTAGAGGCTTCTTGGTCTGGCACAGTGTCTTCAACAAAGAACACTCCCCAGTCAGGCAGGGGGAAACTTCATGGGGGAGGTGTTTCATGTAAGTTTCCCCCCTCCAAACCTGGTTCTGGATGATTGGGCAGGTGCCATGATCATGGGCCTCTGGGCTGTCATACTCGTGTGGAACAGGGATGCTCTCTCAGTCTCCATGTGCCACTGGATGGCTGCCTGGGGTGGCCTTTGCCCTCTCCACAAGACGGTGTTGCAATTCACCTGCCCTTCCTCTCATTCTTGAGGGCCATCTGGCTCCTCTGCTCCTGGGGAAAGTGCCTTCAATCACTGAATCTTTTGGCTGCCACACATGTCAGGGAGTGAGACAAAGAGATTGGGTTTCCCTGGGTGCAGGGGGAGGTTGCGTCAGGAGTACCTGCCAGGTGGTGGGGAGGGGCACCACGCCCTGCACCCAAGGGATCTTTCTCATCACCAGCGAGGGCCTTCCAGCCTCTCTCCATTGTTATTGAATTCCTACTTAACCAAGTTGGATCCAAAATGGTATCCTAAGCAGAGTCCAGAGAGCCCATCAGGTGCCCTGAATCTCCTCTTCCATGGGGGAGCCAAAGCAGAAGACCACTCCATCCTGGAGGCCCTGAGGACATGAGTCCTATGGGATTTGACCCTGGCTTGGTCTTGTGCATGCCCCTTTCCCCAGGCCTCCCCAAACCCACCACTTTTGCCACCAGTTTCTCAGCCACCAAGTCCACCACAACCATTTCTTAAACTGGCCACATCATGACTTTTTAGGAGCCGGGCAGGATTCGTGTCCACCTCGCCATTGCTCATGTGTGAAGCATGAGCCGCTATTGGGTCATAGTGATGTTCACTGTTGCCCGGTGATGGGTTCCTAAGACGTCACAAAGGAGGAGCCCCCTGTGGAAGTTTGTCAGGAACGGGGCTCAGGGCCCCTCCTTGCCAGGACGTCCACATGATAGTCTCTGTAGGCCAGGATTCACGATGTGGGCCAGGAGGAGGAAACCTCAGGTGGCAGGAGAGCTGGGGGGAGAAGTACAGAATCCCAGTCACCAGGCTGTGCTGACGGTGTACAGGTGAGTCTCCCCCAAATATCATTCCCTGGACATCTCCAGGACACCTCTGCCTGTGTATCCGTGGGCTTCTCTCTCATCCGAGTGTCCTAGTGGTGGACAACAGAACCCTGAAGCTTCTGGGGCTGCCAGGGGGTGAGTTATACTCTGCCACTGCTGTTTGTCTGTGTGTGTGGAAGGGGTGTTGTTTGTGTGTGTGCACCTTTATGTCTCTCTCTGGTTTCTCTCTCTCTTCTTACCTGCTCCCTCTCTTTCTCACTCTGTGTCTGTGTGTGCCTGTGTGCATGTGTGCGTGTGTGTGTGTGTTGGGACGGGTGTGACCTGTGCTCCAGAGGTGGTTTCTTGCATGACAGCCTCTCTATTGCTGAGCCTCTCCCCCTGTCTCTGCATGGGTCCCGTGGCCAGTCATTGGTCATTTCCCCAGCAGTTCCAGTTGGCGTTTGTGAAGGCCTAAGCAATGGGGTTAGGGAGCAGTGTCGGACCAGCATGTGTTTCAGTCACCTCCACATCCTGAGCGGCCTCTTTCTTAGGACCAAGGCGATCACACCACCCAGCCATGGACAAAAGCCTCACCACAGCTCACTGTCCACCTGCAGAAGGGCTGCCCACCGACCTCAAAGATGATGGTTCTCACTTCTCTCACCTTTGCCCTCATTGAGAAATCTAGCCACAGCTTGACACAGGGCCAGAACAGGGAGCCAGGAACGGGATGTGGCATGCATCTCTGTCACTCCAACGCTGGCCTATATGTCCAACTCAACCGCTTGGCACTCATCCCCCTAGATGCCCATGGAGGTGGCATTGTGCTGTATTTCTCCTGGACTCTGGCCTAGGCTCTTTGTCTCTCTGCCCCATTTCTGAGAAGCCTAGAGGCTTCTTAGTTGGCTCAGTGTCTTCAACAAAGAATACTCCCCAGTCCAGCAGGGAGAAACTTGGTGGGGATGCGTTTCATGTCTGTTTCCCCCTCCAAATCTGTTTCTGGATGATTGGGCAGGTGCGATGATTGTGGAGCTCTGGGCTTCCATCCCTATGTGGGACAGGGATGCTCTCTCAGTCTTTATGTCCCACTCGATGGCTGCCTGGTTGGCCTGTGCCCTCTCCACAAGGCAGTGTTGCAATTCACCTGCCCCTCCTCTCTTATTCTTAAGGGCCATCTGGCTCCTCTGCTCCTGGGGAAAGTGCCTTCAATCACTGAATCTTTTGGCTGTTTCAGATGCCAGGGAGCGAGCCATAAGGATTGGGTTTCACTGGGTGCAGGGGAGGTTGCATCATGGGTACCTGTTGGGTGGCAGGTTGAGGTCACTATGCCTTAGGGCCCATGGGATCTTTCTGAGCCCCAGCGAGGTCCTTCCCGCCTCTCTCCATTGTAATCCCATTCCTGCTTACCCAGGTGGGATCCAAAATGGTATCCAAGGCGAGAGTCTGAAGAGCCAATTGGGAGCCCTGAATCTCCTCTTCTGCCGGGAGCCAAAGCAAAAGATCACTCGCTCATGGAGGCCCTGAGGACACGAGTCCTGTGGGTTTGACCCTGGTTTGGTCTCTCCCTTTTTAAGGTCTCCCTGAACCCGTCTGCTTTTGCCAAAGCTTTCTCCACAGCCATTACTTAAAGGGGCCTCAGCCTGAATACCCGGAGCCAGGCACAAGTTGAGTCCACCTCACCAGTGCACATGTGCTAAGCAAGAGCCACTCTTCGGGTCATTGTGATGTTCACCATTGCCCTGGTGATGGGTTCCTGAGACTTCACAAAGGAGGAGCCCCCGATGGCAGTGTGTCAGGAACCAGGCTCAGGACCCTTTTCACCGGGATGTCCACAGGATAGTCTCTGGACAGGATAGTCTACAGAGGCCAAGATTCACGGAAGGTGGGCCAAGAGGAAGAAACCTCAGGCAGAGTGAGCACTGGGGAAGCAGTGCAGAATCCCAGTCTCTCTGGTTTTTCCCATAGGTCAGGGTTTCGTTGGAAATATCTGTTTTTAAAATCTACCCAAAGAGTGTTTCTAAGATGCTGAATGCAAACATCAGTTAATCTCAGGAAGGTGAATGCACACATTACAAAGCAGTTTCAGAAATAGCTTCCTTTTAGTTTTTATTGGGAGATATTTGGCTTTTCACCATAGGCCTCCATTCAGTCTGAAATGTCCCTTTCTAGATTCTACATGAAGTGTGTTTCCAAACTGCTGAATCAAAATATAGGCTCAACTCTCGGATTTGAACAAAAACACAGCAAAGTAGATTAAAAGATATCTTTCCTCTTAGTTTCAAAGAGAGTCTTTCTGGTTTTTCCCATAGGCCGGGGTTTCGTTGGAAATATCTGTTTTTAAAATCTAACCAAAGAGTGTTTCTAAGCTGCTGAATGCAAACATCAGTTAATCTCAGGAAGGTGAATGCACACATTGCAAAGCAGTGTCAGAAATAGCTTCCTTTTAGTTTTATTGTGAGATATTTGTCTTTTCACCATAGGCCTCCATTTAGATCTGAAATGTCTCTTTCTAGATTCTACATGAAGTGTGCTCTTAAACTGCTGAATCAAATTATAAGTTCAACTGTCTGAGTTGAGTGGACACACAGCAAAGCAGTTTCAAAGATATCTTTCTTCTGGGTTTCAAAGCCAGTATTTCTGGTTTTTCCCATAGGCTGGGGTTTCCTTGGAAATATCTGTTTTTAGATTTTACACAATGAATGTTTCTAAGCTGCTGAATACAAACATCAGTTAAACTCTGGAAGGTGAATACACACATTTAAAAGCAGTTTTGCAAATAACTTCCTTTTAGTTTTTATTGTGAGATATTTGTCTTTTCACCATAGACCTCCATTTAGTCTGAAAGTTCCCTTTCTAGATTCTCCATGCAGTGTGTTTCTAAACTGCTGAATCAAAAAAATATTTTCAGTCTCTGAGTTGAATGGACACACAGCAAAGCAGTTTCAAGATATCTTTCTTCTGGGTTTCAAAGCCAGTCTTTCTGGTTTTTGCCCACAATCCAGCATTTAGTTGGAAATATCTGCTTTAGATTCTACACAACGAGTGTTTCTAAGCTGCTGAATACAAACATAAGTTCACCTATGGAAGGTGAATGCACACACTGCAAAGCAGTTTTGCAAATACCTTCCTTTTAGTTTTTGGTGAGATATCTGTCTTTTAACCATAGGCCTCCATTCAGTCTGAAATGTCCCTTTCTAGATTCTACACGAGGTCTGTTTCTAAACTGTTGAAACAAAACGTAGTTTCAACTCTGAGTTGAATGGACACACACAAAGCAGTTTCAAAGATATCTTTCCTCTGGGTTTCAAAGCTCGTCTTTCTGTTTTTCCCAAAGGCCGGGATTTCTCTGGAATTATCTCTTTTAGGTTCTACACAAAGAGTGTTTCTAAGCTGCTGAATACAAACATTAGATAAGCTCTGTAAGGTGAGTGCACACATTGCAAAGTGTTTCACAAACAGCTTCCTTTGAGTTTTTATTGTGAGATATTTGTCTTTTCACCATAGGCCTCCATTCAGTCTGAAATGTCCCTTTCTAGATTCTACACAAAGTGTGTTTTGTAAACTGGTGATTCAAAACATAGGTTCAACTCTCTGAGTTGAAGGGACACACAGCAAAGCAGTTTCAATGATATCTTTCTTCTGGGTTTCAAAGCCATTCTTTTTTATTTTACCCATAGGCTGGGATTTCAATGGAAATATCTGTTTTTAGTTCTACACAAAGAGGGTTTCTCCACTACTGAATACAAATATCAATTAAACTGTAGAAGGTGAATGGACACATTGCAAAGCAGTTTCACAAAGAGCTTCCTTTTTGTGTTTATTGTGAGATATTTGTCTTTTCACCATAGGCCTCCATTAAGTCTATAAGGTTTTTTCTAGATTCTACTCTAAGTGTGTTTCTAACTGCTGAATCAAAACATAGGTTTAACTCTGTGAGTTTAACGGACACCCAACAAAGCAGTTTCAGATACCTTCTGGGTTTAAGGCCAGTCTTTCTGTTTTTTTCCATAGGCCAGGCTTTCATTGGAAATATCCATTTTTAGATAATACATAAAGATTGTTTCTAAGCTGCTGTATACAAACATCAGTTAAACTCTGGAAGGTGAATGCACACATTGCAAAACAGTTTCATAAATAGCTTCCTTTTAGTTTTTCTTGTGAATTTTTTGTCTTTTCACCATAGGCCTCCATTCAGTCTGAAATGTCCATTTCTAGATTCTACCCAAAGTTTGTTTCTAAACTAGTGAATCAAAACATAGATTCAACTCTCTGAGTTCAACGGACACACAGAAAGCAGTTTCCAGGATATATTTTCACCTGGGTTTCAAAGCCAGTCATTCCGGTTTTCCCATGGCTGGGGTTTGTTGGAAATATCTGTTTTTAGATTCTACGCAAAGAGTGTTTCTTCGCTGCGGAATGCAAACATCAATTAAATTGTGGAATGTGAATGCACACATTGCAAAGCAGTTTCACAAAGAGCTCCCTTTTTATGTTTATTGTGAGATAATTCTCCTTTCACCATAGGCCTCCATTTAGTCTGAAATATCCTTTTCTAGATTCTACAGGAAGTGTGTCTCTAAACTGCTGATTCAACAAATATGTTCTACTCTCTGAGTTGAAAAAACTCACAGAAAAGCAGTTTTAAAGATATCCTTCTTCTGTGTTTTAAAGCCTGTCTTTCTTGTTTTTCCCATAGCCCAGTGTTTCATTGGAAATATCTATTCTTAGATTCTACACAAAGAGTGTTTTTTCTAAGCTGCTGAATAGAAACATAATTTAAACTCTAAGGAATGCACACATAGCAAAGCAGTTTTACAAATAGATTCCTTTTAGTTCTTATTGTAAGATATTTGTCTTTTCACCATAGGCCTCAATTCAGTCTGAAATGTCCCTTTCTAGATTATACATGAGGTGTGTTTCTAAACTGCTGAATCAAAAAATAGGTTCATCTCACTGAGTTAAAAGGATGCACTACAAAGCTGTTTCAAAGACACATTTCTTCTTTGTTTCAAAGTCAGTTTTTCTGGTTTTTCCCATACGCTGGGATTTCATTGGAAATATCTGTTTTTAGATTCTACACAATGAGTGTTTCTAAGCTGCTGAATAAAAACATCACTTAAACTCTGGAATGTGAATGCATACATTTCAAACAGTTTCACAAATAGCTTCCTTTTAGTTTTTATTGTGAGATATTTGTCTTTTCACCATAGGCCTCCATTCAGTCTGAAGTGTCCCTTTCTAGATTCTACACTAAGTGAGTTTCTAAACTGCTGAATCAAAATATAGGTTCAACCCCCTGAGTTCAATGGAAACATAACAAAGCAGTTTCAATGATACCTTTCTTCTGGGTTTCAAAACCAGTCTTTCTGATTTTTTCTATAGGCCGGGTTTTGTGGGAAATATCTTGTTTAGATTCTACACAAAGATTGTTTCTAAGCTGCTAAATACAAACATCAGTTAAAATCTGGAAGGTGAATGCACACATTGCAAAGCAATTTAACAAATAGCTTCCTTTTAGTTTTTATTGTGATTTATTTTTCTTTTCCTCATAGGACTGCATTCAGTCTGAAATGACCATTTCTAGATTCTACACGAAGTGAGTTTCTAAACTGCTAAATCAAAACTAGGTTCACTCTCTGAGGATAATGGAAACACAGAAAGCAGTTTCAAAGATATATTTTACTTGGGTTTAAAAGCCAGTATTTCTGGTTTGTCCCAGTGGCCAGGGTTTTGTTGGAAATATCTGTTTTAGATCCTTCACAAAGAGTGTTTCTATGCTGTAGAATACAAACCTACTTAAACTCAGGAAGGTGACTCTACACATTGCAAAGCAGTTTCCCAAATACATTCCCTTTAGTTTTTATTGTGAGATATTTGTCCTTACCCCTTAGGCCTCCATTCAGTCTAAATGTCCCTTTCTAGATTCTACACCAAGTGTGTTTCTAAACTGCTAAACCAAAACTTAGGTTCAACTCTCTGAGTAGAATGGACACACAGCAAAGCAGTTTCAAAGATATATTTCTTCTGGGTTTCAGAGCCAGACTTCCTGATTTTTCCCATAGGCCTGGGGTTTTGTTGGAAATATCTGCTTTAGATTCTACATAAAAAGTGTTTCTAAGCTGTTGAATACAAACATCATTTAAACTCTAGAAGGTGAATGCACACATTGCAATGTAGTTTCACAAATAGCTTCCTTTTAGATTTTATTGTGAGATATTTGACTTTTCACCATAGGCCTCCATTCAGTCTGAAATGTCCCTTTCTAGACTCTACACGAGGGTTTGTTTCTAAACTGCTGAAATCGAAACATAGATTCAACTCTCTGAGTTGAACGGACACACAGAAAGCAGTTTCAATAATATCTTTCTCCTGGGTTTCAAAGTCATTCTTTTTGGTTTTACCTATAGGCTGGGGTTTTGAGGGAAATATCTATTTTTAAATTTTACACAAAGAGTGTTTCTTCCCTGCTGTATGCAAATATAAGATAAACTATGGAAGGTGAACTCACACATTGTGAAGCAGTTTCACAAAGAGCTTCCTTTTTGTGTTTATTGTGAGATATTTGTGTTTTCACCATAGGCCTCCATTCAGTCTGAAATGTCCTTTTCTAGAATCTACACGAAGTTTGTTACTAAACTGCTGAAATAAAAAATAGGTTCAACTGTCTGAGTTGAATGGACACACAGCAAAGCAGTTTCAAAGATATCTTTCTTCTGAGTTTCAAAGCCTGTCTTTCTGGTTTTTCCCATATCTAGTGTTTCGTTGGAAATATCTGTTCTTAGATTCTACACAAACAGAGTTTCTAAGCTGCTGCATAGACACATCAGTTAAACTCTGGAATGTGAATGCACAGATTGCAAAGCAGTTTCACAAAGTAACTTCCTTTAATTTTTATTGTGAGATATTTGTCATTTCACCATATGCCTCCATTCAGTCTGAAATGTGCCTTTCTAGAATCTACACGAAGTGTGTTTCTAAACTGCTGAATCACAACATAGGTTCAACACTCTGAAATGAAGGGACACACTACAATGCGGTTTCAAAAATATCTTTCTTCTTGGTTTTACAGCCAGTCTATCTTGTTTTCCCATAGGCTGGGGTTTTGTTGGAAATATATGTTTTTAGATTCTACACAAAGAGGGTTTCTAGGCTGCTGAACACACACGTCAGTTAAACTCTGGAAGGTGAATGCATACTTTGCAAAGCAGTTTCACGAATAGCTTCCTTTTAGTTTTTAGGGTGAGATATTTGTCTTTTCAGCTTAGGATGGCCATTCAGTCTGAAATGTCCCTTTCTAGTTTCTATACTAAGTTTGTTTCTAAACTGCTGAATCAAAACATAGGTTGAACTCTCTGTGTTGAAAGCACGCACAGCATAGAAGTTTCAAAGATATCTTTATTCTGGGTTTTACAGCCAGACTTTCTGGTTTTCCCTATAGGCCCAGGTTTCACTGTAAATATCTTTTTTTACATTCTACACAAAGTGTGTTTCTAAGCTGCTAAACACTCACATCAGATAAAGTCTGGAAGATGAATACACAATTTGCAAAGCAGTTTCACAAATAGCTTCCTATTAGTTTTTATGGTTAGATATTTGTCTTTTCAGCATAGGCTGCCATTCAGTCTGAAATGTCCCTTTCTAGTTATTATACGAAGTGTGTTTCTAAACTGCTGAGTCAAAACATAGGTTCAACTCTCTTACTTGAACGGACACACAGCAGAGCAGTTTCTTTCTTTTTTATTGCATTTTGGGTTTTGGGGGAACATGTGAAGAACATGCAAGATTGTTGCATAGGTACACACATGGCAATGTGATTTGCTGCCTTCCTCCCCATCACCTATATCTGGCATTTCTTCCCATATTCTCTCTCCCCAGCTCCCCAACCCCGCTGTCCCTCCCCTATTTTCCCTCGACTGACCCCAGTGTGTGATGCTTCCCTCACTGTTTCCATGTGTTCTCATTGTTCAACACCCACCTATGAGTGAGAACATGCAGTGTTTGATTTTCTGTTCTTGTGTCAGTTTGCAGAGAATGATGGTTTCCAGGTTCATCCGTGTCCCTACAAAGGACACAAACTCATCGTTTTTTATGGCTGCATAATATTCCATGGTTTATATGTGCCACATTTTCCCTGTCCAGTCTATCATCGATGGGCCTTTGGGTTGGTTCCAGGTCTTTGCTATTGTAAAGAGTGCTGCAATGAACATTTGTGTGCATGTTCCATCAACATCTAGTTTATTGAGGGTTTTTAGCATAAAGGGCTGTTGAAATTTGTCAAAGGCTTTCTCTGCATCAATTGAGACAATCATGTGGTTTTGTCTTTCGTTCTGTTTACGTGGAGAATTACGTTTATAGACTTGCGTATATTGAACCAGCCTTGCATCCCCCGGGATAAAGCCTACTTGATCATGGTGGATAAGCTTTTTGATTTGCTGTTGCC
>JAZHEH010002164.1:0-33619 GCA_036589455.1 Ateles fusciceps
AGGGACTCGACGCTGGAGCATTCCCCATATTAATCCACTTGGAAAAAAGCAAAATTAGAAATCAGAGTCAATATATTATTTATGCAAGGAAGACTTTGGGAAATTAATCCGAAGTTCTATCCCTAGAGGAAAGACCTCCAATCTACATTACAATATCAGTGAAAAAAAAACACATTTATATGTTTTATATTAAAATTAATCCCAGGGTGACTTAGGAACTCCTAAGTTAATCAAGGATTTTCAAGCGCTTCAGGCTGAAAGTCAAGATCCCTCAGGTTAGACCCAATGTTAAAATTTTAACTGGGCAAATTCTTATTAGAGACAAGGGGCCAAAGTCTGGGCTGATGGAATCTAATGTCACTTAATGTTGACTTCAATCCAGTGAAGCCCCTGTTAAGCCATTTAACTGTAAAATTGGGCCTTGGGAAGGCAGTGCACCCTCTGAAATTAGAGGTTAGGAGATTTGGATTTGATTTCCAGCCCTCTGCCAGTTAGTCAGCCACTCACTTTCAAGCCTTAGGTGAGTCACTTTCTGTCTCTGTTTCTCTATTTTTGTACAGGGATTTATGTGGGCCTTAAGGCCCACTGGGAAATGATCCCTTTTTCAGCTCAGTGCCTGGTTTGTTGAGTACAATTGTCAATCTGGACTTTAATACACCTATGATTTTGGATTAACTCTATTACCTCTGGTAGAAATTAACACAGAAAATTCACAGTTGATTGATAAGAATGAGAATCAGTTCTAAAGAATTAAAATAGAACCGAATCCTTTATTACTGAAAGAATGCTCAAGTGGAAACAGATTACTCATGCTAACTTCATCAGCTATAGCACTTAAAGGGAGACAACTTTTTTCAAAATACAGAGCTAAAACTGTCCCTGCTTTAAGTGCTATAGCTGAAAGAAAAGACTTACAATCTATTTTATAGGGATTTATGTGGGCTTGTACAAACAGAGGTTTATATTTTTTATAAATATTTTGTGAGTGTGTTTTTCTTTTTTTAACAGAGTACAAATTGAAGGTGTGTATTTTTTATAACAGAGTACAAATAGAGGGTGTTTATTTTTTATAACACAGTAAAAACAGAGGGTGTATATATTTTATAACAGAGTACAATATAGGGTTTATATTTTCTGTAAAAGACAACTTTGTGAGTGTGTATATTTTTTATAACAGAGTACAAATAGAGGGTGTATAATTTTTACAACAAAGTACAAATGGATGGTGAGTATTTTTTATAACAGTACAAATAGAGGGTTTATATTTTCTATAAAAGACTATTTTGTGGGTGTTTACATTTTTTATAACAGGAAAATTAAAGGGTGTTTATTTTTAAAACAGAGCACAAATAGAGGGCCGATATTTTTATAAAAGAATATTTTGTGAGTGTGTATATTTTTCATAACAGTAAAAACAGAGGGTGTATTTTTTATAACAGTGTACAAATAGCAGGTGTATGTATTTTCTAACAGAGTACAATAAGAGGGATAATGTTTTTTAAAAAAGTCTATTTTGTGAGTGTGTATATTTTTTATAACAGAGTAAAATTAGAGGGTGTAAATTTTTTAAAACAGAGTAAAAATAGAGGGCTTATGATTTTATAAAAGACTAGTTTGTGAGGAGGGTGTATATTTTTTATAACAGAGTAAAAATAGAGGGGTATATTTTTTATAACAGAGTAAAAATAGAGGGTTTATATTTTTTATATAGAGTAAAAATAGAGGTTTTATATTTTTTTATAATAAACTATATTTTGAGCATGTATATTTTTTATAACAGAGTACAAATAAAATTTGTATATTTTTTATAACAGAATAAAATGATAGTGTGTATATTTTCTATAACAGAGTACAATTAGGGGGTGTATATATTTTATAACACAGTACAAAGGGAGGGTGTGTATTTTTATAACAGAGTACAATAGAGATTGTGTATTTTTTATAACACAGTAAAAATAGTGGGCATATATATTTTAAAACAGAGTACAACATAGGATTTATATGTTTTGTAAAATACTTTTTGGTGTGTGTGTATATTTTTATAACAGATTACAAATAGAGGGTGTATATTTTTTATAACAGAGTACAAAAAGAGGGTGAATATTGTTTATAACAGAGTACAAATAGAGGGTGTACATTTTTATAACAGAGTACAGAGGGTGAATATTGTTTATAACAGAGTACAAATAGAGGGTTTATATTATTTATAAAAGGCTATTTTGTGAGTGTGCATATTTTCTATAACAGAGTACAAATAGAGGGTGTATCTTTTTATAACAGAGTACATATTCAGGGTGTATATTTTTTATAACAGTGTACAAATAGAGGTTGTATATTTTTTATAACAGAGTACAAGTAAAGAGTGTATATTTTTATAGCAGAGTACAAAGAGAGGGTGTATTTTTGTATAACAGAGTACAATTAGCAGGATTATATTTTTCATAAAAGACTATTTTTTGAGTGCGTATGTATTTTACAGCAGAGTACAAACACTGGGTGCATATATTTCAAAACAGAGTACAAATAGAGGGTGTATATTTTTTATAACAGTAGAAATAGTGGTTTATATTTTTCATTAAAGACTATTTTGTGAGAGTGTATATATTTTATACCAGAGTAAAAATAGAGGAGGTATACTTTTTATAACAGAGTACATATAGAGGGTGTATATTCTTTATAACAGAGTACAAAGAGAGAGTTCATATTTTTTACAAAATCTATTTGGTGAGTGTGTATAATTTTTATAACAGAGTACAAATAGTGGGCGCATATTTTATAAAATGGAGTACAAATAGAGAGTTTATATTCTTTATAACAGAGGACAGGTAGAGGGTTTATATTTTTTATAAAAGACAATTTTTGAATGTGTACATATTTTATAACAGAGTACAAATAGAGGGTGTATATTTTCTATAACAGAGTAAAATTAGAGGGTCTATATTTTTTGTAAAATACTATTTTGTGAGTGTATATGTTTTATCACAGAGTACAAATAGATGGTGTAAATTTTTAATAACAGAGTACAAATAGAGTTTTTATATTTTTTATAAAGGCTATGTTTTGAGTGTGTATGTTTTCTTAACAGAGTACAAATAGAAGGTGTATATATTTTATAACAGAGTACAAATAGAGGGTGTATATTTTTTGTAAAAGACTATTTTTTGAGTGTGTATATTTTTGGTAACAGACTACAAATAGAGGGTTCATATTTTTCACGAAAGACTTTTTTGTGATTCTGTGTATTTTTTACAGCAGAGTACAAATGGTGTATATTTTTTATAGCAGAGTACAAATAGAGGGTTCATATTTTTTATGAAAGACTATTTTGTGAGTGTGTATATTTTTTATAACAGAGTAAAAATAGAGAGTGCATATATTTTATAACACAGTACAAATGGAGTCTGTATATTTTTTATAACAGAGTACAAATAGAGAGTTTATAATTTTTATAAAAGACTATTTTGTGAGTGTGTATATTTTTTATAACAGAGTACAAACAGAGGGTGCATATATTTTCTAACAGAGTACAAACAGATGGTTTACATTTTTTGTAAAAGACAATTTTCTGAGTGTGTACACGTTTTATAAGTGAGTAAAATTAGAGGGTGTATATTTTTTATAACACAGCACAAATAGAGGGTGTATATATTTTATAACAGAGTACAAATAATGGGTGTATATAGTTTGATAACAGAGTACAAATAGAGGGATTATATTTTTTATAATAGACTATTTTGTCAGTTTGTATATATTGTATAGCAGAGTACAAATAGAGGGTGTATATTTTTTATAACGGTAAAATTAGAGGGCTCATTTTTTTTGTAAAATACTGTTTTGTGAGTGTGTATATGTTTTATCACAGAGTACAAATAGATGGTGTATATTTTTAATAACAGAGTACAAATAGAGTTTTTATGTTTTTATAAAGGCTTTTTTTTCCAGTGTGTATATTTTCTTAACAGAGTACAAATAGACGGTGTATATTTTTTTATAACAGAGTACAAATAGAGGGTGTATATTTTTTATAAAAGTCTATTTATTGAGTGTGTATATTTTTTATAACAGACTACAAATAGAGGGTTCATATTTTTATGAAAGACTATTTTGTGATTCTGTGTATTTTTTATAGCAGAGTACAAATGGTGTATATATTTCATAACAGATTGCAAATAGAGGGTTCATATTTTTATAAAAGACTATTTTGTGAGTATGTATATTTTTTATAACAGAGTAAAAATAGAGAGTGCAAATATTTTATAACAGTACAAATAGAGGCTGTATATTTTTTATAACAGAGTACAAATAGAGGGTTTATAAATTTTATGAAGGGCTATATTGTGAGTGCATATATTTTTTATAACAGGGTACAAATAGAGGGTGCAAATATTTTCTAACAGAGTACAAATAGATGGTTTATATTTTTTGTAAAAGACTATTTTCTGAGTATGTATATGTTTTATCAGTGAGTAAAATTAGAGGGTGTATATTTTTTATAACAGAGTACAAATATAGGGATTATTTTTTATAATAGACTACTTTGTCAGTTTGTATATATATTAGATAGCAGAGTACAAATAGAGGGTGTATATTTTTTTTATAAAGGTCTGTTTTGTGAATGTGCATATTTTTTATAACCAAGCACAAATAGAGGGTGTATATTTTTTAAAACAGAGTACAAATAGAGGGTTTATATTGTTTATGAAACACTATTTTCTGAGTGTGTATATTTTTTATCACAGAGGACAAACAGAGGGTGCATATTTTTCAAACAGACTACAAATAGAGAGATTATATTTTTCGTAAATGTCTATTTTGTGACTGTGTTTATTTTTATAACAGAGTAAAAATAGAGGGTGTATACTTTTTATAACAGAGTACCTGTAGAGGGTTTATATTTTTTATAAAAGACTATTGTGTGAGTGTGTTTATTTTTTATAACAGAGTAAAAATAGAGGGTGTATATATTTTATAACAGAGTAGAAATAGAGACTTTATATTTTTTATAACAGTGTACAAATAGAGGGTTTATATTTTTTATAATAGAGTACAAATAGAGGGTTTATATTGTTTGTAAAACACTATTTTGTGAGTGTGTATTTTCTTATAACAGCGCAAATAGAGGGTGTATATTATTAAACAGAATGCAAAAAGAGGTTTTATATATTTTTTAAAAGACAATTTTGTGAATGTGCATATTTTTATAACAGAGTACAAATAGAGGGTTTATATTTTGTATAAAACTATTTTGTTAGGGTGTATATTTTATATAACATAGTAAAATTAGAAGTTCTATATTTTTTATATCAGAGTACAAGTAGAGGGTGTATATTTTTTATAACAGAATACAAATAGAGGGTGTATATCTTTTATAAAAGACTGTTGTGTGTGTGTATTATATATAACAGAGTAAAAAAAGAAGGTGTATATTATTTAGAACAGAGTACAGATAGAAGCTGTATACATTTTATAACAGAGTAAAAATAGAGGGTTTACATTTTTTATAAAATACTATTTTGTGAGTGTGTATATTTTTTAACAGAGTACAAATGGAGGGTGTATATCTTTTATAACAGAGTACAAATATAGGGTATATATTTTTTATAAAACACTATTTTTGAGTGTGTATGTTTTTTATAACAGAGTAAAAATAGAGGGTGTATTTTTTTTTTCTTTTTTTTTTGAGACAGAGTCTCACTCAGTCACCAGGCGCCAGGCTGGAGTGCAGTGGCACGACCTTGGCTCACTGCAACCTCTGCTGCCCGGGTTCAAGCATTCTCCTGCCTCAGCCTCCCGAGTAGCTGGGACTACAGGCGCGCGCCACCACGCCCAGCTAATTTTTTTGTATTTTTAGTAGAGACGGGGTTTCACCATGTTGACCAGGACGGTCTCGATCTCTTGACCTCGTGATCCGCCCGCCTCGGCCTCCCAAAGTGCTGGGATTACAGGCGTGAGCCACCGCGCCCGGCCGAGGGTGTATATTTTTTATAACAGAGTAGAGATAGTGGGTTTCTATTTTTTACAAAAGACTATTTTGTGAGTTTGTATATTTTTTATACCAGAGTACAAATAGAGGGTGTATATTTTTTATAACAGAGTACAAATAGAGGGTGTCTATTTTTTATGTCAGAGTACAATTAGAGGCTTTATATTTCTTATAAAAGAGTATTTTTGAGTGTGTATATTTTTCATAACAGAGTAAAAATAGCGGTTGTATATTTTTTATAACAGAGTACAAATGGAGGCTGTATATTTTTTATAACAGAGTAGAAATAGAGGGTTTATAATTTTTATAAAAGACTATATTTTGAGGGTGTATAATTTCTATACCAGAGTACAAATAGATGGTGTATATTTTTTATAACAGAGTACAAATAGAAAGATTATATTTTTTATAAAACACTAATTTCTGAGTTGTATATATTTTATAACAGAGTACACATAAATGGTGTATGTTTTTATAACAGACTACAAATAGAGGAATGATATTTTTTAGAAAACACTATTTTTTCAGTGTGTATTTTTTTAATAGAGTAAAAATAGAGGGTGTATATTTTTTAAAACCGAATACAAATAGAAGTTGTATATTTTTTATAACAGAGTACAAATAGAGAGTTTATATTTTTTATAAAAGACTTTTGTTAGGGTGTATATTTTATATAACAGAGTAAAATTGGAGGTTGTATATTTTTTATATCAGAGTACAAATAGAGGCTGTATATTTTTTATGAAACACTGTTGTGTGAGGGTGTGTATTATAGATAACAGAGTAAAAAAAGAGGGTGTATATTATTTAGAACAGAGTACAAATAGAAACTGTATGGTTTTTATAACAGAGTACAAATAGAGGATTTATATTTTTTAGAAAAGATGATTTTTTCAGTGTGTATATTTTTTAATAGAGTAAAAATAGAGGGTGTATATTTTAAAAAAACAGAGTACAAATAGAAGTATATTTTTTATAACAGAGTACAAATAGAGGGTTTATATTTTTTATAAAAAGAATTTTGTGAGTGTCTATATTTTTTATAACAGAGTACAAATAGAGGCTGTATATATTTTGAAACACAGTATAAATAGGGGGTGTACATTTTTTATAACAGATTAAAAAGGAGTATGTATATTTTTTGTAACTGAGTACAAATTGTGGTTTTATATTTTTTATAAAATACTATTTTGTTAGTGTGTATATTTTTTTTATCACCGAATAAAAATAGGGTGTATATTTTTTATAACAGAGTACAAATAGAGGGTGTATATTTTTTATATCAGAGTACAATTAGAGGGTTTATATTTTTTATAAAAGACTGTAGTTTGAGAGTGTAACATTTTTATACCAGAGTACAAATAGATGGTGTATATTTTTTATAACAGAGTACAAACTGAAAGTTTGTTTTTTATAAAACACTAATTTCTGAGTTGTATATTTTTGAAACAGAGTACACATAGATGGTGTATACTTTTATAACAGAGTGCAAATATAGGGTTTATATTTTTTAGAAAAGACTGTTTTTTCAGTGTGTATTTTTTTAATAGAGTACAAATAGATGGTGTATATTTTTTAAAACAGAGTACAAATAGAAGTTGTATATTTTTTATAACAGAGTACAAATAGAGGGTTTATATTTTTTATAAAAACAATTTTGTGAGTGTCTATATTTTTTATAACACAGTACAAATAGAGGGTGTATATTTTTTTAACAGAGCACAAATAGAGGTTTTATATTTTTTATAAAAGACTATTTTGTGAGTTTGTAAGTTTTTTTATAACCAAGTACAAATAGAGGGTGTATATCTTTTAAAACAGAGTACAAATAGAGGGTTTATATTGTTTATAAAACACCATTTTCTGAGTGTGTATATTTTTTATCACAGAGGACAAATAGAGGCTGTACATTTGTCAAACAGAGTACAAATAGAGGGTTTATACTTTTTGTAAATGTCTATTTTTGTGAATGTGTTTATTTTTTATAACAGAGTACAAATAGAGGCTGTATATTTTTCATAAGAGAGTACTTATAGAGGGTTTATATTTTTTATAAAATACTATTTTGTGAGTGTGTATATTTTTTATAAGAGAGTAAAAATAGAGGGTGGATACTTTTGATAACAGAGTACAAATAGAGGGTATATATTTTTGATAACAGATTACAAATAGAGGGTTTATATTTTTTGTAAAACACTATTTTGTGACTGTGTATATTTTTTATAACAGAGTAAAAATAGAGGGTATACGTATTTTATAACAGAGTACAAATAGAGGGTTTATATTCTTTATAAAACACTATATTGTGAGTGTGTATATTTTTTATAACAGAGTGAAAAGAGAGTGTGTATGTTTTTTACATCATAGTACAAATAGATCGTATTTATTATAAAGGAGTAATTTTTGAGTGTGTATATTTTTCATAACAGAGTAAAAACAGAGGGTGTATATTTTTTGTAACAGTACAAATAGAGTGTGTATATTTTTTATAACAGAGAAAAAATAGTTTATATTTTTATAAAAGACTATATTTTGAGAGGGTATAATTTTTATACCGGAGTACAAATAGATGCTGTATGTTTTTTATAACAGAGTACAAATAGAAAGTTTTTATTTTTTATAAAACATTAATTTCTGAGTTTGTATATTTTCACAATAGAGTACAAATAGATGGTGTGCAATTTTATAACAGAGTACAAATAGAGGGTTTACATTTTGTATAAAAGACTATTATTTCAGTGTGTATATTTTTTTAATAGAGTGCAAATAGAGGGTGTATATATTTTAAAACAGAGTAGAAATAGAGGTTTTATATTTTTTATAACAGTATAGAGGGTTTATATTTTTTATAAAAACAATTTTGTGAATGTCTATATTTTTTATTACAGAGTACAAATAGAGGGTGTGTGTTTTTTATAACAGAGTAGAAATAGAAGGTTTATATTTTTATAAAAACTATATTGTGAGTGTGTATATTTTTGATAACCGAGTACAAACAGAGGGTGTATATTCTTTATAACAGAGTACAAATAGGGGGTTTATATTTTTTAAAAAAGACTAATTTGTTAGCGTGTATATTTTTTATAACAGAGTACAAATAGAGATTTTAAATTTTTTATAAAAGACTAATTTGTGAAGTGTGTATTTTTTTATAACAGAATAAAATTAGTGGGTGTATATCTTTTATAACAGACTGGAAATAGATGGTGTATATTCTGTACAACAGAGTAAAAATAAAGGGTTTATATTTTTTATAAAAGAGTATTTTGATCGTGTGTATATTTTTTATAACAGCGTTCAAATAAAGGGTGTATATTTTTTATAACAGTAAAAATAGAGGGTGTATATATTTTTAAAAGGGTACAAATATAGTGTTTATATTTTTTGTAAAACATTATTTTGTGGGTGTGTATATTTCTTATAACAGAGTAAAAAATGAGTGTATATTTTTTAAACAGAGTACAAATAGAGGGTGTATATTTTTTATAAAAACTATTTGTTAGTGTTTGTTTTTTAAACAGAGCACAAATAGAGGGTGTATATATTTATAATAAAGTACAAATAGAGGGTTTATATTTTTTTATAAAATACTAATTTGTGAGGGTGTATATTTTTTAGAACAGTAAAAAAATGGTGTATATTTTGTATTTTTATTTTTTTATTTTTATTTTATTTTTTTATAGAGAAAGAAAAGAAGAAAGAAAGAAAGAAAAGAGAATGAAAGAAAGGGAAAAAGAAAAAGAAAAAGAGGGAGAGAGGACGGGAATCTTGCTCTATTGCCCAGGCTAGAATGCAGTCTAAAAACTGATATTGAAAAGCTCTTTTATACTAATAATTGTGTTATACGATGGAGACGGGAAGGAATAAGGGAGGAAAATAACAAACAAACAGCCAACCAATATTTCATTTAAACCTATGAAATGTTATGCAATTCCTGGGGAATGATTTACCTCCAACCATGTGGTCACTTTTAGAATAGATGTAATGCGTTACTGAAGAAAATGCATGTTTTGTGGATTTGGAGTAGAGAGTTCTGTAAATGTTTATTAAGTTTACTTGTTCGAGGTCTAAGTTCAAGTCCCGGGTATCCTTGTTAACCTTCTGTCTCATTAATCTGTCCAATAGTGACAATGTAGTGTTAAAGTCTCCCACTATTATTGTGTGGGAGTCCAAATGTCTTTGTAAGTCACCAAGAAATTGCCCTATGTATCTAGGTGCTCCTGTATTGGGTGCACATAGACTTAGGGTCATTAGCTCTTCCTGTTACATTGGCCCTCTACCATTATACAATGTCCTCCTTGTCTCTTTTGGTTTCTGTTACTTTAAAGTCTATTTTATCAGAAATGAGTATTGCAACTCCTCCTTTTTTTTTTTTTTTTTCTCTCCATTTGGTTGGCAAATCTTCCTCCATCCCTTTGTTTTGAGTCTCTGTATATCCTTGCATGTGAGATGGGTCTGGATGCAGCTTACTGATGGGTTTTTTGGAATGGCTGATACTGGTTGTTCCTTTCTATATATAGTGCTTCTTTCTAAAGCTCTTGTAAAGCAGGCCTGGTGGTAATGAAATCTCTGAGTACCTGCTTGTGCATAAAATATTTTATTTTTCCTTCACTTATGAAACTTAGTTTGGCTGGATATGAAATTCTGGGTTGAAAGTTCTTTTCTCTAAGGATGTGGAATATTGGCCCCCCACTCTCTTCTAACTTGTAGGGTTTCTGCTGAGAGATCTGCTGTGAGTCTGATAGGCTTCCCCTTGTGGGTAACCAGACCTTTCTCTCTGGCTGCCCTTAGTATTTTCTCCTTCATTTCAACCCTGGTGAATCTAATGATTACGTGCCTTGGGGTTGCTCTTTTTGAGGAATATCTTTGTGGTGTTCTCTGTATTACCTGGAGTTGAGTATTGTCCTGCCTTGCTAGGTTGGGAAAGTTTTCCTGGATGATATCCTGAAGAATATTTTCGAGCTTGGATTCATTCTCTTTGTCACATTCAGGTACACCTATCAAACGTAGGTTAGGTCTTTTCACATAGTCCCATATTTCTTGGAGACTTTGCTCATTCCTTTTTACCCTTTTTTCTCTAATCTTGTCTTCTCGTTTTATTTCGTTAAGTTGGTCTCTGACCTCTGAAATCCTTTCTTCTGCTTGATGAATTCGACTGTTAAAGCTTGTGTATACTTTGCGAAGTTCTCGTATTGTGTTTTTCAGGTCCATTAATTCACTTATATTCCTCTTTAAATTGTCTATTCTCGTTAGCGTTTCATCAAACCTTTTTTCAAGGTTCTTAGTTTCCTTGCATTGGGCTAGAACATGTTCTTTTAGCTCACAGAAGGTTCTCATTATCCACCTTCTGAAGCCTGATTCTGTTGATTCCTCACATTCATTTTCTATCAGGCCTTGTTCAATTGGTGATGAGGCACTGCAATCCTCTGTAGGAGGAGAGGCATTCTGATTTCGGGTGTTTTCAGCCTTTCTGCGCTGGTTTCTTCCCATCTTTGTGGATTTATCCACCTGTTGTCTGTGTAATTGCTGACTTTCAGATTCGGTCTCTGAGTGGACGTCCAGCTTGGTGATGGTAAAGTTTTTTCTGTTTCTTTCTTTTCCTTCGGTGGACGCCCCCTCCCCCACAGAGCTGGACTTTCCCGGGTTCAGCTGTACTTGCTGGGGAAACTCTCAATCCTCAGCAGTCCCAATTGCTGTTTTTTGTTTTTGTTTTTTTTTTGTGGGAGGGGACCAGCCTTCTCCTGCAGCGACACACCGCGCCAACTAAAACAGCAGCATTGAGATTTGTGGCACTTTTCTGCCTGGGAATCTTCTGGTCTGGTTCCCCACTTCAATCTGCTTTTCAGTCAGCTGAATGGGAGACTCTGCATTCCCGAAGCTCCAAATGCCAACTAAAAGGGCACTCAGTCCTGTATACTCCGGAGTGACAACCGCTGCGCCAGGGTGCCAGCAAATTGGCCGCACCAGCCAAAAGAGTCACGCTGGCAACCTTGGGGCTCCTCTGCCAGGAATCTCCTGGTCCGTGGGCAATAAAAATTCATCTGAAAATGTGACATCCACTCACTCTCTGCGCTTCCAATGGGAGCTACAATCCTGAGCTGCTGCTAATCGGCCACCTAAAATACTATTTTATGAGTGTGTGTATTTTTTATAACAGAGTACAAATAGAGGGTGTATATTTTTTATAACAGAGTAAAATTAGAGGGTTTATATTTTTTATAAAAGAATGATTTCTGAATACGATTTTATGAGTGTATTTTTTATAACAGTACAAATAGAGGGTGTATATTTTTTATAACAGTAAAATTAGAGGGTTTATATTTTTTATAAAAGAATGATTTCTGAGTGTGTATATATTTTAGAGTACAAATAGAGGGTGAATATATTTTAAAACAGAGTGCAAATAGAGGGTTTATATTTTTTGAAAATAATTTTTTAAGTGTGTGTAATTTTATAATATTGCAAATAGAGGGTGAATATTTTTTATAACAGAGTACACATAGAGTGTTTATATTTTTATAAAAGACTATTTTGTGAGTGTGTATATTTTTTATAACAGACTACACGTAGAGGGTGTATATTTTCGTAACAGAGTAAAAATACAGGGTTTATATTTTTGGTAAAACACTATTATGTGACTGTGCCTATTTCATACAACAGAGTACAATCAGAGGGTGTATATTTTTTATAACAGTACAAAGAAAGGGTTTATATTTTTTATAAAAGACTATATTGTGAGTGTGTATATTTTTTATAACAGAGTAGAAATAGAGGGTGTATATTTTTTATAAGAGTGTACAGATACAGGGTTTATATTTTTTGTAAAACTCTAATATGTGAGTGTGTATATTTTTTATAACAGAGTAAAAATAGAGGGTGTATGCTTTTTATGAGAGTAAAAATAGAGAATGTACATTTTTTATAAAAGATTATTTTGTGTGTGTATTTTTTATAAGAGAGTACAAACAGAGGGTGCATATTTAACACAGTAAAAATAGAGGGTGTATATTTTTTTTAACAGAGTAAAAATAGAGGGTTTATATTTGTTATAAAAGACTATATTTTCAATGTGTATATTTTTATAATAGGGTAAAAATAGAGGGTGTATATTTTTTTATAACAGAGTACAAATAGAGGGTTTATATTTTTTGTAAAACACTATTTTGTGACTGTGTATATTTTTTATAACAGAGTAAAAATAGAGGGTATACGTATTTTATAACAGAGTACAAACAGAGGGTGTATATTTTTTATAAAAGACTAATTTTTGTGTTCCTTTTTATAACAGAGTCCAAATAGAGGGTGTATATATTTACAACAGAGTCCAAATAGAGGGTGTATATATTTTATAACAGAGTACAAATTGTGGGTTTATATTTTTTATAAAAGAATATTTTGTGAGTGTGCATATTTTTTATAAGAGAGTAAAAATAGAGGGTGTATTATTTTATACCAGAGTAAAAATAGAGGGTGTATATTTTTGATAACAGAGTACAAATAAAGGGTGTGTATTTTTTATAACAGAGTACAAAGAGAGGGTGTATATTTTTGATAACAGAGGAAAAATAGAGAATGTATATTTTTTATAACCGAGTACAATGAGAGGGTGTATATATTTCATAACAGAGTAAAAATACAGGGTTTATATTTTTTATAAAAGACTAATTTGTGAGTGTATATATTTATTATAACTGAGTAAAAATAGAGGGTATATATTTTTAATGACAGAGTACAAATAGAGGGTGCATATTTTTTATAACAGAATGCAAATAGAGGGCTTATATTTTTTTAAAAGACATTTTTTTGAGTGTTTTTTTATAACTGTGTACAAAAATAGGGTTTATATTTTATATAAAAGACTATTTTTTGAGTGTTTATATGTTTTATAACAGAGTACAAATAGGTTATATTTTTTATAAAACACTATTATTTCAGTGTGTTTATTTTAGATAACAGAGTGCAAATAGAGGGTGTATATTTTTTTATAACAGAGTATAAATATTGGGTTTATATTTTTTAAAAAAGACTATTTTTTGAGTGTTTTTTCTTTAAAACCGAGTAAACTAGAAGGCTTAAATTTTACATAAAAGACTAATTTGTGAGTGTGTATATATTTTATAACAGAGTACAAACAGAGGGTGTATATTTTTTTTAACAGAGTACAAATAGGGGATTTATATTTTTTATAATAGACTATATCATGAATGTGTACATTTTTTATGAGAGTACAAATAGAGGTTGTATATTTTTGATATCAGAGTACAAATAGATGGTGTATATTTTTTTATAACAGAGTACAATATAGGGTGTATATTTTTTGTAACAGAACAAATAGAGGGTGTATATATTATATAAAAGACTATTTTGAGAGTGTATATATTTTAGAGTACAAACAGAGGGTGAATATTTTTTATAACAGAGTACGAATAGAGGGTTTACATTTTATATAAAAGACTAATTTACGAATGTGTATATTTTTTATATCAGAGTACAAATTGAGGGTATATAATTTTTATAACAGTAAAAATACAGGGTTTATATTTTTTGTAAAAGAGTATTATGTAATTGTGTATATTTTTTTATAACAGTAAAACTAGAGGATGAATATTTTTTATAACAGAGAAAAATTAGAGGGTGTATATATTTTACAACAGAGTAAAAATGGAGGGTATATGTTTTATGTAACAGTGTACAAATATAGGATGTATATTTTTTATAACAGTACAAATTGAGGTTGCATATTTTTTATAAAAGTCTAATTTGTGAGTGTGCATATTTTTATAACAGAGTACAAATAGAGGGTGAATTATTTTATAACAGAGTAAAAATAGAGGGTTTATATTTCTTATAAAAGACTTTCTTGAGTGTGCATATTTTTTATGACAAAGTAAAAGTAGATTGTGTATATTTTTTATAAAAGTCTAATTTGTGAGTATGTATATTTTTTATAACAGAGTACAAACAGAGGGTGAATATTTTTTATAACAGACTACAAACAGTGGGTTTATATTTTTTAAAAAGACTATTTTTTGGGTGTTTTTTTAGATGAGTACAACTAGAGGGTGTGTATTTTTTTATAACAGTGTAAAAATACAGGGTTTATATTTTTTGTAAAAGACTATTTTGTGAGTGCATATTTTTTATAAAGAGCACAAATACAGGGTGTATATTTTTTATAACAGAGTGAAAATAGAGGGTGTATACTTTTGATAAGAGAGTACAAATAGAGGGTGTATATTTTTTATAACAGAGTAAATATAGAGGGTGTATATTTTTTATAAAAGACTATATTTTGAGTGTGTTTTTTTTAAAATAACAGAGTACAAATAGAGGGTGTGTATTTTCTATAACAGAGTAGAAGTAGAGGATTTATATTTGTCACAAAAGACTATTTTGTGAGTGTTTATATTTTTCATAACACGGTAAAAATAGTGTATATTTTTTATAACAGTAAAAATAGAGGGTGTATATTTTTTATTATAGAATACAAATAGAGGGTTTATATATTTTATAAAAGATTATGAGTGTGAGTATTATATATAACAGAGTACAAATGGAGGGTGTATATTTTTTATAACAGAGTACAAATAGAGGGTGTGTATTTTTTATAACAGAGTAAAAGTAGAGGGTATATATTTTTAATAACAGAGTACAAATAGAGGTTGTATATATTTTATAACAGAGTACAAATAGAAGGTGTATATTTTTATAACAGAGTACAAATAGAGGGTGTATAATTTTTATAAAACACTGTATTTTGAGTGTTTTATTTTATAAAACAAAACAAATAGAGGGTGTATATTTTCTATAGCAGAGTATAAATAGTGGGTTTATATTTTTATAAAGACTATTTTACACGTGTGTATATTTTTAATAACAGAGTACAAAAGAGGTTGTATATTTTTATAACAGAGTACAAATAGAGGGTTTATATTTTTTATAAAAGTCTACTTTGTGAGTGTATTTTTTATAACAGTACAATTATAGGGTGTATATATTTTATAACAGAATACATAAAGAGGGAGTATATTTTTTATAACAGAGAACAATTAGAGGGTGTATATTTTTTATAAAAGGGTACAAATAGAGGGTGTATATATTTTATAACAGTAAAAATGGAGGGAGTATGTTTCATATAATAGTGTACAAATATAGGATGTATATTTTTTATAACAGAGTACTAATAGAGGGTGTATAGATTTTATAACAGAGTACAAATAGAGGGTGTATAATTTTTATAACAGAGTACAAATTAAGGGTGTATATTTTTTAAAGAAGTCTAATATGTGAGTGTGTATATTTTTTATAACGGTACATTTAGAGGGTGAATATTTTTTTATAACAGAGTAGAAATAGACGATATATGTACATTATAACAGATTTTTTTGAGTGTGTATATTTTTTATAAGAGAGTATAAGTAGATTGTATACTTATATAGCTTAGTAAAAATAGAGAGTATATATTTTTTATAACAGAGTACAAATAGAGGGTGTATATTTTTAATAAAAAGAGTACAAATAGAGGGTGTATATTTTTAGAAAAGAGTACAAATAGAGGGTATATATTTTTATAACAGAGTACAAATAGAGGGTGTAAATTTTTATATAACAGACTGTTTTCTGATTGTGTAAATTTTTCATAACAGTACAGAGGGTGTATATTGTTAATAACAGACTATAATGTGAGTGTGTATATTTTTTGAATCAGTGTACAAATAGATTGTCTATGTTTTTTATAACAGGGTACAAATAGAGGATGTATACATTTTATAACAAAGTAAAAATAGAGGGTGTATATTTTTTATAACAGAGTACAAACAGAGGGTGTATATATTTTATAATAGAGTAAAAATAGAGGGTGTATATTTTTAATAACAGAGTAAAAATAGAGGGATTACATTTGCTCAAACTATTTTGTAATTGTGTATATTTTATATAATGGAGTCAAAATAGAGGGTGTTTATTTTCTATAACAGAGTACAAATTGAGGGTGTATATTCTTTATACCAGAGTACAAAGAGAGGGTGTATATTTTTTATAGTAGACAACAAATAGAGGGTATCCATTTTTAATAACAGTAAAAGTAGAGTGTGTATATGTTTTATAAAAGTAATAAAGAGTATATTTATTATAAGAGAATACAAATAATTGGTGTATATTTTCTACAACAGAGTACAAATAGAGGGTGTATAATTTTTATAACAGAGTAAAAATTAAGGGTGTATATTTTTTAAAGAAGTCTAATATGTGAGTGTGTATATTTTTTATTACAGGGTACATTTAGAGGGTGAATATTTTTTTATAACAGAGTAGAAATAGACGATATATGTACATTATAACAGATTTTTTTGAGTGTGTATATTTTTTATAAGAGAGTATAAGTAGAGTGTATACTTATATAGCTTAGTAAAAATAGAGGGTATATATTTTTTATAACAGAGTACAAATAGAGGGTGTATATTTTTAATAAAAAGAGTACAAATAGAGGGTGTATATTTTTTATAAAAGAGTACAAATAGAGGGTATATATTTTTATAACAGAGTACAAATAGAGGGGTGTAAATTTTTATATAACAGACTGTTTTCTGATTGTGTAAATTTTTCATAACAGTACAGAGGGTGTATATTGTTAATAACAGACTATAATGTGAGTGTGTATATTTTTTGAATCAGTGTACAAATAGATTGTCTATGTTTTTTATAACAGGGTACAAATAGAGGATGTATACATTTTATAACAAAGTAAAAATAGAGGGTGTATATTTTTTATAACAGAGTACAAACAGAGGGTGTATATATTTTATAACAGAGTAAAAATAGAGGGTGTATATTATTTTTTATAACAGAGTATATACTGGGTGTATGTTTGGTATAACATAGTGCAAATACAGGGGTGTTTATTTTTTATAACTAATTTGTGAGTGTGTATATTTTTTATAACAGAGTACAAACAGAGGGTGTATATTTTTGATAACAGACAATAATGGGAATGTGTATATTTTTTTATAACAGTAAAAATAGAGGGTGTATAAATTTTAAAACAGAATATAAATAAAGGGTGTATGTATTTTATAAAAGAATACAAATAGAGGGGGTTATAATTTTTACTACAGACTATTTTGTGACTCTGTATATTTTTTATAACAGAGTAAAAATAGAGGGATTATATTTGCTCAAACTGACTATTTTGTAATTGTGTATATTTTATATAATGGAGTCAAAATAGAGGGTGTTTATTTTCTATAACAGAGTACAAATTGAGGGTGTATATTCTTTATACCAGAGTACAAAGAGAGGGTGTATATTTTTTATAGTAGACAACAAATAGAGGGTATCCATTTTTAATAACAGTAAAAGTAGAGTGTGTATATGTTTTATAACAGTAAAAATAGAGTATATTTATTATAAGAGAATACAAATAATTGGTGTATATTTTCTACAACAGAGTACAAATAGAGGGTGTATATTTTTTATAACAGAGTACAAATAGAGGGTGTATATATTTTATAACAGAACAAATAGAGGGTGTATATATTTAATAACAAAATAGCAATAGAGGCATTATATTTTTTATTACAGACTATTTTTGAGTGTGTATATTTTTTATAACCGGGTAAAAATGGAGGGTGTATATATTTTATAACAGAGTAAAAATAGAGTGTGTATATTTTTTATATCAATTTTAAAATAGAGGGTGTATATTTTTTATAACAGAGTAAAAATAGAGGTTGTATACTTTTAGAGCATAGGACAAATGGAGGGTGAAAATTTTTATAACAGTATAATAGAAGTTATACATTTTTAAAATCAGGGTACAAATAAATGGTGTATATTTTTTATAACAGAGTAAAATAGAGGGTGTATATATTTTTTAGCAGAGCATAAACAGAGGGTTCATATTTTTATAACAGAGTACGAATAGAGGTTGAATTTTTTTATAACTGATTACAAATAGAGGGTGTATATTTATTATAATAGAGTATAAATAGTCTGTGTATATTTTTATAACAGAGTACAAATAGAGGGTGTATACATTTTAAAACATAGCACAAATAGAAGGTGTATATTTCTTATAAGAGAGCACAAATAGAGGGTGTATATTTTTTGAATAAGTTGTGGAGGTGTATATTTTTTAATACAGAGTTCAAATACAAGGTGTATATTATTTAAAACAAAGGAAAAATAGTGGGTGTATATTTTTTATAACAGTATAAATAGAGAGTGTATATTAATTATAACAGCTTATATATAGAGGGTGTATATTTTTTATAACAGAGTAAAATTAGAAGGGGTATATTTTTATAACAGGGTCCAAATAGAGGGGTAATATTTTTTGTAACAGACTATTCTGTGGGTGTGTATATTTTTTTGAACAGAGTAAAAATAGAGAGTGTATATTTTTTATAACAGAAAACACATAGAGGGTGTGTATTTTTTATGAGAGAACACAAATTGAGGTTGTATACTTTTTATATCAAAGTACAAATAGAGGGTGTATTTTTTAAATAACAGACAGTTTTTTTGAGTATGTATGTCTTTATAACAGAGAAATATAGAGGGTGTATACTTATATAGCATAGTACAAATAGAGGGTGTAAATTTTTTATAACAGTGTACAAATAAAGGGTATATATATTTTAAAACAGAATACAAATGAAGGATGTATATTTTCATAACAGCACAAAGAGACGGTGTATATTTTTTATAACAGAGTACAAATTGAGGGTGTACGCATTTTAAAACAGAGTACAAATAAAGGGTGTATATTTCTTATAGCAGAGTACAAATAGTGGGTGTATATTTTTTGAACAGACTATTTTGTGAAAGTGTATATTTTTTATTACAGAGTACAAATACAGGGTGAATTTTATTTAAAACAAAGTACAAATAGTGGGTGTATATTTTCTATAACAGTATAAACAGAGGGAGTATATATTTTATAACAGAGTACATATAGAAGTTGTGTATTTTTTAAAAAAGATTTCAAATAGCAGGTGTGCATTTATAACAGAGTACAAATAGAGCGTGTATATTTTTCATAATAGAGTAACAAAAGAGGGTGTATATATTTTATGACAAGGTACAAATGAAGGGTGTATATTTTTTATAACAGACTATTTTGTGAGTGTGTATATATTTTATAACAGAGTAAAATTAGAGGGTGTATATACTTTATAACAGAGTACAAATAGTTGGTGTATATTTTTAATAACAGTAAAATTTGAGGGTGTATATTTTTTATAACAGCGTACAAAACCAGTTTGTATATTTTTTATAACAGGGTATATACAGAGGGTGCATATTTTTCATAACAGGGTACAAATAGAGGGTATATGTTTTTATAACAGACTTTTTATTGAGTGTGCATATTTTTTATAACAGAGTATAGAGAGTGTATATGAGTTACAGCAGCATACACATAGAGGCTGTATATTTTTTGTATCAGTAAAATAAGAGGGGGTATATTTTTTATAACAGGATACAAATAGAGGGCGTATATTTTTTGTAACAGACTATTCTGTGGGTGTGTATATTTATTCTAATAGAGTAAAAACAGAGGGTGTATATTTTTATAATGGTACACATAGAGGGTTATATTTTTTATGATAGAATACAAATGGGGGTGTATATTTTTTATAAGAAAGTACAAATAGAGGGTTTATATTTTAAAAGACTATTGTGTGAGTGTGTATATTTATTATAACAGTAAAATTTGAGGGTGTATATTTTTTATAACAGAGTAAAAAAGTGGGTGTATATTTTTTATAACAGAGTACAAAACAGGGATATATATGCTTTATGACAGAATAAAAACAGAGCCTGTATATATTTTTTAACAGAGTACAAATAGTGGGGGTATATTTTTTTAACAGAGTAAAAATAAGGGGTGGATATTTTTTATGACAGAGT
Source organism: Ateles fusciceps (assembly GCA_036589455.1). NCBI lineage: Eukaryota > Metazoa > Chordata > Mammalia > Primates > Atelidae > Ateles > Ateles fusciceps. The sequence goes on from JAZHEH010002164.1 coordinate 20,894, forward strand.
ACAAATTGAGGGTGTATATTTTTTATTACACTGTACAATAGAGGGTGTATATTATTTATAACAGAGTACAGATATAGGTTGAATATTTTTTATAACAGATTACAAAAAGAGGGTGTATATTCATTATAGCAGAGTACAAATAGTCTGTGTATATTTTTATAACATAGTACAAATAGAGCATGTATATTTTTCATAATAGAGTAACACTAGAGGGTGCATATATATTATGACAGAGTAAAATTAGATTGTGTATATTTTTTATAACAGACTATTATGTGAGTGTATATATTTTTTATAACAGAGTCCAAATAGAGGAGGTATTTTTTTTATAACAGTAATAATAGAGGGTGTATACTTTTTAAACAGAGTATATATTGAGGGTGTATATTTTTTATAACAGACTGTTTTGTGAGGGTGTATATTTTTTATAACAGACAAAAATGGAGGGTGTATATATTTTATAACAGAGTAAAAATAGAGGGTGTGTATTTTTATAACACAGTAGAAATAGAGGGTGTATAATTTTTATAACAAAGTACAAATAGAGGGTGTATATTTTTTATAACAGACTGTATTTTTGAGTGTGTATATTAACAGAGAAAACATAGAGGGTGTATATTTTTATACCATAGTACAAAAAGAGGGTGTAAAGTTTTATAACAGTAAATAGAGAGGGTGTATATTTTTAAAACCAGAGTTCAAATAGAGGGTGTATATTTTTTATAACAGAGTACAATCAGTGGTTGTATATTTTTTATAACAGTGTACAAATAGAGTGTGTATATATTTTATAACTGAGTATAAAGAGATGGTTTATATTTTGTAAAACATACTATTGTGTGAGTGTGTATATTTTTTATGTTTGAGTAAAATTAGAGGGTGTATATATTTTATAACAGAGTACAAGTAGAGGGTGTATATTTTTTATAAGAGAGTACAAAAACGAGGTTGTATATTTTTTATAACAGGGTAAATATAGAGGGTGCATATTTTTTATACCAGGGTACAAATAGAGGGTATATATTTTTCATAATAGACTATTTTGTGAGTGTGTGTATTTATTATAACAGAGTATAAATAGAGAGTGTAAATTAGTTATAACAGAGTACATACAGAGGGTGGATATTTTTTATAACAGAGTATGATTAGAGGGTGTATATCTTATACAACAGGCTAAAATAGTCAAGGTATATTTTTTGTAACAGACTATTCTGTGGGTGTGTATATTTTTTATAACAGTATAATTATAGTGAGTATATTTTTATAAGAGTATTTAGAGAGTGTATATTTTTATAACAGTATTTTGAGAGTGTGTATATTTTTTTTTACAACAGAGTACAAATAGAGGGTGTATACATTTTATAGCAGAGAAAAAATAGATGATGTAAATATTTTATAACAAAGAAAAATTAGAGGGTATATATATTTTGTAACAGACTATTTTGTGAGTGAATATTTATAACAGAGTCCGAGAGTAAAAATAGAGGGGGATATATTTGTTATTGCAGAGTAAAAATAGAGTGTGTATGTATTTAATAACAGTAAAAATAGAGGAAGTAAATTTTTGATAACAGATTATTTTGTGAGTGGGTATATTTTTCATGAGAGAGTAAAAATAGAGGGTACATATTTTTATAACAGAGTAAAAAGAGTGGGTGTATGTTTTTATAACAGAGAACACATAAAGGATGCATATATTTTATAACAGAGTACAAATACAGGGTGTGTATTTTCACTAAAAGAGTATTTTATGAGTGTGTATATTTTTCATAACAGAATAAAAATGGTGTAAATAATTTCTAAGAGTACAAATAAAAAGTGTGTATTTTTTATAACAGTAAAAAGAGAGGGTGTATATATTTTATAACAGTACAAAAAGAGGGTGAATATTTTTTATATCAGAGTACAAATAGAGGGTGTATATTTTTATAACAGAGTATATTGTGAGTGTGTATACTTTTTATAATGGTAAAAATAGAGGGAGTATATTTTAAATAAAAGAGTATTTTGTGAGAGTGTATATTTTTTATAACAGTACAAATACAGGGGTTATATATTTTATAACAGTAGAAATCGAGTGTGTATATTATATAAAACAGATTAAAAATAGAGGGTGTATATTTTTTATAACAGAGTACAGAGGGTGTATATTTTTATAACACAGTATTGTGTGTGTAAATTTTTATAAGAGTATAAATAGAGGCTCTATATATGAGTATTGTGTGAGTCTGTATATTTTTTATAACAGAGTACAAATAGAGAGTGTATATTTTTATAAGAGTATTTTGAGTGTTTATATTTTTATAACACAGTAAAAACAGAGGCTGCATATTTTTTATAACACACTATTTCATGTGTGTATATTTTTATAAGAGAGTACAAAATAGAGGGTGTATATTTTTTATAAGAGAGTACAAATACAGGGTGTATATATTTCATAACAGAGTACAAATAGATTGTGTGTATTTTTATAAGAGTACAAATAGAGTGTGTATATATTTTATAAAAGACTATTTGTGTGTTTTGTATATTACAGAGCACAAATATAGGGTGTATATTTTCTATAACAGTAAAAATAGAGTGTTTATGTTTTTTATAAAAGACTATTTTGTGAGTGTGTATATTTTATTATAACAGAGTACAAATATAGGATTTATATTTTTTATAAAAGACTAATTTGTGAGTGTGTATATTTTTTATAACAGGAAAAATAGAATGTGTATATTCTTTATAACAGTACAAATAGAGGGCATTTATTTTGTATAAAAGAGTTCAAATGGAGGGTGTATATTTTTTATAACAGTACAAATAGAGGGTGTATATTTTGTATAAAAGAGTTCAAATAGAGGGTGTATATAACAGAGTACACATAGAGGGTGTATATGTATATTTTTTATAACAGTGAACAAATACAGGGTTTATATTTTTTATAAAAGACTATTTTGTGAGTGTGTATATTTTTTATAACAGAGTACAAATAGAGGGTTTATGTATTTTATAACAGAGTAAATATATAGGTTTAATATTATTTTGTAAAAGACCATTTTGTGAGGGTGTATATTTTTTATAACAAGTACAAATAGAGGGTGTATATTATTTATAACTGAGTACAATTATTGGGTTTATATTTTTTAAAGAAGACTATTTTTTCAGGGTGTATATATTTTATAACTGTAAAAATAGAAGGTGTATAATTTTTATAACTGTATAAATAGAGGATGTATATTTTTTATAACAGAGTTCAAATAGAATTTTTTAAAATAAAAGACTAATTTGTAACGGTGTATATTTTTATAACAGAGTAAAAATATAGGGTGTATATTATAACAGAGTACAATTAGAGGGTGTATATACTTTATAATGGAGTAGAAATAGAGGTTTTATATTTTTTATAAAAGAGTATTTTGTGAGTATATGTATTTTTATAACAGAGTGCAAAATAGAGGGTGCATATTTTTATCACTGAGTACAAATAGAGAGTTTATATATTTTACAACAGAGTAAAAATAAAGGGTGTATATTTTTTATAACAGAGTACAAATAGAGTGTGCATATTTTCTATAACTACAAATAGAGGGTTTATATTTTTTATAAAGAATATTTTTTGAATGTGTATATTTTTTATAACAGAGTACAAATAGAGGGTGTATATTTATTATAACAGAGTACAAATAGAGGGTTTATATTTTTTGTAAAAGACGATATTATGAGTGTATATTTTATATAACAGAGTAAAAAATAGCAGGTGTATATTTTTTATAATAGACTATTTAAAGACTGTGTATGTTTTTATACCAGTGTACAAATGGAGGGTGTATATTTTTTATAAGAGTACAAATAGATGGTGTGTATTTTATAAACAGAGTAAAAATTGAGGGTTTATATTTTTAATAAAAGATTATTTTTAGAGTGTGTATATTTTTTATAACAGAAATAGAGGGTGTATATTTTTATAACAGTACAAATAGAATGTGCATATTTTTTTATAACAGAGTAAAATAAAGGGTATTTTTAAAAACAGAGTACAAATAGAGGGTGTATGTATATTTTTTATATCAGAGTACAAATAGAGGATTTATATTTTTTATAAAAGACTAATTTGTCACTGTGCATATATTTTATACCAGAGTACAAATAGAGGGTGTACTTTCCTTAAAACAGAGTAAAATTAGAAGGTTTATATTTTTTATAAAAGTCTATTCTGTGTGTATACTTTTTATACCATAATAAAAAATAGAGGGTGTATATTTTTTATATCAGAGTGCAAATAGAGGGTTTAAATTTTTTATAAAATACTAACTTGTGAGAGTGTGTATTTTTTATAGCAGAATAATATTACAGGGTGTATATTTTTTATTACAGACTGCAAATAGAGGGTTTATATTTTTTATAAAAGGTTATTTAGTGAGTGTGTATATTTTTTATAACAGTAAAATAGAGGGTGTCTTTTTTATAACAGAATACAAATAGGGGGATGTCTGTTTTTTATAACAGAGTACAAATAGAGGTTCTACATTTTTTGTAACAGAGTACAAATAGAGGGTGTATATTTTTTATGAAGGACTATTTTGTGAGTGTTTGTATTTTTAATAACTAGAAATAGAGGGTGTATATATTTTATAACAGAGTAAAATATGGGATTCATATTTTTTGTAAAACACTATTTTGTGAGTGTTTATATTTCATATAACAGAGTATAAATAAATGGTGTATATTTATTATAACAGAGTACAAATATGGATGTATGTTTTTTATAACAGAGTAAAAATAGAGGGTGTATATTTCTTGTAACAGAGTACAAGAGAGGGTGGATATTTTTTATAACAGAGTACAAATAGAGGGTTTCTATTTTTTATATGACTATTTTTTGAGTGTATATATTTTAAAACAGAGTACAAATAGATGGTTTATATTTTTCTTAAAGACTATTCTGTGAGTGTGTTTATATTTTATAACAGAGTACAAATAGAGGGTTTAATATAACAGAGTACAAACAGAGGGTTTAAATTTTTTTAAAAGACTATTGTGTGAGAGTGTGTATTTTTTATAACAGAGTATAAATAGAGAGTGTATATGCTTTATTACAGAGTACAATAGAGGGTGTATATTTCTTATAACGGAGTACAATTAGAGGCTGTATATTTTTTATAGCACAGTACAAATAGAGGGTGTATATATTTTATAACAGAGTACAATATAGGGTTTATATTTTTTGTAAAGACTTTGGTGAGTGTGTATATTTTGTATAATAGAGTAGAAAATAGAGTGTATATTTCTTATAACAGTACAACAGAGGGTGGAAATATTTTTAACGGTACATTTAGAGGCTGTATATTTTTTATAACAGAGTACATATAGAGGGTGTATATTCCTTATAACAGACTAGAAATGGAGGGTGTATATATTTTATAACAGTAAAAATAGTGGGTGTATATTTTTTATAACAGAGTACAAATAGAGGGTGTATATTTTTATAACAGAGTACAAATAGAGGATGTATAGTTTTCATAACAGAGTACAAATAGAGGATGTATATTTTTTATAACAGACTAGAAATAGTGGGCTTATATTTTTTATAAAGACTATTTTGTGAGTGTGTAATTTTTTTATAACAGAGTACAAATAGAGGGTGCATATTTTTTAAAACAGAGTACAAATAGAGGGTTTATATTTTTTATAAAGACTATTTTGTGTGTATATTTTTTGTAACAGAGTACAAATGGGAGGTGTATATTTTTTATAACAGAGTACAAATACAGGGTGTGTATATTTTATAACAGAGTACAATATTGGGTTTATATTTTTTGTAAAGATTTGGTCAGTGTGTATATTTTGTAACAGAGTACAAATAGAGTGTGTATATTTCTTATAACAGAGTACAACAGACGGTGGATATTTTTTATAACAGAGCACAATTAGAGGCTGTATATTTTTTATAACAGTACATATAGAGGGTGTATATTTTTTATAAAAGTCTATTGTTTGAGTGTGTATGATTTTTAAAACAGAGTACAAATAGAGGGTTTATATTTTCTGTAAAAGACAATTTTGTGAGTGTGTATGTTTTTTCTAACAGAGTACAAATTGATGGTGTATATTTTTCACGACAGATTACAAATACAGGGTATATATTTTTTATGAAAGTCTATTTTTTGAGTGTGTATGTTTTTGAAAACAGAGTACAAATAGAGGGTGTATATTTTTTATAAAAGACTATTTTGTAAGTGTATATTTTTTATAATGACTAAAAATAGAGGGTGTATATATTTTATAACAGAGTACACATAGAAGCTGTATATTTTTTATAACAGAGTAGATAGAGAGGGTTTATATTTTTTATAAAAGATTTTTTTGTGAGTGGGTTTATTTTTTAAACAGAGTTCAAAGAGGTTGTATATATTTTATAACAGAGTAAAAATAGAGGGTTTATATTTTTTATATGAGTGTACAAATAGAGGTTTTATATGTTTTATAAAAAACTATTTTGTGGGTGTGCATATTTTTTTATAACAGTAAGAATAGAGTGTGTATATTTTTTAAAACAGTAAAATTACAGGGTGTATATTTTTTATAACAGTACAAATGGAGGGTTTATATTGTTTATAACAAAGTCCAATTGAGGGTTTATATTTCTTATAAAAGACTATTATAAAATATATGCTCCCTCACAAAATATTTTATAAAAAATATAAACCCTCTATTTTTACGCTGTTATAAAAAAATATACAGACTCACAAAATAGTCTTGATAAAAATATATAAACCCTCTATATGTACTCTGTTATAAAAAGTATACACCCTCTAATTTTACTGTTGTAAAAAATGTACACCATATTTGTACTCAGTGATAAAATATATACACACTAAAAAAATGTCTTTTATAAAAAATATAAATCCTCAATTGGTACTTTGTTATAAACAATATAAACCCTCCATTTGTACTGTTATAAAAAATATACATCCTGTAATTTTACTGTTTTAAAAAATACACTCTATTCTTACTGTTATAAAAAATATGCACACTCACAAAAATCTTTTATGAAAAATATAAACCCTCTATTTGTACACTCATATAAAAATATATACCCTCTATTTGTACTCTGTTATAAAAAATATACCCTGTCTATTTGTACTCTGTTATAGTCTTTTATAAAAAATATAAACCCTCTATTTGTACTGTTTTTTAAAAAAATAGAAACCCTCTACTTGTACACTGTTAAAAAAATATACACTGTCTATTTGTACTCTGTTATAAAAAAGATACACCCTCTATTTTACTCCATTATCAAAAATATACACACTGAAAAAATAGTCCTTTATAAAAAAATACACTCTCTATTTGCACTGTTATAAAAAGTATACACCGTCTATTTTTACTGTTATAGAAATATACACACTCAGAAGTTAGTCTTGTACAAAATATATAAACCCTCTATTTGTACTGTTATAAAATTATACACCCTATATTTGTACTCTGTAAAAAAAATATACACTCACAAAATAGTGTTTTATAAAAAGTATTATCCCTCTATTTGTACTCTGTTATAAAGTATATACACCCTCTATTTGTACTCGGTGATAAAAAATATACACACTAAAAAACAGTGTTTATAAAATACATATACCCTCTATTTGTACTCTGTTATAAAAAGTATACACCCTCTTATTTTACTGTTATAAAAAATATACGCCCTCTATTTGTACTGTTGTAAAAATATATACACACTGAAAAGTCTTTTATCAAAAACATAAACCCTATATTTGTACTCTGCTATAAAAAATATACAAATTCACAAATTACTGTTTTATACAAATTCACAAATTAGTGTTTTTTAAAATATATAAACTCTCTAGATATACTTTGTTTTAAAAAATATACAGCCTCTATTTATACTCTGGTATAAAATATATACACACTCACAATATAGTGTTTTATGGAAAATATAAACCTAAACCCTCTATTTGTACTCTGTTTTAAAAAAATATACACACACCATGTTTACTCTGCTATAAAAAATATGCACATTCAAAAATAGTGGGTGTATATTTTTTATAAAAGACTATTTGTACTCTGTTAAAAAAATACACACCTTCAAATTTTACTCTGTTATAAAAAAATACACCCTCAAATTTTACTCTGTAAAAATTTGTACCCACTATATTTACTCTGCTATAAAAAATATACACACTCACAAAATAATCTTTTATAAAAAATATTATCCTTCTATTTGTACTCTGTTATAAAATATATACACCCTCTATTTTTACTCGCTGATAAAAAATATACACACTAAAAATATAGTCTTTTGTAAAAAATATAAACCGTCTATTTGTACTCTGGTATAAAAAAATACACACTCACATTATAGTCTTTTATAAAATACATAAACCCTCTTTATATACTCTGTTATCAAAAAAAAATACACCCTCTATTTGCACTCGGTTATTAAAAATATACACACTCACAAAACAGTCTTTAAAAAAATATGAATCCTATAATTTTACACTGTTATAAAAAATATACACCCCTCTTTGTACTATGTGATAAAAAATATACACATTCACAAATTAGACTTACGTAAGAAATATAAACCCTCTATTGGTACTCAGTCATAAAATATATACGCCCTCTATTTGTACTCTAAAATATACACACACTCACAAAATAGTCTTTTATAAAAAATATAAATGCTCTATTTGTACTCTGTTATAAAAAATATACACCCTCACAAAATAGTCTATTATAAATATATGAACCCTCTATTTGTACTCTATTTTTTTATAACAAAGTTCAAATACAGGGTGGTTATCATTTATAATATGCACTCAAAATACAGTCTTTTATAGAAAATATACACCCTATATTTGGACACTTTTATAGAAAATACACCCGTTATTTGTGCTCTGTTATAAAAAATATAAATCTTCTATTTGTACTCTGTTATAAAAAATATACACACTCACAAAATAGTCTTTGATAAAAATATAAAACCTCTATTTGTACCTTGTAATAAAAATATACACCCTCCATTTTTAATCTGTTATAAAACTATACACCTACTAATTTTATTGTTGTAATAAATATACTCATACTCATTCACAAAACAGACTTTTATAAAATAGACTTTTATAAAAAATATAAACCCTCTATTTGTACTCTGTTTTAAAATATATACACCCTCTATTTGTACACTGTTATATACACATACACAATAATACACAATATAGTATTTTACAAAAAATATAAAACCTCTATTTGTATTCTGTTATAAAAAACATGTACAATCTATTTGTACTCAGTGTTAAAAAATATGAACACTCAAATATAGTCTTTTATAAAAAATATAAATCCTCTATTTTTACTGTTATAAAAAATGTACACCCTCACTGTGCACTCTGTTATAAAATATACACCCTCAATATGTACTCTGTTAAAAAAATATATATACGCTCACAAAATAGCCTTTTATAAAAAATATAAACCCTCTATTTGTATTCTGGTATAAAAAATATACACTCTCTATTTGTACTCTGTTAATAAAATATACACACTCAAAAAAGCTTTTTATAAAAAATATAAACCCTCTATTTGTACTGTGTTATAAATATATAAAACCTGTATATACATAAAACTGTTATAAAAAATATACATCCTCACAAAACAGTGCTTTATAAATAAACTATTTGTACTGTGAAATAAAAAATATACAGCCTCTATTTGTACTCTGGTATAAAAAATACACACACAATATAGTCTTTTATAAAAAATATAAACCATTTGTACTCTGTTACAAAAAATATACACCCTGTATTTGTACTCTGTTTTAAAAAAATTTACACACACAGTCTTTTATAGAAAATATACACCCTCTACTTGTACTCTGTTATATAAAATGTACCCCCCCCATTTGTATTCTGTTATAGGAAATATACACCCTCTATTTTACTCTGTTATAAAAATTATACACACTCAAAAAAAGTAGTCTTTTACAAAAAATATAAACCCTCTATTTGTACTCTGTTATAAAAATATACACCCTCTAATTGTAACTCTTTTATAAAAATATACACACTCACAAAATAGTCTTTTATATAAACTCTCTATTTGTTCCCTGTAATAAAAATATGCACCCTCTATTTTTACTCTGTTATAGAAATTATACACCATCTGTTTGTACTCTGTTATGAAAAATATACACCGTCAATTTGTATTCAGTTTTTAAAAATATGCACATTCTATTTTTACTATTTTATAAAAAATATACACACTCACAAAATAGTCTTTTACAGAAAATATAAACCGTCTATTTGTATTATGTTATAAAAAATATACACCCTTTATTTTTACTGTTAAAAAAAGTACACACTCTCAAATTTATCTTTTACAAAAAATATAAACTCTCTATTTGTAGTCTGTTATAAAATATATACACTCTCTATTTGTACTCTGTTATAAAAAATATACACCCTCTAATTGTACTCTGTTATAAAAAATATACACACTCAGAAAATAGTCTTTCATAAAAAATATAAAACCTCTATTTATACCCTGTAATAAAAAATATACACCCTCAATTTGTAATCTGTTATAAAAATTATACACCCTCTAATTTTACTGTTATAAAAAATATACACACTCACAAAATATTCTTTTATAAAAAATATATCCAAAGGATTATAAATCGTTCTATTGTAAGGACACATACACATGAATGTTCATTGCAGCACTGTTTACAATAGCAAAGACCTGGAACCAACCCACCTGCCCATCGATGATAGATTGGACATGGAATATTTGGCACATATACACCATGGAATATTATGCAGCCATGAAAACGATGAGTTCGTGTCCTTTGTAGAGACATGAATGAACCTGGAAACCATCATTCTGACACAAGGACAGAAAAATCACACACTGCATGTTCTCACTCATAGGTGAGTGTTGAACAATGAGAACACATGGACACAGGGAGGGGAGCATCACACACTAGGGTCTGTCGGGGGGAAATGGGGGAGGGACAGTGGGGGGGTGGGGAGTTGGGGGAGAGATAGCATGGGGGAGAGATGCCACATATAGGTGATGGGGAGGAAGGCAGCAAATCACACTGCCATGTGTGTACCTATGCAACAATCCTGCATATTCTTCACATGTACCCCAAAACCTAAAATGCAATACAAAATATATATATATTAAAAAGAAAATAGAAAAAGGAACTGCCACTCAAAAAGACTGAAGAGTGTGCCTAGAGTTATAAACCCATGGCTGTGTCTGAAAATGAAATACAAACTACTATATATAATCTGGAAAAAATATATATAAACCCTGTATTTGTACTCTGTTATAAAAAATATACACACCCACAAAATAGTCTTTTATAAAAAATATAAACCCACTACTTGTCTCTGTTATAAAAAATATACACCCTCTATTTTTACTCTGTTTTAAAAAATATACACACAAAATAGTTTTTTATAAAAAATATAAACCATCTATTTGTACTCTGTTATAAAAAATATACACCCTCTAATTGTACTAGGTTATAAAAATATGCACTCTCAGAAAATAGTCTTTTATAAAAAATATAAACCCTCTATTTGTACTGTTATAAAAAATATACACCATCTATTTGTAATGTGTTATAAAATATATACACACTCACAAATTAGTCCTTTAAAAACATATAAACCCTCTATTTGTACTCTGTTATAAAATATATACACTATCTATTTGCACTGTGTTATAAAATATATACACCCTCTATTTGTATTCTATTGGAAAAAATATACACAGTAACAAAATAGTCTTTTATAAAAAATAATAGTCTTTATAAAAAAATAGTCTTTTATAAAATATAATAATACATATACACTCTATATGTACTCAGGTATAAAGAATACACACCCTCTATTTTTACTCTGTTATAAAAAACATAGAGCTGGATTTGTACTCTGTTATAAAAAATATATACCCTCTATTTGTACTCTGTTATAAGAAACATATACACTCACAAGTGTGTTTTACAAAAAATATGAACCCTGTATTTGTACTCTGTTATAAAATATATATATACACCATCTATTTCTACTGTTATAAAAAAAATAAACACTCACAAAATAGTCTTCTATAAAAAATATACAACCTCTATTTGTACTGTTATAAAATATATACACCATCTAATTCTAATCTGTTATAAAAAATATACACCCTCTATTTGAACTCTGTTGTAAAAATTATATACACCCTCTATTAGTACTCTGTTATAAAAAATATACACCCCCTATTTGTACTCTGTTGTAAAAAATATATACCCTTTATTTGTATTCTGTTATAAGAAATATACACACTCACAAAATAGTGTTTTACAAGAAACATTAACCCTATATCATCCTCGGTTATAAAATATATACACCATCTATTTGTACTGTGTTATAAAACATATGAACTCGCTATTTTTACTCTGTTATAAAAAACATACACCCTCTGTTTGTACTCTGTTATAAAAATATATACACTCACAAAATACTCTTCTATAAAAAATATAAAACCTCTATTTCTACTCTGTTATAAAAAATATGCACTCTCTAATTGTACTGTTATAAGAAAGACACACCCTATATTTTTACTCTGTTATAAAAATATACAACGTTGGGGGGGAGGATCCAAGATGGCCGATTAGTAGCAGCTGAGGATTGCAGCTCCCAGTGAAAGCGCGGAGGGTGAGTGGAC
>JAZHEH010002165.1:0-37585 GCA_036589455.1 Ateles fusciceps
ACTGGCTAGCCATGTGCAGAAAGCAGAAGCTGGACCCCTTCTTGACACCTTACACTAAAATTAACTCCAGATGGATTAAAGCTTAAACATAAGACCTAACACCATAAAAACCCTAGAAGAAAATCGTAGGCAAAACCATTTAGGACATAGGCGTAGGCAAGGACTTAGTAGTCAAAACACCAAAAGCAGTGGCAACAAAAGCCAAAATAGACAAATGGGACCTAATCAAACTCCACAGCTTAAACTTCATACCAAAACACCAAAAGCAGTGGCAACAAAAGCCAAAATAGACAAATGGGACCTATCGGACTCCACAGCTTCTGCACAGCAAAAGAAACTGCCATTAGAGTGAATTGGCAACCAACAGAATGGGAAAAAATTTTTGCAGTCTACCCATCTGACAAAGGGCTCATAACCAGAATCTACAAAGAACTGAAACAGATTTACAAAAAAAAAACAAACAAGCCCATTCAAAAGTGGGCGAAGGATATGAACAGACAGTTTACCAAAGAAGACATACGTGAAGCCAACAAACATATGAAAAAATGCTCATCATCACTGGTCATTAGAGAAATGCAAATCAAAACTACATTGAGATACCATCTCACGCCAGTTAGAATGGCGATCATTAAAAAGTCTGGAGACAGCAGATGCTGGAGAGGATGTGGAGAAATAGGAACGCTTTTACACTGTTGGTGGGAGTGTAAATTAGTTCAACCATTGTGGAAGACGGTGTGGCGATTCCTCAAGGACCCTAGAAATAGAAATTCCATTTGATCCAGCAATCCCATGACTGGGTATATATCCAAAAGACTATAAATCGTTCTACTATAAGGACACATGCACACGAATGTTCATTGCAGCACAGTTTACAATAGCAAAGACATGGAACCAACCCAAATGCCCATCGATGATAGACTGGACAGGGAAAATGTGGCACATATACACCATGGAATATTATGCAGCCATCAAAAACGATGAGTTCGTGTCCTTTGTAGGGACATGGATGAACCTGGAAACCATCATTCTCAGCAAACTGACACAAGAACAAGAAAATCAAACACCGCATGTTCTTCTCACTCATAGGCGGGTGTTGAACAATGCGAACACATGGACACAGGGAAGGGAGTATCATACACTGGGGTCTGTCCGGGGGAAAAGGGGAGGGATCGTGGGAGGTGGGGGAGTTGGGGAGGGATAGCATGGGGAGAAATGCCAGATATAGGTGATGGGGAGGAAGGCAGCAGATTACACTGCCATGTGTGTACCTATGCAACAATCTTCCATGTTCTTCACATGTACCCCGAAACCTAAAATGCAATAAAAAATAAAAATAAAAAAATATATATACACCTTCTCATTGTAATGTGTTATAAAAATATACACCCTATCTTTGCACTCTGTTTTAAAAAATATTCTCCTACTCTTTCTACTCCGTAATAATAAATATACAACCTCTATTTGTACTCTGTTTTCAGAAATTTACACCCTGTATTTCTAAGTATGTTATACAAAATACATACCCTCTATTTTTACTCTGTTGTAAACAATATACACCTTCTATTTGTACTCTGTTATAAATAATATATACCTTCTATTTGTACTCTGTTATAAAAAATTTCACCCTCTATTTTTACTCTGTTATAAAAATATACACTCTCTGTTTGTACTGTTTTAAAAAATATACCCCTTTTATTTCTACTCTGTACTAAAAATTATACACCCTCTCTTTGTACTGTTTTAAAAAATAAACCCCTTCTATTTTTATTCTGTTACATAAAATATGCACCCTCTATTTTTACTCTGTTATAAAAAATATACACCCCCTATTTTTACTCTGCTATACAAAATACTCAGCCACACAAAATAGTCTCTTATAAAAAAATATATACCCTCTGCTTCTACCATTTTAAAATAAATACACCATCTATTTCTACTCTGTTACAAAAAATATACACCCTCTATTTCTACTCTGATATAAAAAATATACACACTCGATTTTTACTGTTATATAAAATACGCACACTCACAAAATAATCTGTTAATAAAAATATACAAACTCTATTTGTTCTGTTTAAAAAATAAATACACCCCTCTATTCCTACTCTGTTATAAAAAATATACACCCTCTATTTATACTCTGTTATAAAAAATATGTACCCTCAATTTTTACTCTGTCATAAAACATATAAAATCTGTATTTGTACTCTGTTACAAAAAATATACACCCTGTATTTTTACTCTGTAATACAAAATACACACACTCACAAATAGGCTGTTATAAAAAGTATACACCCTCTTATTGTAATCTGTTTTAAAATAAATACACTCTCTATGTCTACTGTGTTATAAAAAATATGCACCCTGTACTTATAATGTGTTATTAAAAATATGTACCCTCTATTTTTACTCTGTTATAAAAAATATACACCCTCTATTTGTACTCTGTTATCAAAAATATACCCCTTCTATTCCTCCTCTTTGATAAAACATATGCACCCTCTGTTTGTAGTCTGTTATAAAAAATATACACCCTGTATTTTTCCTCTGTTATGCAAAATACACACACTCACAAAATAGTCTGTTATAAAAAACATACACCCTTTATTTGTACTCTGTTTTAAAATAAATACACCCTCTATTTCTACTCTGTTATTAAAAAATATACACCCTCTACTTGTACTCTGTTTTAAAATAAATACACCCTTTATTTCTACTCTGTTATAAAAAATATACACCCTCTATTTCTGCTCTGTTTTAAAAAATATATACCCCTTATTTTCCTGTTATACAAAATACATACACACAGAAAATAGTCTGTTATAATAAATATACACCCTATATTTTTTCTGCTTTAAAATATATACACCCTCTATTTTTACTCTGTTATAAAAAATTTACACCCTCTATTTATACTCTGATATAAAAAATATGTACCGTCTATTTTTAGTCTGTTAATAAATATATACACCCTCAATTTTCACTCTGTTATACAAAATACACCTACTCACCAAATAGTCTGTTCTAGAAAACATATACCCTCTACTGATACTCTGTTTTAAAATAAATACACCCTCTATTTTTACTCTGTTATAAAAAAATCTACACCCTCTTTTTATACACTGTTATAAAAAATATATAAGCTCAATTTTTACTCTGTTATAAAACATATACACCTTGTATTTCTACTCTGTTATAAAAAATATACACCCTTTATTTTTATTCTGTTATACAAAATACACATGTTCACAAAATAGTCTTTTATAAAAATATAAACCCTCTAACTGTACTCTGTTTTAAAATAAATACACCCTCTATTTCTACTCTGTTATAAAAAATCTACACCCTCTATTTATACACTGTTAAAAAATATATATAAGCTCAATTTTTACTCTGTTATAAAACATATACCCCCTGTATTTCTACTCTGTCATGAAAAGTATACACCCTGTTTTTGTATTCTTTTATACAAAATACACACACTCACAAAATAGTCTTTTTAAAAATATAAACCCTCTACCTGTACTCTGTGTTAAAATAAATACACCCTCTATTTCTACTTTGTTATTAAATATATACACCCTCTACTTATACTCTGTTATAATAAATATGTACCCTCTATTTTTACTCTGTTGTAAAATATATACACCCTCTATTTGTACTCTGTTATTAAAAATATTCACCCTCTATTTTTAGTCTGTTATACAAAATACACACACTCACAATACAGTCTGTTATAGAAAATATACAACCTCTACTTGCCATCTGTTTTAAAATAAATACACCCGCTATTTCTACTCTGTTATAAAAAATATACACACTCTGTTTCTACTCTGTTATAAAATATATATACCCTCTGTTTTTACTCTGTCATCAATGATATACACCCTCTATACTCTCTTATAAAAACATACATCCTGTATTTTTACTCTATTTTACAAAATACACACACTCACAAAATAGTCCGTTATAAAATACATACACCCTCTAATTGTACTCTGATTTAAAATAAAATCACCCTGTATTTCTACTCTGTTATAAAAAATATACACCATCTACTTGTAATCTGTTTTAAAATAAAAACACACTCTGTTCTCTACTCTTTTATAAAGAATATACACCCTCTATTTATAATCTGTTAGAAAAAATATGTACACTCTATTTTTACTGTTTTGTAAAAAATATACACCCTCTATTTGTACTTTGTTATAAGAAATTTTCACCCTCTAATTTTACTCTGTTATACAAAATACACACACTCACAAAATAATCTGTGATGAAAAATATAAACCCTCTTCTTCTACTGTGTTTTAAAATAAATACACCATCTATTTCTACTCTGGTATAAAAAATATACAGGCTCTAGTTTTGCTCTGTTATAATAAATATATACCCCCCTATTTTTACTCTGTTATGCAAAATACACACATGCACAAAATAGTCTGTTATAAAAAATATACACGTCTATTTGTTCTCTTTGAAGATAAATACACCCTCTATTTCTACTCTGTTATAAAAAATATACACCCTCTATTTCTGCTCTGTTATAAAAAATACATACCCTCTATTTTTACTCTGTTATAAAGTATTTACACCCTCTATTTTTACTCTGTTATAAAAAATATACACCCTGTATTTTTACTCCATTATACAAAATACACACACTCATAAAATAGTCTGTTACCGAAAATATACACCTTCTGCTTGTACTCTGTTTTAAAGTAAATACACCCTCTATTTCTGCTCTGTTATAACATATATACACCCTCTAAATCTATGTTATAAAAAATGTATACACTCAATTTTTACTGTTATAAAAAATATACACCTTATATTTGTACTCTGTAATAAAAAATATACACCCCGTAATTTTACTCTGTTATAAAGATATACATCCTTTCCTTGTACTCTGTTTTAAAAAATATATCCCTTTTATTTCTACTCTGTAATACAAAATATACACCTGCTGTTTGAACACTTGTTATAAAAAATATACAACCTCTACTTTTACTCTGTTATAAAAAATACACACACTCACAAACTACTCTGTTATAAAAAATATACACCCACTAATTTTACTCTGTTTAAAGTAAATACAAAATCTATTTCTACTCTCTTATAAAAAATATACAACCTCTATTTCTGCTCTGTTATAAAAAATATATACCCTCTATTTTTACAGTGTTATAAAAATATATACCCTCTATTAGTACTCAGTTATAAAAATTATACACCCTCTAATTTTACTGTTACACAAAATACACACACTCACAATATAGTCAGTTATAAAAAATGTACACGCTCCACTGCTGCTCTTTTTTAAAAATAAATACACCTTTCTATTTCCACTGTGCTATAAAAACATATACCCACTATTTCTACTCTTATAAAAAATATATACCCTCTATTTTTACTCTGTTATAAAAATATACACCCTCTATTTGTACTGTGTTATAAGAAATATACACCCTCTATTTTTACCCTGTTATAAAAAATATTCACTCACAAAAATGGTCTGTTATAAAAAATATACACCCTCTACATGTACTCTCTTTTAAAATAAATAGACCCTCTATTTCTACTCTGGTATAAAAAGTATACATCCTCTATTTCTACTCTGTTATAAAAAATATATACCCTCTATTTTACTCTGTTATAAAAAATATACACCCTCCAATTTATTCTGTTATAAAAAATATACACCCTCCATTTCTACTGTTATAAAAAATGTATACCCTCCCCTATTTACTCTGTTATACAAAATAAACACACTAACAAAACAGTTTTTACGAAAAATATAACCCCTCTACTTGTACTCTGTTTTAACATAAACACAACCTCTATTTCTACTCTGTTATAAAAAATATAATCCCTCTAATTTTACTCCGTTATGAAAAAAATACACCCCGTCTTTGTACTCTCTGATAAAAAATACTCCCCTTTTATTTCTACTCTGTAATAAAAAATATACACCCTCTAAACGTACTCTAAGAAAAATAAACCCTCTATTTTTACTCTGTTATACAAAATACACACACACAGTAGTCTGTTATGAAAACTATACACCCTGTATGTTTATTCTGCTTTAACATAAATACACCCTCTATTTCTACTCAGTTATACAAAATATACACCCTCTATTTTCACTCTGTCATAAAAAACACACACACTCACAATATACACTGTTATGAAAAATATACACCCACTAATTGTACTCTGTTTTAAAATAAATACAACCTCTCTTTCTACTCTCTTATAAAATAAATACAACCTCTATTTCTACTCTCTTATAAAAAATATACAACATCTATTTCTGCATTGTTATAAAAAATATACACACTCTATTTCTACTCTGTTATAAAAAATATACACCCTCAATTTCTACTCTGTTATAAAAAATATACACCCTCTGTTTTACTCTGTTCTAGAAAATACACACACTCACAAAATAGTCTGTTATAAAAAATACGCAACCTCTACATATACTCTGTTTTAATATATGTTCACCCTCTATTTCTACTCTGTTTTATAAAATATATAACCTCTATTTTACTCTTTTATAAAAAATATACACCCTCTATTTGTACCCTGTTATAAAAACTACACACCCTCCATTTTACTCTGTTATACAAAATACAAACACTCACAAAATAGTCTGTTATAAAAACTATACAACCTCTATTTGTACTCTGTTTTAAAATATGTACACCCTGTACTTCTACTCTGTTATAAAAAATATACACCCTCCATTTATACTCAGTTAGAAAAAATATATATCCTCTATTTTTCTGTTGTAAAAATATACGCCATCTATTTGTACTCTGTTAAAAGAAATATACACCCTGTATTTTTACTCTGTTACACAAAATACACACACTCACAAAACTGTCTGCTATAAAAAATATACACCCTCTAATTGTACTCTGTTTTTAAATAAATACACCCTCTATTTAAACTCTGTTATAAAACTATACACCTCTATTTCTGCTGTGTTATAAAAATATATTCCTTCTGTTTTTACCCTGTTATAAAACTATACACCCGCTATTTGTACACTGTTAGAAGATATATACACCCTCTATTTTTACTCTGTTACACAAAATACACACACTCGCAAAATTGTCTGTTATAAAAAATATATACTCAAAACTTCTCCGTTTTAAAATAAATACACCCTCTTTTTCTACTCTGGTATAAAAAATATACACCCTCTATTTTTACTTGTTATACAAAACACACACACTAACAAAATAGTCTTTTATGAAAGATATACACCCTCTATTTTACTCTGTTTTAAAATACATACACCCTCTATTTCTACTATGTTACACAAAATATACACAGTCTATTTTTACTGTTATAAAAAATATACCTGTTCTATTTGTTCTCTGTAATAAAAATTATATACCCTCTATTTTCACTCTGTTATAAAAAATATACCACTTCTATTCCACTTCTATTTATTCTCTATAATAAAAAATATACATCCTTCAATTGTACTCTGTTATAAAAAATATAAACCCTCTCTTTTTACTCTCTTATGCAAAATACACACACTCAGAAATTAGTCTTTTATAAAAAATAAACACCATCTACTTGTATTCTGTTTAAAAATAAATACACCCGGATGGCCGATTAGGAGCAGCTGAGGATGGCAACGCCCAGTGAAAGAACGGAGGGTGAGTGGACGCCGCATTGCCAGATGGATTTTTATTGCCCACAGACCAGGAGATTCCCAGGGGGAGGAGCCCCACGGGTCGCCAGCGCGGCTGGTTTGGCCGGCGCAGCTGTGTTTGCCGGCGCGACTGTTTTCACCGCCGCTGCTGTTTTGGGCGGCGTCCCGGCGCAGCGGTTCCCCATACAAAATACGTGGGTCCGGGGTGCCGTTTTAGCTGGCAATTGGAGCTCCGGGAAGGCAGAGCCGCCCATTCATCTGATTAAAAAAGGGGACTGAAACAGGCAGCCAGGCCAGGAGACTTCCCGGGCAAAAAACGCGGCGCCCCGCGGTTTCAGCCAGCGCAGTGGGTCACCGCACGGGAAATCACACAGATCCCCGGCGCCTTTTCAACAGGCGGCTGGAACACCTGGGAGACTCTGAGGCAGGGAGCCAGGTGATCAGGCTCGGCTGGTCCCACCCCCACAAAAAAACAGCCATCGGAAACGCTCTGGATCCAGAATTTCACAGCAAGCACAGCTGAGCCCGGGACGGCCCACCTCTGTGGGGGGAGGGGCGTCCGCCATTACTGAGGCAGTCTGCCGCTACAGAGGTAGTTTGCCATTGCCGAGGCAGTTCTCACTACACCGGTATAAACAGGACTACAGGGAAGTTCATACGGCAGCTGGGTGGAGCCCACAGCAGCTCAGCAAAGTCTCTATAGACAGTGACTAGGCTGCCTCATCGCTGGGCAAGGCAACCCTGAGAAAAAGGCAGCAGCACCAGGGAAACTCATAAATAAAGCCCTAACTCCCCGGGACAGAGCACCTAGGGAAAAAAGGGGTTTATGAGTTCTGCTGCAGCAGACTTAAACGTACCTGCCCAGCAACTCTGAATGAACAACGGAGCTCACAGCTCAGCACTTGAGCTCCTATAAAGGACACTCTGTCTCCTCAAGCAGCTCCCTGACCCCCGGTATATCCAACGAGTCACCTCACAAAGGAGTGCTCAGACGGACATCTGGCGGGTATTCTTCTGGGACAAAGATAGCAGAAGAAGAGACTGGCAGCAACCCTTACTGTTCTGCAGCTGCTGCAGGTGATCCCCCCTGGCAAGCAGGGCCGGGAGTGGACCTCAGCCGTCCTACAGCAGAGGGGCCAGACTGTTAGAAGGAAAACTAAGAAACAGAAATAAATAACTTCATCATCAACAAACGGGACGTCCACTGAGAGACCCCATCTGAAAATCACCAACCACAAAGACCACACATAGATAAATCCACAAAGATGGGAAGAAACCAGCGCAAAAAGGAGGAAAACACCCGAAACCAGAAGGCCTCTCCTCCTACAAGGGATCACAACTCCTCACCAGCAAGGGAACAAGGCTGGATGGACAATGAGTGTGATGAAATGACTGAATCAGGCTTCAGAAGGTGGGTAATAAGAAAACTTCTGTGAGCTAAAAGAACATGTTCTAACCCAATGCAAACAAACTAACAACCTTGAAAAAAGATTTGACGAAATGCTAATGAGAATAACCAACTTAGAGAGGAATGTAAGTGAATTGATGGAACTGAAAAACACAACACAAGAACTTTGCGAAGCATACACAAGTTTCAACAGCCGAATCGACCAAGCAGAAGAAAGGATATCAGAGGTCGAAGATCAACTCAATGAAATAAAACGAGAAGGAAAGAGTAGAGAAAAAAGGGTAAAAAGGAATGAACAAAGTCTCCAAGAAATATGGGACTATGTGAAAAGACCTAATCTACGTTTGATAGGTGTACCTGAATGTGACGGAGAGAATGAATCCAAGCTGGAAAATACTCTTCAGGATATTATCCAGGAGAACTTCCTCAACATAGGAAGGCAGGCCAATATTCAAGTCCAGGAAATACAGAGAACACCACAAAGATATTCCTCAAGAAGAGCAACCCCAAGGTACATAATCGTCAGATTCACCAGGGTTGAAATGAAGGAGAAAATGCTAAGGGCAGCCAGAGAGAAAGGTCGGGTTACCCACAAAGGGAAGCCCATCAGACTCACAGCAGATCTCTCAGCAGAAACCCTACAAGCCAGAAGAGAGTGGGGGCCAATATTCAACATCCTTAAAGAAAAGAACTTTCAACCCAGAATTTCATATCCAGCCAAACTGAGCTTCATAAGTGAAGGAAAAATAAAATCCTTTGCGAACAAGCAAGTACTCAGAGATTTCATCACCACCAGGCCTGCTTTACAAGAGCTCCTGAAAGAGGCACTAAACATAGAAAGGAACAACCAGTACCAGCCACTCCAAAAACATACCAAACAGTAAAGACCATCAACACAATGAAGAAACTGCATCAACTAATGGGCAAAACAAGCCACCTAGCATCAAAATGGCAGGATCAAATTCACACATAACAATATTAACCCTAAATGTAAATGGACTAAATGTTCCAATTAAAAGACATAGACTGGCAAACTGGATAAAAAGCCAAAACCCGTCTGTGTGCTGTATCCAGGAAACTCATCTCACATGCAGAGATACACAAAGGCTCAAAATAAAGGGATGGAGGAAGATTTACCAAGCAAATGGAGAGCAAAAAAAGCAGGAGTTGCAATTCTCATCTCTGATAAAATAGACTTTAAACCAACAAAGATCAAAAGAGACAAAGAAGGACATTATATAATGGTAAAAGGATCAATGCAACCAGAAGAGCTAATGATACTAAATATATACGCACCCAATACAGGAGCACCTAGATACATAAGGCAAGTTCTTAATGACTTACAAAGAGACTTAGACTCCCACACAATAATAGTGGGAGACTTGAACACCCCGTTGTCAATGTTAGACAGATCAACAAGACAGAAAATTAACAAGGATATCCAGGACTTGAACTCACACCTGGATCAAGCAAACCTAATAGACATTTACAGAACTCTCCACCCCAAATCCACAGAATATACATTCTTCTCAGCACCACATCGCACCTACTCTAAAATTGACCACATAATTGGAAGTAAATCACTCCTCAGCAAATGCAAAAGAACGGAAATCATAACAAACAGTCTCTCAGACCACAGTGCAATCAAGTTAGAACTCAGAATTCAGAAACTAACTCAGAACCGCACAGCTTCATGGAAACTGAACAACTGGCTCTTGAATGTTGACTGGATAAACAATGAAATGAAGGCAGAAATAAAGATGTTCTTTGAAACCAACGAGAACGAAGACACAACATACCAGAATCTCTGGGACACATTTAAAGCAGTCTCTAGAGGAAAGTATATAGCAATAAATGCCCACATGAGAAGCAAGGAGAGATCTAAAATTGACACCCTATCATCAAAATTGAAAGAGCTAGAGGAGCAAGATCAAAAAAACTCAAAACCTAGCAGAAGACAAGAAATAACTAAGATCAGAGCAGAACTGAAGGAGATAGAGACACGAAAAACTCTTCAAAAAATCAATAAATCCAGGAGCTGGTTTTTTGAAAAGGTCAACAAAATAGACAGACCACTAGCCAGATTAATAAAAAAGAAAAGAGAAAATAATCAAATAAATGCAATAAAAAACGATAAAGGGGATATCACCACAGATTCCACAGAAATTCAAACCATCATCAGAGATTATTACAAACAACTCTATGCACATAAACTAGTAAACCTGGAAGAAGTGGATAAATTCCTGGACACATGCATCCTCCCAAGCCTAAACCAGGAAGAAGTCGAAACCCTGAATAGACCAATAACAAGGTCTGAAGTTGAGGCAGCAATTAAGAGCCTACCACCCAAAAAAGCCCAGGTCCAGATGGGTTCACAGCCGAATTCTACCAGACATACAAAGAGGAGCTGGTACCATTCCTTCTGAAACTATTCCAAACAATCCAAAAAGAGGGAATCCTTCCCTAAATCATTTTATGAGACCAACATCATCCTGATACCAAAACCTGGCACAGACTCAGCAAGAAAAGAAAACTTCAGGCCAATATCCATGATGAACATAGATGCAAAAATCTTCAATAAAATACTGGCAAACCGATTGCAACAGCACATCAAAAAGCTTATCCACCATGATCAAGTAGGATTCATCCCGGGGATGCAAGGCTGGTTCAACATACGCAAATCTGTAAACATAATCCACCACATAAACAGAACCAAAGACAAAAACCACATGATAATCTCAACTGATGCAGAGAAGGCCTTTGACAAAATTCAACAGCCCTTTATGCTAAAAACTCTCAATAAACTAGGTATTGATGGAACGTATCTCAAAATGATAAAAGCTATTTACGACAAACCAACAGCCAATATCATACTGAATGGGCAAAAACTAGAAGCATTCCCTTTGAAATCTGGCACTAGACAAGGATGTCCTCTCTCACCACTCCTATTCAATATAGTACTAGAAGTTCTAGCCAGAGCAATCAGGCAAGAAAAAGAAATAAAGGGTATTCAAATAGGAAAGGAGGAAGTCAAATTGTCTCTATTTGCAGACGATATGATTGTATATCTAGAAGACCCCATCATCTCAGCCCAAAATCTCCTGAAGCTGATAAGCAACTTCAGCAAAGTCTCAGGATATAAAATCAATGTGCAAAAATCACAAGCATTCCTATACACCAATAACAGACTCAAAGACAGCCAAATCAAGAACCAACTGCCATTCACAATCGCTACAAAGAGAATAAAATACCTAGGAATACAACTAACAAGGAACGTAAAGGACCTCTTCAAGGAGAACTACAAACCACTGCTCAATGAAATAAGAGAGGACACAAACAGATGGAGAAATATTCCATGTTCATGGCTAGGAAGAATCAATATTGTCAAAATGGCCATACTGCCCAGAGTAATTTACAGATTCAATGCTATCCCTATCAAGCTACCAATGACCTTCTTCGAAGAACTGGAAAAAACCACCTTAAACTTCATATGGAACCAAAAGAGAGCCCGCATTGCCAAGTCAATTCTAAGCAAAAAGAACAAAGCTGGAGGCATCACACTCCCGGACTTCAAATTATACTACAAAGCTACAGTAATCAAAACAGCATGGTACTGGTACCAGAACAGAGATATAGACCAATGGAACAGAACAGAGGCCTCTGACGCAACACAACACATCTACAACCACCTGATCTTTGACAAACCTGACAAAAACAAACAATGTGGAAGCGAGTCCCTGTTTAATCAATGGTGTTGGGAAAACTGGTTAGCCATGTGCAGAAAGCAGAAGCTGGACCCCTTCCTGACACCTTACACTAAAATTAACTCCAGATGGATTAAAGACTTAAACATAAGACCTAACACCATAAAAACCCTAGAAGAAAATCTAGGCAAAACCATTCAGGACATAGGCGTAGGCAAGGACTTCATGACCAAAACACCAAAAGCAGTGGCAACAAAAGCCAAAATAGACAAATGGGACCTAATCAAACTCCACAGCTTCTGCACAGCAAAAGAAACTGCCATTAGAGTGAATCGGCAACCAACAGAATGGGAAAAAATTTTTGCAGTCTACCCATCTGACAAAGGGCTGATAACCAGAATCTACAAAGAACTGAAACACATTTACAAGAAAAAAACAAACAAGCCCATTCAAAAGTGGGCGAAGGATATGAACAGACACTTTACCAAAGAAGACATACGTGAAGCCAACAAACATATGAAAAAATGCTCATCATCACTGGTCATTAGAGAAATGCAAATCAAAACTACATTGAGATACCATCTCACGCCAGTTAGAATGGCGATCATTAAAAAGTCTGGAGACAACAGATGCTGGAGAGGATGTGGAGAAATAGGAACGCTTTTACACTGTTGGTGGGAGTGTAAATTAGTTCAACCATTGTGGAAGACGGTGTGGCGATTCCTCAAGGACCTAGAAATAGAAATTCCATTTGATCCAGCAATCCCATGACTGGGTATATATCCAAAAGACTATAAATCGTTCTACTATAAGGACACATGCACACGAATGTTCATTGCAGCACAGTTTACAATAGCAAAGACATGGAACCAACCCAAATGCCCATCGATGATAGACTGGACAGGGAAAATGTGGCACATATACACCATGGAATATTATGCAGCCATCAAAAACGATGAGTTCGTGTCCTTTGTAGGGACATGGATGAACCTGGAAACCATCATTCTCAGCAAACTGACACAAGAACAGAAAATCAAACACCGCATATTCTCACTCATAGGCGGGTGTTGAACAATGGGAACACATGGACACAGGGAGGGGAGTATCACACACTGGGGTCTGTCGGGGGGAAAGGGGAGGGATAGTGGGGGGGGTGTATTTATTTAAAACAGAGTACAAAATGAGGGTGAATATTTCTTATTACAGAGTAGAAACAGAGGTTATATTTATTTGAAAACAGAGTAAAGGTAGAGGGAGTATATTTTTTATTACAGACTACAAATCGAGGGTGTATAATTTTTATAACAGTGTAGAAATTGAGCTTGAATTTATTTTAAAGCAGAGTACATGTAGAGGGTGTATATTTTTTATAACAGAGTGCAGATAGGGATATTTATTTTAAAAGAGCGTACAACTAGATTATATATATATTTTAAAACAGAGTAAAATATGAGGGTGAATATTTTTTATTACGGAGTAGACACAGAGGTTTTATTTATTTTAAAACAGAGTATAGGTAGAGGGAGTATATTTTTTATAACAGAGTACAATTTGAGGGTGTATAGTTTTTATAACAATGTAGAAATGGATTGTGTATTTCTTTTAAAACAGAGTACACCCAGAGGGTATATATATCTTATAACAGAGTACAAAGTGAATGTGAATATTTTCTTTAACAGAGTAGAAACAGAGGTTGTGTTTATTGTTAAACAGAGTCCAGGTAGGGGGAGTATATTTTTTATAACAGAGTACAAATTGAGGGTGTATAATTTTTATAACAGTGTAGAAATAGAGGGTGTATTTATTTAAAACAGAGTACAAGTAGATGGTGTATATTTTTTGTAACAGAGTACAAGTAGAGAAAGTATTTATGTTGAAAGAGAGTACAACTAGAGGGTATATATATTTTAAAACAGAGTACTAAATGAGGGTGAATATTTTTTATAACAGAGTAGACACAGAGGTTGGGTTTATTGTAAAACAGAGTACAGAAAGAGGGTGTATATTTTTTATTAGATGGTACAAATTGGATGTGTATAATTTTTATAACAGTGTAGAAATAGTGGGTGTATTTATTTTAAAACAGAGTACATGTAGAGGGTGAATATTTTTTATAACAGAGTACATATAGAGATAGTATTTATTTTAAAAGAGAGTACAAATAGAGGGTATATATATTTTAAAACAGAGTACTAAATGAGGGTGAATATTTTTTATTTCAGAGTAGAAACAGAGGTTGTATTTATTTTAAAACAGAGTACAGGTAGAGGGAGTATATTTTTTATAACAGAGTACACATTGAAGGTGTAAAATTTTTATAGAAGTGTAGAAAATGGGGTGTATTTGTTTTGAAACAGAGTAAACGTATAGGGTGTATATTTTTTGTAACAGAGTACAAATAGATTTTGTATTTATTTTAAAACAGAGTACAACCAGAGGGTATATATTTTTATAACAGAGTACAAAGTGAGGGTGAATATTTTTTACAATAGAGTAGAAACAGAGGATGTGTTTATTCTAAAACAGAGTACAGGTAGAGGCAGTATGTTTTATAACAGAGTACGAATTGAGGGTGTATAATTTTTCTAGCAGTGTAGAAAAAGGGGGTGTATTTGTTTTAAAACTGTTTATATGTATTGGGTGTATATTTTTTATAAGAGATATAATAGTATTTATTTTAAAAGAGAGTATTTATTTTAAAATAGAGATAGTATTTATTTTAAAAGAGAGTACAACTAGAGGGTATGTATATTTTAAAACAGAGTACAAAATGAGGGTGAATATTTCTTATTACAGAGTAGAAACAGAGGTTGTGTTTATTGTAAAACAGAGCACAGGTAGAGGGAGTATATTTTTTATGACAGAGTACAAATTGAGATTGTATAATTTTTATAACAGTGGAGAAATAGATTGTGTATTTATTTTAAAACAGAGTACATGTAGAGGGTGTATATCTTTTTATAACAGAGTAAAAATAGAGATAGTATTTCTTTTAAAAGAGAGTATAACTAGAGTGCATATATATTTTAAAACAGAGTACTAAATGAGGGTTAATATTTTTTATTATAGAGAAGAAACAGAGGTTGTATTTATTTTAAAACAGAGTACAGGTAGAGGGAGTATGTTTTTCATAACAGAGTACAAATTGAGGGTGTAAAATTTTTATAGCCGTGTAGAAATAGGGGGTGTAATTGTTTTAAAACAAAGTACATATATAGGGTGTATATTTTTTATAACAAAGTACAAATAAAGGTAGTATTTATTTTAAAACAGAGTACACACAGAGGGTATATATTATTTTATAACAGAGTACAAAGTGAGGGTGAATATTTTTTATAACAGAGTAGAAACATAGTTTGTGTTTATTGCAAAAAAAGAGTACAGGTATAGGTAGTATATTTTTTATAACAGCGTACAAATTGAGGGTGCATGATTTTATAACAGTGCAGAAATACAGGGTGTTATTATTTTAAAACAGAGCACAGGTAGAGGGTGTATATTTTTATAACAGAGGACAAATAGGGATTATATTTATTTTAAAAGAGTGTACAACTATAGGTTATATATATTTTAAAACAGAGTACTAATTGAGGGTGAATTTTTTTTACAGAGTAGAAACAGAGGTTGTATTCATTTTAAAACAGAGTACAGATAGAGGGAGTATATTTTTTATAAAAGAGTACAAATTGAGGGTGTATAATTTTTATAGCATTGTGGAAATAAGGAGTGTATTTGTTTTAAAACAGAGTATATGTATAGGGTGTATATTTTTATAACAGAGAACAAACAGAGGTAGTATTTATTTTAAAACAGAGTACACCCAGAGGGTATATATTTTTAAAACAGGGTACAAAGTGAGTGTGAAAATTTTTTATAACATAGTAGAAACAGAAGTTGTGTTTATTGTAAAACAGAGTACAGGTAGAGGGAGTATATTTTCTAAAACAGAGTACAAATTGAGATTATATATTTTTTATAACAGTGTGGAAATAAACGGTGTATTTATTTTAAAACAGAGTACATGTAGAGGGTGTTTATTTTTTGTAACAGAGTAGAAATAAAGATAGTATTTACTTTGAAAGAGAGTACAACCAGAGGGTATATATATTTTAAAACAGAGTACTCAATTTGGGTGAATATTTTTATTACAGAGGAGAAACAGAGATTGTATTTATTTTAAAACAGAGTGCAGAAAGAGGGAGTATATTTTAAATAACAGAGTACAAATTGAGAGTGTATAATTTGTATAGCAGTGTAGTAATAGGGGGTGTATTTGTTTTAAAACAGAGTACATGTAGAAGGTGTATATTTTTTATAACAGAGTACAAATAGAGGTAATATTTATTTTAAAACAGAGTTCACTCAGAGGGTATATATTTTTTATAACAGAGTACAAAGTGAGGGTGAATATTTTTTATAACAGAGTAGAATCAGAGGATGTGTTTCTTATACTTCAGAGTACAGGTAGAGGGAGTATATTTTTTCTAACAGAGTACAAATTGAGAGTGTATAAATTTTATAGCACTGTAGAAAAAAGGGGATGTATTTGTTTAAAAACAGAGCACATTTATAGCGTGTATATTCTTTATAACAGAGTACAAAATGAGGGTGAATATTTTTTATAATAGAGTAGAAAGAGAGGATGTGTTTATTGTAAAACAGAGTACAGGGAAAGGGAGTTTATTTTTTATAACAGAGAACAAATTGAGGGTGTATAAATTTTATAAGTGTGCAGAAATAGAGGTTGTATTTATTTTGAAACAGAGCACATGTAGAGGGTGAATATTTTTTATAGCAGAGTTCAAATAGAGATGGAATTTATTTTAAAAGAGAGTACAACTAGAGGGTATATATATTATAAAACAGAGTACTAAATGAGGGTGAATATTTCTTATTACAGATTAGAAACAGAGGTTGTATTTAAATTAAACAGAGCACAGTTTGAGGGAGTATATTTTTTGTAACAGAGTACAAATTGAGGGTGTATAATTTTTATAGCAATGTAGAAATAGCGGGTGTATTTGTTTTAAAACAGAGGACATGTATAGGATGTATATATTTTATAACAGAGTACAAATAGAGGTAGTATTAATTTTAAAACAGAGTATACCCGGTGAGTATATATTTTTTATAACAGAGTACAAAGTGATTGTGAATATTTTTTATAACACAGTAGAAAGAGGTTGTGTTTATTGTAAAACAGTGTACAGGTAGAGGGATTATATTTTTTTTGAACAGAGTTCAAATTGAGATTGTATAATTTTTATACCAGTGTAGAAATAGAGGGTGTATTTGTTTTAAAAGAGAGTACAGGTATAGGGTGTATATTTTTTATAACAGAATACAAATAGAGGTAGTATTTATTAAAAACAGAGCACACTCAGAGGGTATATATTTTTTATAACAGAGTACCAAGTGAGGGTGAATATTTTTATAACAGGGTAGAAACAGAGGTTGTGTTCTTGTACTACAGAGTACAGGTAGAGAGAGTATATTTTCTATAACAGAGTACAAATTGAGGGTGTATGATTTTTATAACAGTGTACAAATAGAGGGTGTATTTATTTTAAAACAGAAAACATGTAGAGGGTGTATATTTTTTTAACAGAGTATAAATTGCTGGTGTTTAATTTTTAAAACAGTGTAGAAATAGAGGGTTTATTTATTTTAAAACAGAGTACATGTAGAGGGTTTATATTATTTATAACACAGTAAATATAGAGATAGTATTTATTTTAAAAGAGTAAAATTAGAGGGTATATATATTTTAAAACAGATTATTAAATGAGAGTGAATATTTTTATTACAGAGTAGAAACTGAGGTTCTATTTATTTCAAAATAGAGTACAGGTAGAGTTAGTATATTTTTTATAACAGAGTACAAATTGAGGGTGTATAATTTTTATAGCAGTGTAGAATTAGTGGGTGTATTTGTTTAAAAACAGAATACATGTACATTGTGTATATTTCTTATAACAGAGTACAAAGAGAGGTAGTATTTCTTTTAAAACAGAGTACACCCAGAGGGTGTATATTTTTTATAACAGAGTAAAAACTGAGGGTGAATATTTTTTATAACAGAGTAGAAACAGCAGTTGTCTTTATTGTTAAACAGAGTACAGGTAGAGGGAGTATATTTCTTATAACAGAGTACAAATAGAGATAGTATTTATTTTAAAAGAGAGCACAACTAGAGGGTTAAAACAGAGTACTAAATGAGGGTGAATTTTTTTTATTACAGAGTAGAAACAGAGGTTATATTTATTTTAAAACAGAGTTCATTGAGAGGGAGTATATTTTTTATAACAGAGTACAAATCGGGGGTGTATAATTTTTGTAGTATTGTAGAAATAGGGGGTGCATTTGTTTTAAAACAGAGTACATGTATAGGGTACATATTTTTTATAACAGAGTACAAGTAGAGGTAGTATTTATTTTAAAACAGAGTACACCTAGAGGGTATATATTTTTTATAATAGAGTACAAAATGAGGGTGAATAGAGATAGTACTTATTTTAAAAGAGAGTACACCTAGAGGGTGCATATATTTTAAAACAGAGTACTAAATGAGGGTGAATATTTTTAAAAACAGAGTAGAATGAGATGCTGTATTTGTGTTAAAAGAGAGTACATGTTAGACGAGTACATTTTTTTAAAAAAAGGACAAATAGTGGGTGTATATATTTTATAACAGAGTAGAAATAGAGGGTGTATTTATTTTAAACAGAGTACATGCAGAGGAGGTATATTTTTTATAACACAGTAAAAATTGAGGGTGTATATATTTTATAAGATATTAAAATTTGTGGGTGTACATTTTTCATAACAGGGTACAAATAGAGGTAGCATTTATTTTAAAACAGAGTACACCCAGAGGGTATATAATTTTTATAACAGAGTACAAAGTGAAGGTGAATATTTTTTATAAAAGAGTAGAAACAGAGGTTGTGTTTATTTTAAAACAGAGTACAGGTAGAGGGAGTATATTTTTTAGAACAGAGTACAAATTGAGGGTGTAAAATTTTATAGCAGTGTAGAAATAGGGGTTGTATTTGTTTTAAAACAGAGTACATGTAGAGGGTGTATATTTTCTATAACAGAGTACAAATAGAGGTAGTAATTATTTTAAAACAGAGTACACCCAGAGCATATATATATTTCATAACAGAGAACACAGTGAGGGTGAATATTTTTTATAACAGAGTAGAAACAGAGGTTGTGTTTATTGTAAAACAGACCACAGGTAGAGGGATTATATATTTTATAACAGAGTACAAGTTGAGGGTGGATAACTTTTATAACAGTGGAGAAATAGAGGGTATATTTATATTAAAACAGAGTACATGTATAGGGTGTATGTTATTTATAACAGAGTACAAATAGAGATAGTATTTATTTAACAATAATACAACTAGAGGGTATATATATTTTAAAATAGAGTAAAAAATGAGGGTGAATATTTTTATTACAAAGTAGAAACAGAGGTTGTATTTATTTTAAAACAGACTACAGGTAGAAGTATATTTTTTATAAGAGTACAAATTGAGGTGTACAATTTTTATATGAGTGTAGAAATAGGGGGTGTATTTGTTTTAAAACAGAGTACATATATAGGGTGTATATTTTTTATAACAGAGTACAAATAGTGGTAGCATTTATTTTAAAACAGAGCACACCCAGAGGGTTTATATTTTTTATAACAGAGTACAAAGTGAGGGTCAATATTTTTATGACAGCGCAGAAACAGAGGTTGTCTTTATTGTATAACAGAGTACAGGTAGAGGGAGTATATTTTTTATAACAGAGTACAAATTGAGGGTGTATAATTTTATAACAGTGTAGAAATAGAGGGTGTATTTATTTTAAAACAGAGTACATGTAGAGGGTGTATATTTTTTATAACAGAGTACAAAAAGAGATAGTATTTATTTTAAAAGGGAGTACAACTAGAGGGTATATATATTTTAAAACAGAGTACAAAATGAGGGTGAAAATTTTTTATTACAATGTAGAAACAGAGGTGGTATTTAGTATAAAACAGAGTACAGGTACAGGGAGTATATTTTTAATAACAAAGTACAAATTGAGGGTGTATAATTTTTGTAAAAGTGTAGAAATAGGGGTGTATTTATTTTAAAACAGAGAACATGTAGAGGAGTATATTTTTCATAACAGAGCAAAAATAGGGTTAGTATTTATTTTAAAAGAGAGTACCACTAGAGGGCATATATATTTTAAAGCAGAGTAATAAATGAGGGTGAATATTTTTACTACAGAGTAGAAACCCAGGTTGTATTTATTTTAAAACAGAGTACACGTAGAGGGAGTATATTTTTTATAACAGACTACAAATAGAGGCTGTATAATTTTTATAACAGTGTAGTAATAGAGGGTGTATTCATTTTAAAACAGAGTACATGTAGAGTGTGTATATTTTTTATAACAGAGTACAAATAGAGATATTATTTATTTTAAAAGAGAGTACAAATAGAGGGTATATATATTTTAAAACAGAGCACAAAATGAGTGTAAATATTTTTTATTGCAGAGTAGAAACAGAGGTTGTATTTATTTTAAAACAGAGTACAGGTAGAGGGAGTATATTTTTTATAACACAGTAGAAATTGAATATGTATAATTTTTAAAACAGTATATAAATAGAGAGTGTATTTGTTTTCAAACAGAGTGCATGTAGAGGGTGTATATTTTTCACAACAGAGTTAAAATAGTGATAGTATTTATAGTAAAACAGAGTACATCTAGAGCGTACATATATTTTAAAACAGAGTAAAAAATGAGGGTGAATATTTTTTATTACAGAGTAGAAACAGAGGTTGTATTTATTTTAAAACAGACTACAGGTACAGGGAGTATATTTTTTATAACAGAGTACAAATTGAGGGTGTATAATTTTTATAGCAGTGTAGAAATAGTGGTGTATTTGTTTTAAAGCAGAGAAGAATTTTAAGGTGTATATTTTTTATAACAGAGTACAAATAGAGGTAGTATTTATTTTAAAACAGAGTACACCCAGAGGGTATATATTTTTTATAACAGAGTATAAAGTGAGGGTGAATATTTTTGTAACAGAGTAGAAAAAGAGGATGCGTTTATTGTAAAACAGGGTACAGAGAGTGGGATTATATTTTTATAACAGAAAACAAATTGAGGGTGTATAAATTTTATAACAGTGTAGAAATAGAGGTTGTATTTATTTTAAAACAGAGTACATGTAGAGGGTGAATATTTTTTATAGCAGAGTTCAAATTATGATAGTATTTATTTTAAAAGAGGGTAAACCTAGAGGGTATATATATTTTAAAACAGAGTATTATATGAGGGTGAATATTTTTTACTACAGAGTAGAAACAGAGTTTGTATTTATTTTAAAACAGAGTACAGGTAGAGGGAGTATATTTTCAATAACACAGTACAATTTGAGGGTGTATAATTGCTATAACAGTGTAGAAATAGAGGGTGCATTTATTTTAAAACAGAGTACATTTAGAAGGTATATATTTTTTATAACAGAGTACAAACAGTGACAGTATTTATTTTAAAAAGAGAGTACAACTAGAGAGTATATATATTTTAAAACAGAGTACTAAATTAGGGTGAATATTTTTTATTACAGAGTAGAATCATGGGTTGTATTTATTTTAAACAGACTACAGTTAGAGGGAGTATAATTTTTATAAAAGAGTACAAATTGAAGGTGTATAATTTTTATAGCAGTGTAGAAATAGGGGCGTATTTGTTTTAATACAGAGTACATGTTTAGGGTGGATATTTTTTTATAACAGAGTACAAATAGAGGTAGTATTTATTCTAAAACAGAGTACACTCAGAGGGTATATATTTTTTATAACAGTACAATATGAGGGTGTATATTTTTTATAACAGAGTAGAAACAGAAGTTGCATTTATTGTAAAACAGAGTAGACGTAGAGGGAGTATATTTTTTATTACAGAGTACAAACTGAGGGTGTATAATTTTTATAACAGTGTAGAAATACAGGGTGTATTTATTTTAAAACAGAGTGCATGTAGAGGGTGTGTATTTTTTATAACATACAAATAGAGATAGTATTTATTTTAAATAGAGAATATCGAGAAGGTATATATATTTTAAAACAGAGTACTAAATGTGGGTGAATATTTTTTATTACAGGTTAGAAACAGAGGTTGTATTTAAATTAAAGCAGAGTACAGGTAGACTGAGTATATTATTTATAACAGTAAAAATTGAGGGTGTAAAATTTTTATAGCAGTGTAGAAATAGGGGGTGTATTATTTTTAGACAGAGTACATTTTTAATGTGTATATTTTTTATAACAGCGTAGAAATAGAGGTAGTATTTATTTTAAAACAGAGTACACCTAGAGGGTATATATTTTTTATAACAGAGTACAAATTGAAGGTGTATAATTTTTCTAACAGTGTAGAAATAGAGAGTGTATTTATTTTAAAACAGAGTACATGTAGAGGGTGTATATTTCTTATAACAGTGTACAAATAGAGATAGAATTTATTTTAAAAAGAGTACAACTAGAGGGTACATATATTTTAAAACAGTGTACTAAAGGAGGGTGAATATTTTTTATTACAGATTAGAAACAGATTATGTATTTAAATTAAAAGAGAGTACAGGTAGAGGGAGAATATTTTTTATAACAGAGTACAAACAGAGGGTGTACAATTTTTATAGCAGTGTAGAAACAGGGGGTGTATTTGTTTTAAAACAGAGTACATATATAGGGTGTATATTTCATGTAACAGAGTACAAATAGAGGTAGTGTTTATGTTAAAACAGAGTACACACTGGGGGTATACATTTTTTATGACAGAGTAGAAACAGAGGTTGTGTTTATTGTAAAACAGAGTACAGGTAGAGGGAGTATAGTTTTTACAACAGAGTACAAATAGAGATAGTATTTATTTTAAAACAGAGTACACCCAGAGTATATATGTTTTTTATAACAGAGTACAAACTGAGGGTGAATATATTTTATAACAGAATAGAAACAGAGGTTGTGTTTATTGTAAAACAGAGTACAGGTAGATGGAGTATATATTTTATAACAGAGTACAAATTGAGGGTGTATAATTTTTATAGCAGTGTAGAAAAAGGGGATGTATTTGTTTTAAAACAGAGTACATGTATAGCGTGTATATTTTTATAACAGAGTACAAATAGTGGTATTATTTATTTTAAAACAGAGTACACCCAGAGGGTATATATTTTTATAACAGAGTACAAACTGAGGGTGAATATTTTTATACCAGAGTAGAAACAGATTATGTATTTAAATTAAAAGAGAATACAGGTAGAGGGAGAATATTTTTTATAACAAAGTAAAAACTGAGGGTGTAAAATTTTTATAGCAGTGTAGAAATAGGGTGTGTATTTGTTTTAAAACAGAGTACATATATAGGGCGCATATTTCATGTAACAGAGTACAGAGGTAGTGTTTATGTTAAAACAGAGTACACACTGAGGGTATATATTTTTATGACAGAGTAGAAAGTGAGGGTGAATATTTTTTATAATAGAGTAGAAACAGAGGTTGTGTTTATTGTAAAACAGAGTACAGATAGAGGGAGTATAATTTTTACAACAGAGTACAAATAGAGATAGTATTTATTTTAAAACAGAGTACACCCAGAGTATATATATATTTTATAACAGAGTACAAAGTGAGGGTGAATATATTTTATAACAGAATAGAAACAGAGGTTGTGTTTATTGTAAAACAGAGTACAGGTAGAGGGAGTATATATTTTATAACAGAGTACAAATTGAGGGTGTATAATTTTTATAGCAGTGTAGAAAAAAGGGGGTGTATTTGTTTTAAAACAGAGTAAATGTGTAGCGTGTATATTTTTTATAACAGAGTACAAATAGTGGTAGTATTTATTTTAAAACAGAGTACACCCAGAGGGTATATATTTTTTATAACAGAGTACAAAATGAGGGTGAATATTTTTTATACCAGAGTAGAAACAGAGGTTGTGTTTACTGTAAAACAGAGTAAAGGTAGAGGGAGTATATTTTTTATAACAGAGTACAAATTGAGGGTGTATAATTTTTATAACAGTGTAGAAGTAGACGGTGTATTTATTTTAAAACAGAGTACAGGCAGAGGGAGTATATTTCTTATAAGAGAGTAGAAATTGAGGGTGTAAAATTATTATAGCAATGAAGAAATAGGGGGTGAATTTGTTTTAAAACAGAGAACATATATAGGGTGTATATTTTTTACAACATAGTTCAAATAGAGGGTGTATTTATTTTAAAACAGAGTACATGTAGAGGATGTATATTTTTTATAACAGAGTACAAATAGAGGTAGTATTTATTTTAAAACAGAGTACAACTAGAGTGTATATACATTTTAAAACAGAGTACTAAATGAGGGTGAATATTTTATTATAACAGAGTAGAAATAGAGGTTGTATTTAAGTTAAAACAGAGTAAATGTAAAGGGAGTGTATTTCTTATAACAGAGAACAAATTGAGGGTGAATAATTTTTATAACAGTGTAGAAATAGAGAGTGTATTTATTTTAAAACAGAGTACCTGTAGAGGGTGTACATATTTTATAAGAGAGTACAAATTCAGGGTGTATAATTTTTATAGCAGTGTAGAATTAGGGAGAGTATTTGTTTTAATACACAGTACAGCTATAGGGTGTATATTTTTTATAAGAGAGTACAAATAGAGGTAGTATATATTTTAAAATAGAGTACACCCAGAAGATATATATTTTGTATAACAGAGTACAAAGTGAGGGTGAATATTTTTAATTACAGAGTAGAAACAGCAGTTTTGTTTATTGTAAAACAGAGTACAGGTAGAGGGAGTATATTTTTTATAACAGTACAAATTGAGGGTGTAAAATTTTTATAACAGTGTAGAAATAGAGGGTGTAATTATTTTCAAACAGAGTACATGTAGAGGGTGTATATTTTTTATAACAGAGTGCAAAGAGAGGTAGTATTTATTTTAAAAGAGAGTAAACTCAGAGGGCATATATTTTTTTCTAACAGAGTACAAACTGAGGGTGAATATTTTTTAAAACATTAGAAACACAGGTTGTGTTTCTTGTAATACAGAGTACAGGTAGAGGGAGTATATTTTTTATAACAGAGTACAAATTGAGGGTGCATAATTTTTATATCAGTGTAGAAATAGTGGGTGTATTTGTTTTTAAGCAGAGTACATATAAAGGATGAATATTTTTTTAACAGAATAAATATAGAGGTAGTATTTATTTTAAAACCGAGTTCACACTGAGGGGTATATATTTTTTATAACAGAGTACAAAGTGAGGGTGAATATTTATTATAACAGAGTAGAAATAGAGGTTGTGTTTATTGTAAAACAGAGCACAGGCAGAGGGAGTATATTTTTTATGACAGAGTACAAATTGAGGGTGTATAATTTTTATAACAGTGTTGAAATATTTGTGTATTTATTTTAGAACAGAGTACATGTAGAGGGTGTATATTTTTTATAACAGAGTACAAATAGAGGCAGTATTTATTTTCAAACAGAGTACACCCAGAGGGTATATATTTTTAAAGCAGAGTACAATGTGAGGGTGAATATTTTTATAACAATGTAGAAACTGTAGTCGCATTTATTTTAAAACAGAGTACAGGTAGAGGGAGGATATTTTTTATAACAGAGTACAAATTGAGGGTGTAAAATTTTTATAACAGTGTAGAAATAGAGGGTGTATTTCTTTAAAACAGAGTACATGTAGAGGGAGTATATTTTTTATAACAGTACAAATTGAGGGTTTAAAATTTTTATAGCTGTGTAGAAATAGGGATGTATTTGTTTAAAACTGAGTGCATGTTTAGGGTGTATATTTTTTTTATAACAGAGTAGAATTAGAGGTAGAATTTATTTTAAAACAGAGTACACACAGAGGGTATATATTTAATAGAACAGAGTACAAAGTGAGGCTGAATACTTTTTATAACAGTGTAGAAATAGAGAGTGTATTTATTTTAAAACAGAGTACCTGTAGAGGGTGTATATTTTTTATAACAGAGTACAAATTGAGGGTGTATAAATTTTATAACAGTGTAGAAATAGAGGGTGTATTTATTTTAAAACAGAGTACATGTTGAGGGTGTATATTTTTTATAACAGAATGCAAATAGAGGTTGTATTTATTTTAAAAGGGAGTACAACTAGAGGGTTAAAACAGAGTACTAAATGAGGGTGAATATTTTTTATTACAGAGTAGAATCAGAGGTTGTATTTATTTAAAAACAGAGTACAGGTAGAGGGAGTATATATATTATAACATTAGAAATTGGGGGTGTATGATTTTTAAAGCAGTGTAGAAATAGGGGTTGTATTTGTTTTAAAAGAGAGGACATACATAGGGTGTATATTTCATGTAACAGAGTACAAATAGAGGTAGTATTTATGTTAAAACAGAGTACACCCAGAGTATATATATTTTTTATAACAGATTACAAAGTGATGGTGAACATTTTTTATAACAGGACAAAAACAGAGGTTGTGATTATTGTAAAACAGAGTACAGGTAGAGGGAGTATGTATTTTATAACAGAGTACAAATTGAGGGTGTATAATTTTTATAGCAGTGTAGAAAAATGGGGTGTATTTATTTTAAAACAGAGTACATGCAGAGGGTGTATATTTTTTATAACAGAGTACAAATAGAGGTACTGTTTATTTTAAAAGAATACAAAAAGAATGTATATATATTTTAAAACAGAGTACGAAATGAGGGTATTTTTACTACAGAGTAGAAACAGAGGTTTTATTTATTTTAAAACATACTACAGGTAGAGGGAGTGTATATTTTATAACAGTGTACAAATTGAGGGTGTATAATTTTTCATAGCACTGTAGAAATACGGGGTGTATTTGTTTTAAAACAGAGGACATATATAGTTTGTATATTTTTTATAGCAGAATAAAAATAGTTGTAGTATTTATTTTAAAACAGAGTACACCCAGAGGGTATATATTATTTAAACCGAGTACAAAGTGACTGATAATATTTTTTATAAGAGAGAAGAAACTGACGTTGTGTTTATTGTTAAACAGAGTACAGGTAGAGGGAGTATATTTTTTAAAACAGAGTACAAATTGAGGGTGTATAATTTTTATAACAGTGTAGAAATAGAGGGTGTATTTAATTTAAAGCAGAGTACAAGTAGAGGGTGTATATTTTTTGTAACAGAGTACAAGTAGAGATAGTATTTATATTGAAAGAGAGTACAACTAGAGGGTATATATATTTTAAAACAGAGTACTAAATGAGGGGTGAATATTTTTTATTACAGAGTAGAAACAGAGGTTGTATTTATTTTTAAACAGTACAGGTAGAGGAAGTTTTTTTTTTATTACAAAGTACAAGTTGAGTGTATATAATTTTAATAGCAATGTAGAAATACGGGGTGTATTTGTTTTAAAACGGAGTAAATGTAGAGGGTGCATATTTTTTATTACAGAGTACAAATAGAGGTAGTATTAATTTTAAAACAGAGTAAACCCAGAGGGTATATATTTTTTAAAGCAGAGTGCAATATGAGGGTGAATATTTTTTATAACAAACTAGAAACAGAAGTCGCATTTATTGTAAAACAGAGTACTAGTAGCGGGAGAATATTTTTTATAGCAGAAAACAAACTGAGGGGGTATAATATTTATAACAGTTTAGAAATATTGGGTGTATTTATTTTAAAACAGAGTACATGTAGAGGGTGTATATTTTTTGCAACAGAGTACAAATAGACATAGTATTTATTTCAAAAGAGAGTAAAAGTAGAGCGTATATGTATTTTAAAACAGAGCACTAAATGAGGGTAAATATTTTTTATTACAGAGTAGAAACAGAGGTTGTATTTATTTTAAAACACAGTACAGGTAGAGGCAGTATATTTTTTATAACAGAGTACAAATTGAGGGTGTATAATTTTTATAGCAGTGTAG
The DNA here is from genome assembly GCA_036589455.1 of Ateles fusciceps. Lineage (NCBI taxonomy): Eukaryota > Metazoa > Chordata > Mammalia > Primates > Atelidae > Ateles > Ateles fusciceps. The sequence goes on from JAZHEH010002165.1 coordinate 28,773, forward strand.
ATATAGGGGGTCTATTTGTTTTAAAACAGAGTACATGTATAGGGTGTATATATTTACAACAGAGTACAAATATAGGTAGTATTTATTTTAAAACAGAGTACACCCAGAGGGTATATATTTTTATAACAGAGTTCAAAGTGAGGGTGAATATTTTTTTTGACAGAGTAGAAACAGAAGTTGTGTTTATTGTAAAACAGAGTACAGGTAGAGGGAGAATATTTTTTATAACAGAGTACAAACTGAGGGTGTACAATTTTTATAGCAGTGTAGAAAGGGGGTGTATTTGTTTAAAAACAGAGTACATGTATAGTGTGTATATTTTTTATAACAGAGTACAAATAGTGGTAGTATTTATTTTAAAACAGAGTACACCCAGAGGGTATATATTTTTATAACAAGTACAAACTGAGGGTGAATATTTTTATAACAGAGTAGAACAGAGTTTGTGTTCATTGTAAAACAGAGAACTGGAAGATGGAGTATATTTTTTTATAACAGAGTACAAATTGGGGTGTATAATTTTTATAACAGTGTAGAAATAGAGGGTGTATTTATTTTAAAACAGTGTACATTTAGAAGGTGTATATTTTTTATAACAGAGTACAATTAGGGATCATATTTATTTTAAAAGAGAGTACAAATAGAGAGAATATATATTTTATAATAGAGTACTAAATGAGAGTTAATATTTTTTATTACAGAGTAGAAACAGAGGTTGTATTTATTTTTAAACAGAGTACAGGTAGAGGGAGTATATTTTTTATAACAGAGTACAAATTGGGGGTGTACAATTTTTATAACAGTGTAGAAATAGAGGGGTGTATTTATTTAAAACAGAGTGCAAGTAGAGGGTGTATATTTTTTGTAACAGAGTACAAGTAGAGATAGTATTATATTGAAAGAGAGTACAACTAGAGGGTATATAAATTTTAAAACAGAGTACTTAATGAGGGTGAATATTTTTTATACAGAGTAGAAACAGGGGTTGTATTTATTGTAAAATAGAGTACAGGTAGAGGGAGTATATTTTTATAACACAGTACTAATTGAGGTTGTATAATTTTTATAGCAGTGTAGAAAAGGGGGTGTATTTGTTTTAAGACAGAGTTCATGTATAGGGTGTATATTTTCTATAACAGAGTAGAAATAGACTTAGTATATATTTTAAAGCAGAGTTCACCCAGAGGGTATATATTTTTTATAACGGAGTACAAATTGAGGGCGAATAATTTTTTATAACAGGGTAGAAACAGAGGTTGTGTTTATTGCTAAAACAGATTACAGGTAGAGGGAGTATATTTTTTATAGCTGTGTACAAATTAATGGTGTATAATTTTTATAACAGTGTAGAAATAGAGAGTGTATTTATTTTAAAACAGAGTACATGTAGAGGGTGTATATTTTTATGACAGAGTACAAATAGTGATAGTATTCATTTTAAAAGACAGTACAACTGGAGGGTTAAAACAGAGTACTAAATGAGGGTGAATATATTTTATTACAGAGTAGAAACAGAGGTTGTATTTATTTTAAAACAGAGTAAAGGCAGAGGGAGTACATTTTTATAACAGAGTAAAAATTGAGGTTGTTAAATTTTTATAGCAGTGTAGAAATAGGGGGTGTATTTCTTTTAAAACAGAGTACACGCATACGGTGTATATTTTTTATTATAGAGTACAAATAGAGATAATATTTATTTTAAAACAAAGTACACCCCAGAGGGTATATATTTTTTATAACAGAGTACAAATAGTGATAGTATTTATTTTAAAAGACAGTGCAACTACAGGGTATATATATTTTAAAACAGAGCACTAAATGATTGTAAATATTTTTATTACATAGTAGAAACAGAGGTTGTATTTATTTTAAAACATAATACAGGTTGAGGCAGTATATTTTTTATAACAGAGTACAAATTGAGGGTGTATAATTTTTATAGCAGTGTAGAAATGGGTTGTGTATTTGTTTTAAAACAGAGTAGATGTTTAGGGTGTATATATTTTATAACAGTGTATAAATAGAGGGTGTATTTCTTTTAAAAGAGTAAATGTAGAGGGTGTATATTTTTTATAGCAGTTCAAATAGAGATAGTATATATTTTAAAAGAGTAGAACTAGAGGGTATATATAATTTGAAACTGAGTACTAAATGATGGTGGACATTTTTTATTACAGAGCAGAAACAGAGGTTGTGTTTATTTTAATATAGAGTATAGGAAGAGGGAGTATATTTTTAATAACAGAGTACAAATTCAAGGTGTAAAATTTTTAAAGCAGTGTTGATGTAGGGAGTGTATTTGTGTTAAATCATAGTACATGTATGGGGTGTGTATTTTTCATAACAGGGTACAAATAGAGGTAGATTTTATTAATTTTAAAACAGAATACACACTGAGGGTATATATTTTTTTCAACAGAGTACAAAGTGAGGGTGAATAATTTTTATAACATAATAGAAAGAGAGGTTGTGTTTATTGTAAAACAGTGTAGAGGTACAGGGAGTATATTTTTTATAACAGAGTACAAATTGAGACTGTGTAATTTTTATAACAGTGTAGAAATAGAGGGTGTATTTATTTTAAAACAGACTACATATAGAGGGTGTATATTTTTTATAACAGAGCTCAAATAGAGATAGCATTTATTTTAAAAGAGAGTACAAATAGAGGGTACATATATTTTAAAACAGAGTACGAAATGAGGGTGAATATTTTTTATTGCACAGTAGAATCAGAGGTTGTATTTAAATTAAAGCAGAGTACAAGTAGAGGGAATTTTTTTTTATTACAAAGGACAAGTTGAGTGTATATAATTTTTATACCAATGTAGAAATACGGGCTGTATTTGTTTTAAAACAGAGTACATGTATAGGGTGTATATTTTTTATAACAGAGTACAATTAGAGGTAGTATTTATTTTAAAACAGAGTACACCCAGAAGGTATATATTTTTTAAAGCAGAGTACAATGTGAGGGTGAATATTTTTTATAACAAAGTAGAAACAGAATTCGCATTTATTGTAAAACAGAGTACAGGTAGCAGGAGTATATTTTTATAGCAGAGTACAAATTGAGGGTGTATAATTTTTATAACAGTTTAGAAATATTGGGGTGTATTTATTTTAAAACAGAATACATGTAGAGGGTGTATATTTTTTATAACAGAGTACAAAGAGACATAGTATTTATTTTAAAAGAAGAGTAAAACTAGAGCGTATATATATTTTAAAACAGAGTACTAAATGAGGGTAAATATTTTTTATTACAGAGTAGAAACAGAGGTTGTATTTATTTTAAAACAGAGTAAAGGTAGAGGCAGTATATTTTTTATAACAGAGTACAAATTGAGTGTGTATAATTTTTATAGCAGTGTAGATATAGGGGGTGTATTTGTATTTGTTTTAAAACAGAGTACATGTATGGGGTGTATAATTTTTATACCAGAGTACAAATAGAGGTAGTATTTATTTTAAAACAGAGTACACCTAGAGGGTATATATTTTTTATAAGAGACTACAAAGTGAGGGTGAATATTTTTATGACAGAGTAGAAACAGAGGTTGTGTTTATTGTAAAAAAAACTACAGGTAGAGGGAGTATATTTTTTATAACAGAGTACAAATTGAGGGTGTATAATTTTTATAGCAAGTGTTTAAATATCTGGTGAATTTGTTTTAATGCAGAGTATATCTATAGGGTGTATTTTTTTTTATAACAGAGTAAAAATAAATGTAGTATTTATTTGAAAACAGAGTACACCCAAGAGTATATATTTTTTATAACAGAGTACAAAGTAAGGGTGAATATTTTTATAACAGAGTAGAAACAGAGTTTGTATTCATTGTAAAACAGAGAACTGGAAGATGGAGTATATTTTTTATAACAGAGTACAAATTGAGGGTGTATAATTTTTATGTCAGTGTAGAAATAGAGGGTGTATTTATTTTAAAACAGAGTACATGTAGAGGGTGTAAATTTTTTATAACAGAGTAAAATTAGGGATCATATTTATTTTGAAAGAGAGTACAAATAGAGGGTGTACATATTTTATAATAGAGTACTAAATGAGGGTTAATATTTTTTATTACAGAGTAGAAACAGAGGTTGCATTTATTTTAAAACAGAGTACAGGTAGAGGGAGTATATTTTTTATTACAGAGTACAATTTGAGGGTGTAAAATTTTTATAGCAGTGTAGAAATAGGGTGTGTATTTGTTTTAAAACAGAGTATATGCATAAAGTGTTATTTTTATACCAGAGTACAAATAGAGATTGTATTTATTTTAAAACAGAGTACACCCAGAGGGTATATATTTTTTATAACAGAGTACAATGTGAGGGTGTATATTTTTTTATAACAGTGTAGAAACAGAGGTTGTGTTTATTGTAAAACAGAGTACTGGTAGATGTAGTATATTTTTTATAACAGAGTAAAAATTGAGGGTGTATAATTTTTATAACAGTGTAGAAATGCAGGGTGTATTTATTTTAAAACAGAGTATATATAGAGGATGTATATTATTTATAACAGAGTACAAATGGAGATATTATTTATTTTAAAAAACAGTACAACTAGAGGGGTATATATATTTTAAAACAGAGTACTAAATGAGGGTGAATATTTTTATTACAGAGTAAAAACAGAGATTGTGGTTATTTTAAAACAGAGTACAGGTTGAGGGAGTGTATTTTTATAACAGAGTGCAAATTGAGGGTGTAAAATTTTTATAGCCGTGTAAAACTGAGGGTGTATTTGTTTTGAACAGAGTACATGTTTAGGGTGTATATTTTTTATAACAGTGTAGAAATAGAGGTTGTATTTATTTCAAAACAGAATATATGTAGAGGGTGTATATTTTTTATAACAGTTCAAATAGAGATAGTATTTATTTTAAAAGAATAGAGCTTGGAGGTATATATATTTTAAAACAGAGTATTAAATGATGGTGAATATTTTTTATTGCAGAGTAGAAACAGAGGTTTTATTTATTTTAAAACAGAGTATAAATTGAAACAGATTTACAAGAAAAAGCAAACAAGCCCAATCAAAAGTGGGCAAAGGATATGAACAGACACTTTACAAAAGAAGCATATATGAAGCCAACAAACATATGAAAAAATGCTCATCATCACTGGTCATTAGAGAAATGCAAATCAAAACTACATTGAGATACCATCTCATGCCAGTTAGAATGGCAATCATTAAAAAATCTGGAGACAACAGATGCTGGAGAGGGGTGTGGAGAAATAGGAACGCTTTTACACTGTTGGTGGCAGTGTAAATTAGTTCAACCATTGTGGAAGACAGTGTGGTGATTCCTCAAGGACTTAGAAATAGAAATTTCATCTGACCTCCAGCAAATATTACTCGGGTATATACTCAAAAGACTATAAATCGTTCTACTATAAGGACACATGCACACGAATGTTCATTGCAGCACAGTTTACAATAGCAAAGACCTGGAACCAACCCAAATGCCCATCGATGATAGACTGGACAGGCAAAACGTGGCACATATACACCATGGAGATTATGCAGCCATCAAAATCGATGAGTTCGTGTCCTTTGTAGGGACATGGATGAACCTGGAAACCATCATTCTCAGCAAACTTACACAAGAACAGAAAGATCAAACACCGCATGCTCTCACTTATAGGTGAGTGTTTAACAATGCGAACACATGGACACAGGGAGGGGAGCATCACACACTGGGGCCTGTTGGGGAAAGGGAGGGATAGTGGGGGGTAGGGAGTTGGGGAGGGATAGCATGGGGAGAAATGCCATATATAGTTGATGGGGAGGAAAGCAGCAAATCACACCGCCATGTGTGTACCTATGCAAAAAACTTCCATACCCTTCACATGTACCCCCAAAGCTAAAATGCAATAATAAAAAAAAAAACCAAAGTATAGGTAGAGGGAGTATATTTTTAATAACAGAGTAAAAATTAGGGTAAAAAAGTTTTATAGCAGTGTAAGATATAGGGGGTGCATTTCGTGTTAAAACATAGTACATGTATAGGGTGTATATTTTTCATAACAGAGTAAAAATAGATGTAGTATTTGTTCTTAAAAACAGAGCACACCCTATAGGGTATATAATTTTTATAAGCAGAGCATAAAGCCAGGGTGAATAATTTTTATAACAGAGTAGAAACAAAGGTTGTGTTTATTGTAAAAGAGATTAACAGGTAGAGGGTAGTGTAATTTTTATAGCAGAGTACAAATTGAGGGTGTATAATTTGTATAACATTGTAGAAATATAGGGCATATTTACTTTAAAACAGAGTACATGTAGAGGGTGTATATACTTATAACAGAGTACAAATATTTACAGTATTTACCATAAAGAGAGTATAAATAGAGGGTATATATATTTTAAAACAGAGTACAAAATGAGGGTGAATATCTTTATTATATAGTAGTAAACAGAGGTTGTATTTATTTTAAAACAGAGTACAGGTAGGGGGAGGATTTTTTATAACAGAGTACAAATTGAGGTTGTAAAATTTTTATAGCTGTGGAGAAATAGGGGGTGTATTTGTTTCAAAACACAGTACACGTATAGGGTGTATATTTTTTATAACAGAGTACATATAGAGATAGTATTTATTTTAAAACAGAGTACACACAGTGGGTACATATTTTTTATAACAGAATACAAAGTGAGAGTGAATTTTTTATAACAGAGTAGAAACAGAGATTGTGTTTATTGTAAAACATACTACAGGTAGAGGGAGAATATTTTTTATAACAGAGTACATATCTATGGTGTATTATTTTATAACAGTTAGAAACATTGGGTCTATTTATTTTAAAACAGAGTACATGTAGAGGGTGTATGTTTTTTATAACAGAATATATATAGATATAGTATTTATTTTTAAAGAGAGTATAAATAGAGTGTATATTTATTTTACAGCACAGTACTAAATTAGGGTTAAGATTTTTAATTCAAGTGTAGAAACTGTGGTTGTATTTATTTTAAAACAGAGTACAGGTAGTGGGAGTATATTTTTTATAGCAGAGTAGATAATTGAGGGTGTATAATTTTTATAACAGTGCAGAAATATCTAGTGTATTTATTTTTAAAACAGAGTACATGTAGAGGGTGTATGATGTTTATAACAGAGTACAAATAGAGATAGTATTTATTTTAAAATAGTACAACTAGGGGGTATATATATCTTAAACAGAGTACTAAATGAGGGTAATATATTTTTATTAAAGAGTAGAAGCAGAGGTTGTATTTATTTTCAAACAGAGTACAGGTAGAGGCAGTATATTTTTATAACAGAGTACAATTTGAGGGTGTATAGTTTTATAGCAGTGTAGATATAGGGGTGTATTTGTCTTTAAACAGAGTACATGTATAGGGTGTATATTTTATAACAGAGTACAAATAAAGGTAGTATTTATTTCAAACAATAGACCCCCAGAGGGTATATATTTTTATAACAGAGTACAAAATTAGGGTGAATATTTTTTGTAACAGAGTAGAAACAGAGGTTGTTTCTTATTAAAAAAAACTACAGGTAGAGGGAGTATAGTTTTTATTACAGAGTACAAATTAAGGCCTGTAGTAAATTTTTATAGCAGTGTCTTATATATGGGGTGTATTTGTTTTAAACACAGTATAATCCTGCTATACGGTGTATATTTTTATAACACAGTACAAAGTAGAGGCAGACATTTACTTTCAACAGACTACACCCCAGAGGGTAAATAGTTTCTATAACAGCATACAAAGCCGAGGGTGAATAGATTTTACAACAGAGTAGAAGCAGAGGTTGTGTTCATTGTAAAACAGAGTACTGGTAGATGGAGTATATATTTTATAACAGAGTATATACTGAGGGTGATAATTTTTATAACAGTGTAGAAATAGAGGGTGTATTTATTTCAAAAGAGAGTACATGTAGAGGGTGTATATTTTTTTAACAGTGTAAAATTAGTGATCATATTTATTTTAAAAAAAGAGAGAACAAATAGAGGGTATATGGTATTTACTATAATAGAGTACTAAACTAGTGTTAATATTTTTTATTACACAGTAGAAACAGAGGTTGTATTTATTTTAAAACAGAGTACAGGTAGACGGAGTATATTTTTTATTACATATATAATTTGAGGGCTGTAAAAGTTTTATAGCACTTAGAATTCGGGGTGTATTTGTTTTAAAACAGAGTACATGGCTAGGGTGTAAGATTTATAAACAGAAACAAATACAGGGTAGTATTTATTTTAAAACAGTACATGTAGAGGCTAGTATATTTTTTATAACAGTTCAAATAGAGATAGTATTTATTTTAAAAGAATAGAACTAGATATATATATATTTTAAACGGAGTATGAAATGATGGTGAATATTTTTTATTACAGAGTAGTAAACAGAGGTTGTATTTATTTTAAAAACAGAGTATAGGTAGAGGGAAGTATATTTTAATAACGGAGTAACAAATTGAGTTTGTAAAGTTTTTATAGCAGTGTAGATGTAGGGGTGTATTTGGGTGAAACCATAGTACATGTATTGGTTGCCTATTTTTATAACATAGTACAAATAAGGTAGTATTTATTTTAATACAGAGTACACACTGAGGGTATATATATTTTTTAACAGAGTACAAAGTGAGGGTGAATATTTTTTTAACAGAGTAGAAACAGAGGTTGTGTTTATTGTTAAACAGAGTACAGGTAGATGGAGTATATTTTTTATAACAGAGTACAAATTGAGGTTGTATAATTTTTATAACAGTATAGAAATAGGGTGTATTTATTTTAAAACACAGTACATGTAGGGGGTGTATACTTTT